>VXAU01001358.1:1641776-1747339 GCA_013399695.1 Formicarius rufipectus
AAGGAGAAAAAAAAAAAAGTATGAACTTCCATAGTTTTACACCCTTCTTCAACCCCTTTATGTTTTTTGTCTTAAAAATTACAGAAGGAATGCTGATGAGTTGTTGTTCTTGGCTATTGGGGGAATGGAAGAAAGAAATCAGTTTCATTTGCAGCAAAGTCTGCTTGATTTGGGTATAAGAAAATCCCTTCTGGCTGCAGTAATTGTGATAATGTGATAGGCAAGTTGTGACACATGCCTGGGGTTGAGAAGATTATCTGTGCATATTTCATTCTGGTGCAGTGGGAGCACCTGATCTTCTAATATCATGCTGCATTTGTGGTTTTTCTTTAAAGTGTGTATGGAATTGCTTGGGTTTTTGGGGGTTTTGGGTTCAATTTCTTGTAAATTGTCTGACTTGAATCAGCTCTCACCAGGGTGAATTTTGATGGTGATGGTGAATTTCAAACAAGGAGGAGATTTTACTAATCACATTTCATGTCGAAAGTTAAGCAGCTGGAAAAAAACCTTGTGATTAGTCACAGAATGGTGTGGGTTCTAGTAGTCAAGTTGTAAAAGGAGGACTGCCAAAGTTAAAAGAACATCAGGTCCAGTTGTTTCTTGCCATTTTTATTGTTGCTTAAATTAATAGCTTTTTTTGCTTTGTTTTAACAGTTTTTGGCAGTAGTTTCATTTGTCTAGTGATGTAATCTCTGTTTTTAATTGCAGGTCTGCAATTGAAGAGGGTAAAGGAATTTATAATAACATAAAAAATTTTGTTAGATTTCAACTGAGCACGTAAGTTTGAAAAGTTGTCAATGTCAGAAGTTTCTAACTAAGTGGTGAATGAGTCAGAGCAGCACGAAGCAGATGTATGAGTTGATGTTGGCTGCTGAAATGCTGTGCTTTTGTGTTTTCAGTATTTTGTGTTTGGTGGTTTGTTACATTTTGAAAGAATCAGAAGACAGAGCACTAAACAGACACCTGACTTTGTCACAGTTCTTCCTGTTGTGTGGAGTCAGTTACTGAAAGGCTAGAAGGAAACCCCATAGCTACCTTTGGTTTTAAAGGAGAAGTTAGTAGTCAGTCCCTCCTTAACCAGAACATGGATTCCGAAGGAGGAAATAAGGGAAACAGGAGGTTAGTTATTCTGTAATCCATGTACTGGTTTGTGGGAGGAGTTTGCCTTACAAAGCTTTCTTTTCTTGCACATAAGGAGCCACTGTAATGTGTATGTAAGACAAGAGTTTATTAAGCTTTAGCTTCAAAAATTTCTTAATAAATCTTGATTCATGAACATGCTCTTTCTCTTCACCGTGTTGTTCATGTGCTTTGTTGAATCCTTCATGGCATTTCACAGTGGTCTGAAACTTGCAGAAATTAAAAAAAACAAGCCCAAAACATAAACCCCCCAAACAAAACCAAAACAAAAAAACCAACCCCCACGACCTATAAACAACAAATACCCCCACCCAGATGATACCTAAAAGCAAAAAAAAAACAACAAACCCAAAACCAACTAAACAAAACCTAAAAAACAAATATCAGCAAAAACTCTAACACAATAAAACCCAGAAAATACCACCTTCTTTACCTGCATAAAAATTATAAGAAGTGGCATATCTTTCCAGTCTTGACTAGTGCCCTGTATTGCTAAAAGACTAGAAATCTGCTTCTGAAAAATAATTAAGCCTAGATATTGTAGGAAAGTGTGCTTGCCTGTTAGCATTGGCAATAGCAGCCTCAGGTTTTTGGTAAGTTACCATTTATTTTTTATTGTCCCTCTTTGCAGGGAGAATGTAATAGAGTTCAGTAGAGTGCTAAATTTGGAGTTATTAAAAGCCCTACTCTCATTGATTATGAAACCACTTCATCTTACACTGAGAACAATTAGTGCATACTTGTTTACAGATAATACCAAGCTAATACCAAGCTTGCAGCCAACTAATCTCCTTTTCAGTCTTTCTCCTTGCCTTCTCATATGGCTAATAATGATGAGTGGAGTAGGTGTTCTTAGGGAGCTTGGGTAGTACCTTGCCTTGACTGATCAGTCTAACTAGTGACAGGTGCACAGAGTGATTTTGTTTACAACAGAAGTGTAAAAGCAGTTTGTTTTTCAAAAGGATGTTTAGAAGTTCGGGTTGGGGCACAATAGAAATATGGCACCCAGTTCCCCAGTAAAAAAAACAATTAGGGGAAGGTGAATGATAGCTCTGAAATGTTATGTAAAAGTTTGGGAGGTTTTTAAATGCAGATTTGCTCTGTTCTTATTGCCAGAACAATGCTGGTTTAAATATGGACTGTGTCAGGATTAATATTATAAAGGATTTCATGCTCTACCTTTAAAGTTTGGCTTATATCAGTCGTGATTCACACTGTCAAAGTCTGTATCTGCTCTTTAACAGTTGAAGTGTTGATTGCAAAGCAGTTATCAGTGGATCTTCAGAAATGTTCCATGCTGACAGTTATAAAAATGGATTCTTTCAACAGGAGTATAGCAGCACTGACTTTAATCTCACTGGCTACATTAATGAACTTTCCTAATCCTCTCAATGCCATGCAGATCTTATGGATCAATATTATTATGGATGGACCTCCAGCTCAAAGGTAAGTAATTACTTGAAATTCCATTAGGTTCTGTAGTCGTTTTATTACAGCAAGGAAAGTGGTTGCTCATAAAGGAAACTGTGAAGTGTTAAACTTCAGTGAAATAGTTCTGAAACAGCAAACTTTTTCCTTGAATGACAATATTTGCAGGATGGTTCTGTGTTAATTCCACTTGGTTTGCCTTAGTCACTAGTGATATTACCTAAAGATCAGTGGCTGTGCCCATGGAACTTACATGAAGGGTTTTGGCTTCCCTCTGGGGTCTTCCTCTAACCCCCTTCACTGAAGGTAGTAGATGGTGGTGGCAGAGATGGAGAGGAACCAGCAACAAATCCCCTTTCTTTCAACTCAGAAAATCTATTCCTTAAGTTAGAAGCAGTGAATTGTTTTTATGATGATAAAAATGGAAGATGTTCTTTTAATTGTAAGCCTTGGGGTGGAGCCTGTGGATAAAGATATTATTCGAAAGCCTCCAAGGAATCTGAAGGACAGCATTCTGACCAAAAACCTCATTGTTAAAATCCTGGTTTCATCCATAATTATCGTGTGTGGAACGCTGTTCGTCTTCTGGAGAGAGGTATGACAAAAGTGCAAACTTAAAGCAGTAACAACCTAATTTAAAAGAAAACTTTTTTTGCACCAGTTGGGGCTCAGAATTATGTGAACTTCGTTGCAAGTTCTGCTCTTGCTTATTTAGTACTAGCATATTAGAGAGGAAGATTTTCACAGCAGTTGTTGAAATAAGAAATACAGTTTTATTCCCCATCTCTATTTTAACACAGACTTTTCCAGGTCCTGAATCTACTTGGGAAAGTTTGGCCTATAGAAAGTAATTGTGCAAATCTTCCAGCCAGACTACTATGAAACAGCCAGTTGACTTTCTTTTCCCGGGAGAGAAGAATGTTGTTTGAACTTTTGGTAGTGCATCACAGAATTCTTGCTATTCCGTGTGCTTGCATAAATGTTGGTCAGGAGGCTCCATTTAATCATAGTTCAGAGTTAGTAGAACTTGAATTATTTTAAGAGGTTTGCTTAATTGTGGCAGATTTAAAGCATGCTAAAGCCATTTAATTTTCTTTTGTTGGCAGTTAAGAGACAATGTAATAACACCTCGAGATACAACCATGACTTTCACCTGTTTTGTATTTTTTGATATGTTCAATGCTTTGAGTTCTAGATCTCAGGTAAGTGATTATTGTCCATTTACACAATAAGCACTATTTTCTTTGAAGGAGTATCTTGCTGTGCTTCTTTCAAATGTTTTCCTGCATATTTACTTCTCATCTGCTATTAAGCTTCAGAGTTTCACATATTTCCTAGGTGGGATTTGTTTACATTGTGCAGAGCTGGTAGTAATGCTTCTGTCCTGACAGAGGCAAGAAATGGTTATTAAAAGCTGAAGTGTGATGGTCCTTTGTAGTGCTGTGTAGACTTGGTGGGGTTTTTTACCCTGAAAATTCTCTCAGTTCAGCAGCCTTACCAGAATCTGAAATTTCATGAAGGCCTTAGCTTTTGTGTTTTGTAATCATAAACCTCTAGTCAAAGGAAAATTTCTTCAGCATTTCTGTCTATATTTTTTTGTTTTAAGGAAGCAACTCTAAAATTTTGTCCTAATATACATTACTACATTTACACTAATTTGCAGTCTGTGTTCTGATATGAATTGTGAGGTTATCAAAAAAAAACTTCCTTCTAGTGTAGGGGGAACCTTTTTCTAATGCAGTGTAGTTGCAGAAAAGTGAGCTCAATATGCAAGTTGTTGGCTATGAAGACAAGACTTGCCCTCTGTTTACCAGGGGAAAAATGCAATTAACCTGTTCAGGAACTTGTTCTGGGTTATCTAAAAGGTCATCAGTAATATTTAACGTTTTTTAAAAAGTCTGGGTGAAAAGAAATTGTAGTTTCAAATTATTTTCTTGTCTAGGTAATTGATTGCATGTACAGTGTAACGTATTACTTCTTTTACAGACAAAATCTGTGTTTGAGATTGGACTTTGCAGTAACAAAATGTTCTGCTATGCTGTCCTTGGATCTATAATGGGGCAGTTATTGGTCATTTACTTTCCTCCACTTCAGAAGGTTTTCCAAACAGAGAGCTTGAGTATCTTGGGTAAGAACAGTTCTTGTTCAAAACTGCATTAGGGATTAATTTATAGACATGTTAGGTGATAGGATGCATACAGCAGGAATAAGTTCGCTGACCCTTTTTGTTTTGTGGGGGACATTTTTTAAGGTTTGTTTCATTGGGTTTGTTTTTATTTTTTTAAACCCTTTCAGATATTTTTTGTGGGAACTATGATTTAATTGATCAGTGCGTTCCTAAATTTGTAGGTGCTTATTTATGCTGAGTTTTTTTATGTGAATTTTGTTGCAGACAAAATTATAGACTTTAGGTTTTTGAGCATTATTACTTTTGCTGTTTCACAAGTTTTTTCTCTGTACAGAAACACCTTATTTAGGAATCCTGATCCTTTATTATCAATTGCATTGTCAGAGGGTAAATAAATATGAGGATTTTCAGAATACTCATGCTTTTGCCTCATTAAGACTACAGTTTATTGCTGTTGTGCTTTTCTGGAGTTAAATGATTTGTAGTGAAATGCATACATTTACATAATTCTTTTTATTGTAGCATAATTTCTGATAATATTATTTTTTTCATAATGAAGTTAATTATGTTGTTAAGAAGAAAGTTACAAAATACTTTAAAAGCTTGTAGGATCATGCCTGTACTTAATGGTTTTATGCATGTCTGTCTTTTGGTCCTGCAAAACATTGAATCTTGCTTCATTTCTCCTGAACTTACCCAAAGATTGGGAGAAAATTTGAAAGTTTTGTTCTTTTCTGTCTCTCCTCAGCCTTAAATAGCAATTTTAAAAAGGGCTAATTATCTCCTCCAGATTTACTGTTTCTCCTGGGACTCACTTCCTCTGTGTGCATAGTGACTGAGATAATAAAGAAGTTTGAAAGAAGCAAGGAAAAGATCCAGAAACGTGGAAGTTCTTCTTCGTCAACTTCGTCTTTTCTTGATGTATGATGCATATTGCATTCTTTTGTTTGCAAACTTAGCGATTGCTGTCTAAACATGTAGGAGAAAGCAAAACAATATTTGGAGGATAAAGAAGTCCTGAGGGCTTTGAACAAGTCCTTCGTTTCACTGGCTAATGACGAACTTCATGTTTCAAGACTGTTTAGAATTTAACTTCCAGCTATGGAAGTAACAAATGAAATTATGCAACTTTGGTAACATTTTTCCTCAAACATAAATTTACTTTTGAGATTGAATGGTATTGCGGGATGGGGAGGGGGGCAGGGGTTAAATTTAAAGAAAGATCTAAGCCCGAGTCCCATTTTCTGCACTTAAAAGATGTAACTGTGTAAAATCCTTCTCTTAGATATAAATATTTTAGTTTGTTTTTATTTAAAGCATTGTACTATTCTACTTTTATGGTGGTGGGACTTTGCTACTAATACAAGGATAAAAATATTTCAGAGGCATTCCACTGGGTTTAGAGTCTGTCACAAGAGTGCCATATTCTAGCTACTGTATTTATTTACTTTATCCTGCAATGTGTAAGCGGCTCAAGTACCTTGTGCTACAGGTTTTTTGTACCCCGGGTTTTGTTTTATTTTATTTTATTTTTTGCACAGGATGTGACCGCTGTTGGATCACTGTTTTTTTCTTTTTCTGTGATTGAAAAGCCTATACTGCAATTTGAAGTAAATGTTTGCTTTTCTTATAAGTGTGTTGTCTCTGTTTTAAAAGAAACTGGCATCTACACGAGATGAACGTGCTTGTTTTGATGTAATTGTATATACAGGCTTTGTTTCATGTCTCCTTCCATACTTTAGCATATGACTGTTAGATCACTTGAGTGATTGTAAGACAGTAGTTATTGAAATTATTTGTAGTGTACTGAATTAGAAAATGAATGCAATACTCCATACTCTAATGGCCAAAAAACCCCCCACTGCTCTTTGAATGAAGCTTAATTTTCTTCCTTGTTCCAACCCATTCATAAAAATAACTTTTTACTGGTAATGTAACTTTAAATTTTAACCTACAGAATTACTTTGGTGGCTAGAAAAGCAGTATAATAGATTTGTGGCTTGATATGTTAGATATGTTAGAAGTATTTTTAAATATTACAATGTCCGGGTGCTCTCATATTCAGTAATGGGAAATAGTCTGATTCCTCAAAATAGTCTTGTAGCTGTTGTCATCAGTGTCTTCTCATCAGAGTGGGACTCACCATCCCTTGAGGAAATACAAGGAACTATCATCTAGTAAATTTTGAAAAGAGGAGTTGTCTGAGATCTTTGGTGGAAGCCAAAGACAAGTAGTATCTCTCTTGCTTGCAAATGTGTGTATGCATCTTTGATCCCCATAGCCCGGAGGTGTGGCAGTGGCATTGGCTCTGGGCCATGCTGTCATGATGGTTATCCTGCCACTTCATGAGGAATTGTTGGAAACAGGCACTGGAGTATTTCTTACCATTTTGACTTGCACTGCACATGCCATGCTCAAAATCAGGGTTGTTCATGGAAAACAAGGCAGTTTGGGAAGTGCTGTATGAATTTTCTCTGCTAACACACAACTTTAATTGCTCTCTTCTTGGCTCTGGAGGTTCCCAGACTTGGTCAGGAAGTGATGCTGCAATCAGGGCATGAGTGCACCACTGAGTCTGTTTTACCCATGCAGTTCATCCATGGCCCTGCCTGTCCCTGGGGCTGCTCAGTATGCACATACCACCGGGACTATCAGTGTGCTGGAGGTCTGGTTGTGTAAAGACAAGACCACAACATGTGGGGCCTCATCTCTTCTGTGGCTTGTTCTGTGAACCACTCAGCTGGTGGGGCCCCAACAAGATGACCTCTTACAGCATTGATCTCGTGTCTTCAAGCTCAAGTTTCTTATTTACATCAGTTCCGTCTTTCAGAAGTTGAACAGATTTGACAGCTGCTAAACTATTACTATCTTTGGCAAGCAGGGCTGTAGCTATTAAATATTGTAGTGTGTTCAGTATGCCAATACAATTTCAAAACTATTAATCAAGTCTTTAGTGTTCATCAACAAAGAGTATAAATTGACAGTGCATGCAGATGAAGAATCTCTAACAAACTTCAGTTTTGAGAAAGGACAGCAAATATACCTTTCACACAGTCAACTTTTGGCTGATATTCTTCCATGGGACTTCACTGCTTTGTGCTCTTGCTCTGTCTTGGAGCCCCAGAAATCTGGCTAAATGCAGAATTGCAGATCATGCCAATTTTTTTTCTTAGCTTAGAGGTGTAATTGTCTAGTTTTTTAACAAAGGGGTTATGAAATACCCCTTACCCAGCACAAGTTTCACTTTCTGAATAAGGTATGTCAGTCTAGACAAGAAATAAAATTTCAGTCTCTTAAGGACAATTTTGTCTTCGTGGAGGGTGGGCTTAATTGAATGCAGTTCACTTTAAATATGCCAGAAGTTCTGGTGCTGTGTTCTCCAAGGGAAGATGAAATACCAGTATTAAATCTAGATCAATGTCATTATTTAGAAGAAATGCTTGGACTGAATTCTATTGCTACTGTTTTGGCTCCACTTGTGTCTCATTACCACCTTACAGCACGTTTAGAAGATTTTTCTCCAGAGCAGTTGAATCAATACTGGGAACTTTCCACAAAAGTTAAGAGGCATTTCTTATGGGGTCAACATAGGCAACAACCAAGGAATTGGCTTTTACTAAAGCATAGAATAAGTAACGTTTCAGTTTTAATAATTAAAGGACTGTTATTTTTCCTATGAGTAAGTTTGAAAACTTATAATGTCAAAAAGGAAAACTGCAACACTTGATTAAAATTCTGTATGGGAGCACTAGAACCCGTAATTATTTTCTTCAGCATACAGGATAGGTGTTTGCAATGGAGTGTGTGTCATTTCATCAGCAAAGAACAGCTGAATTCTGCATTAAGAACACATTTCCAGGACAGTAATTCTTAATCAGAGTCAACATTCCCAAAGGTATTCTCAAAATGCCACCTGGTGTTTTTATCTGTAAGTTGAATATTTGATCTTCTCCCAGTCTTCCTATCTCATTGAAGATGCTGCTTCTCAAAGTCTCAAGAATTTTTGTGATCTCCAGCAATTTTCCAATATGAGATTCAAAGTTAAGATCTCTCTTCTTACATCACTAAAAAGTGGAATCAAGTATGCCTTTATACTTAGGATTTATTTTACATGTGACTGTTTCTGGTTATTAAAGACTGTAAAGAATTACAAGCTTGGTAAAATAAAACATGTGGGATCAGAATGGACCCATGTGAATGATTTGGGCAATTAAACTTTTAGTTAGTAAAAGCAGGATTTTTAAATTTATCCCTTCATTTAAAACCATGTGATGCTGTAGACTACTGTAAATAGGAATCTATTTAGAAATGGGTTGTGAAGTTGTGGTAACTCGCAGCGTGGTTGACTGTAGGTGCCATCTGCTGGTCGTTTATTCAGCTTTTGTACTGAAACAAATGTTAAACCTTGCTGTGACAGACTGTCTCAAACCCACTTTTCTCATTAATGTAACATCTTATAGATCTGTTCTTTTCTCGTTGACTGTATTAGGGCAATATCGAGGCTCAGCTTTATGGTGTCAGCAATCTCCCTTGTAAGTCTCAAGATCTAGTGAGTTACTTCCATGTGAACAGATGTGATAGGGAGCATAAGCAGGACTGAAAACTTGAGCACACAGTGCAGGAATGAAGCTTGAATTTGGGTAAGTAATGGACAAAACTTTTATCATAAAAGGTGATTTTCCTAAATATCAGAAAAGGTATGTGGATTCTTGAGAAGAAACAGAAATGTAGTAATTAGATCTTACATGGGGAAGACACTGGAAAACCAGTGGTTTTATAAGAAAAACATTTCTGTGACTTGATTAATTATGCTGGAGAGCTTGGTAATGCAAAGCACTGAGAAATACTGATGATGTGGGATTTTTTTTTTAATTGCTTTTCAGTTTTACCATGTTGACAGCAAAGGTTTGTCAGGTAATTAGTGTACATCAGGGAAGTCAAAATAAAGTCTGTTACTTTAGTATAGCCATTATAGAAAGAAGAGCGACAACAGGTTGTTAATGGCAGAAGATTGTACACAATTTTACTGTGACAATTAGCAAACCTTCAGAAACCTGCTCCCTTGTGACAGCTTTGTGCGTGTAACTCTTTCTTTAAACCTACCACTGGGAGGAGGAAGAGAAGCTGAAGTTTGTCCCTGAGCATAATCAGTACCTAGAATACTGCAAGCACAACTCACTCAGCTGTCACTGAGTAAAGCCAGTTCTTCCTGAAAGTACTACACCTATAAAAACTGATTTTACAGTTATTTTTAAATATGTCCATTTTAATCTCAGCTGTAAGACTCCAATCACTGTGTTCCTCAAACACAGACTTGAAAACTGGGTTTTGTTGTTTTTTTTTTTGGAAGAAGTGTTCAGGGAGATGGGGCAGACCCACCTATACATGTTCAGGGAAAGAATTCTAAAATAGTCCAGCTCTTAAATGCTGAACAGCTTTACTCTCATTTTTAATTAGACTGGTACTTAAAAAAAACCCCTAACCACAACTTTATATAGCATCTCTTTTATATAAATATAAGTTACAAAAGGTAAATAAAAAAAATACCCTGAAGCAAGATTTTTGGTAAAGATTGAAATCAGGAACTTGTGTGAAAACACCTGAGCAAATTCCAACACAGTCACATATTTTAATGTAACTTCTTTCATCACCATGGCATCAGAATGTCTTCCAGGAGTAATGCTTTCAGTCATCCACTTCCAACGATGCAAACCTATTAACAGTGCAAAAATGCTGAGTTTCTGGCATAGCACTCCCGGTGGCTGTTCTTTTCTTACTGGGTGCTTTCTTCTTTTTACAGGAGTCTGATCTGGTCTTGGTTGTCTTCTGAAAGAATTCTGGAGATACAGCTGACTCCACTGTATTTAACAAAACCAGATAAAGCTGAGTCATTTTTGGAGATAAAATAAACAGATTTTCCACTGAAGGTGTAGATTTAAGCTCTTGATACAATCTGTGCACAAGGGTCCCGGTGTAAAGCCTGCTCAAAGCAAGGAGAGAATTTTTGTTTAGAATTGCACCTGGACAGGTACAGAAACATGTTGCTTAATGAAAGACCACATCTATATAAGAGTTTTCAACAGTTGACTCCTAAGGGACATTTATACTATAGAGTATTTTTGTCTATATAAATTCCTTTAAAGAAGGAAGTTCAAATGTGGCACAATTGGGCAGAGGAGTTTGACACAGAAAATAAAACAACATATGAACACATTCCATCAGGGGCTTGTGTGGAAAGCAGGTCTCTGAAACATCCTTACCTACTTAGGTCTGGCTCAGAGAGAGGAGTGCAAAGTAGCTGGTTGAGATACAATCCCATCTGAAGACAGCACTGCCACTGGCAAAAACTGTGTGCAGCATCTAAATCAAAGTCATTACTCTGCAATTTCTTTTCCTTCCATTTCAGAAATTCATTATATGCAATGCTGTCATCTTCATCACAGCAAACTGTGGGATCTAGGTTATAAATAAAAAATTCAGTGGAAATAAAGGTTGAGAATAATACAAAAGATATCTGCTACGTATAGGATCTTCAAACCTCCAGTTCCATTTCAGAAAGCATTAGTTATGTTTTCAAATGTGTCAAACTGAATTTTAAGACATAAAGTTGTGTAAAAACTCAAGTGTGAACATGCATGAGAATCTGAAATTGTCAAGAATTCTATTAAGTAATTTGCCACACTGCGCTGTGAGGGATAAGTCTACCATTAGCAAGGTTGGACTCCATGATCTCAGAGGTCTTCTCCAATCTAACTGATTCTGTGACTCAGTGTGATCAAATCCAAACAAGCTTTCCACCTCACTTCAACCTACAATTAGTGTTTCAGTCCTAATGAAGGCATTTATAAACGTAAATTAATGTTTTACAAGGTGGCAAAGTACTGTTTTACCTTTATAAAATGTTATATTGAGGGTTAGCACTATTTCTCTGTGAATATCAATGATACCTCAGGATATAGTATAAATCAGTGCTAATTCATCTAAATTTGGACAACTTACCGTAAGTGTGAAAAATTAATTATGTATACATTTGCATAGTGCATGAACACCTAAAATTGTATTCTTTGGAGACATACCTGGCTCATCGTTTATCCTGTGCAGTTCTCCAGATACAATCATTAGAAGCAGAGCCTTTAATTGATGCAACTTAACTTTTGGTTCTGAACAACGTACCCAGTAACATGTTACAGCAACAGGGAGCTGTAAGTGACTCGGGATAGATTCTAGGAAACTCATTTTCACTCCCAGAGTGTCCAGCAAAAGCTTCTGACGGCCTGACATGGGCACCTGAAAATACATTTAACAATTGGAGTGGAAAAATAAAGGTAAGAGAATTTATTTCTTGTGAGCAATTTCCAAAAGGCAAGTAAGTTTCTGGTTAAACTAGTTAGCCAACTATCAGGTTTTTGATTAAAAAAAAATTTCAGTTTCATAGATATTCTGAACAGGGAGTATTTTTTCAGTACTACTTAAAACTTTAAAAATGATACAGAAAAGGTAGAAAAAAGTAATTTTTTAGAATTGCATGAGGTTAGATTTTGAGTGGTTTCAAAGTCTTCATATCAGGTGACATGTTTGGAAATCTTGCAACCATAATGCATTAAAATTAGGGAAATTAAAATTATGGAAAATATATAGACACCATATATATATATAAACTTAATTCTTCCAAGTTATCCTTGCAGTGTAAGATGTAATGATGCCTGTTCTTAGTGTGTTGAGAACATGCTTACCTATAATGACAGTGCAATCTAACCTTACATTTTTCACCTGCAGTGCATTAATTCCTTGCACAGGTTCCCTCTTTGTTCTCCCACTCATCTTCCAGAAAGAGGTGTTATAAACTTTGCCCCTAACTTCATGCATGCTGCAGCATCGCAACAGGCTCTTCAGCTGTAATTCGAGTGCTTTGTCAACCTTGATTAGGATTGTTTTGCCTTCTCTCAGGCAGACATCCCCATAGCAGAAGAGAAACTGAAGTCAGTTTTGCCTAGAACACTTCCAATGCAGAAGAACATTTCTTTTTCTAACCTTCTGTTCAACTGATAATTCCAATATATTTCTTAAGGAAAGTTGCGGTAGCAGAAGCTCAAATTCATTAAGCAAACAGCACACAGACCAAGGTCAAAGTAAAGTGTCATTACTATATCTTAAAATCCCCAAACATGGTTTTTCAAAGTCTTAGGTGCTGTATAATGCCTCTTTGAAAGGCTTGAACCAAGAAGTTGTGTAAAATAACCTGTATGTAGGCGTTTGGGTTCCTAGTTACCTGTAGCATTTAATGGGCAGTGATAGACTCGGCTGCTTTACAAAACAGCTACCAGAAGTGATAAATACATCCAGCACCGACCACACAAAGAGATGTGTTAACAACTGATCTGAATGCCAGAATGCATAGAGCATATGGCTTAAATATGCAGAATTAGACACAGATTGTATTTCCAGATGTTGCAAAAATTACTGCATACAAAACCTCAGTTCTGCAGCTTCGGGAACAGGAGATTACTTTCCATCACGGTAAGAACTACAGACTTAATGATGTCCTTATACAGAATTGCTAATAGTGATGGGAACTAGTCTAGTACAACTTTGATTGCAAGCTGCTTTTCAGATGCTGTCCTGCTCTGTCTGGCAAGCAGCAGGGGTTCACTCTAGCAGGAGCATACTTGGGGCAAAGTAAGATAGCTGGGAGATGCACACGGGAAATAATGATGATTTTTAGTTAAAAGACGTGTCAGATTTTGTTTCAGAACATCGCTCTGAAACATCCACGGCTTGATCAAATACAAATTAGGTTTTGTCAAAGTGTTAAATTGGACGTTTCTAAATTACGTGAAACTGAGTTCTTTCCTATAATCATAAAAGCAAGTATTTGTTTTAACAAAGTCCACAGGATGAAGTAAGGGCTCAGACTAGAAAATTTAGGGAGTACCACATATACAAACACAAGCTTTTCATATAACTTGTCTTGGTACACTTGGAGCAAGGAAGGAACAGAAAGAGGTAAAGACAATCTATGTACCTTCCTAGATATCACCTCTGTATGAAGTGGTTACTGAGGTGGCTTAGTTCTGACATCACTTTTAGCGACCAGCTGGCAAACATGCGTGCCAACCACTTCTGCCACTCGTGAAACACTGTTAACCGTGCTGTGCAGCGATAACCATTTACCTCCATTAACTTTTCCAGAGGAAAACGATCGTCACAAAAACCTGTGGGTAGGTTTGCTGCTTGAACAAATGTTTTTTTAATTGTCATTTGGCATCTGTCAAATTCACACACAACGGGCAGCTCGTGGGTCTGCACACCGGGAGCAGCAGCTTCGGTGCCCTGAGCCACCCCCAGCAGCAGCCCATAGATAACCCGCCGGATGGGCAAAGCTGCGCTGTGAGCGCTCGGTCTCTGCATGTTCTCCACCTGGACGCGGAGGAAGGCGCTCCTCAGAACGAGGACATTGACGACGAGCGGGGCCAGCTTCCCTTCTGCCAGAGCATCAAGTGCCCACGGCGGCACCTCCGCCTTCCTGGCAGCCTCGCACTCGTACCTCCCATCCTCAAAGAAGTCCTCCAGCTTCACGTCGGACGGCGCGTAATCCTCCATCGCCGTGCACAGGATCTCCCTCACTTCTTCCCTCTGGTGCTCCCGGAGGTGTCCCAGCACGCTCTCCACGGCCTCGCCGGGCTCCGCGAACTGCGACAGCCACCTCAGCAGTCCCTGGAGGCGGCCGTGCCTGCCGCCCTTCCCGGCGGGCAGCCGCACCTTGCTGAAGAACACCTCCAGCGCCGCCAGCCCCACGAAATCGTTCCCGTTGAGGACGGCGAACAGCGGGAGCAGCCCCTTGCGCAGGGGGCCGAAGTGCCGGCAGAACCTGTCGGCCGAGAAGCAGCGGGCGGGCACGAAGCCGGCGGCGCTCTCCCACTGGAAGTGCGGCAGCGGGCAGTACCCCGCGGCCAGGTCGAACACGCAGAAGTCGCTGTCGAGGGACAACACGGGGCACCCCCAGCTGTTGGCCAGCGCCGCCATCTCGCGGTCCGCCTCGGCGAAGCACTGCACGAAGGGCACTGCGAGGCGGCGCAGCGCCTGCACGAAGGCTTCGCGGGCGAGCAGCGGCGGCAGCCCCGGCCCGGGCCCGCGGCCCAGCCCCGCCGCCGCCNCCTTCCTGCCCTCGGCGCCGCCGTCCAGCACCACGAAGGCGGCCACGCCGCAGGCCCGCAGGGTGCCGAAGAAGCGCCGCACGGCCCCGCAGAAGGAGCCGTAGTCGCCGCCGCGGCGCAGGGCGGTGGAAGGGGAGGCGGCCAGGCAGAGGCGGTGGTAGAGGCTGCTGCCGTCGATGACCAGCTTGGTGTCCCGCACACGCAGCTCGGTGAAGAAGGCGCCGCGCTCCTCCACGAAGCCCGACAGCCCCTGCACGCCCATGGCGGCGGAAGCGGCGCCGGCAGCGGCCCGCCCATCCCGCTCCTGCTTCCTTCTCTGCACCTCCCCTCCCTCCCCGCCCACCGCCGTCGCCTGGAGACGGAGACGCGCACCAAGCGCTACCGCCGTTCCTCTAGAGCCCCGAGGGAGCAGTCCATCCCCGAGGGAGTCCACCATCCCCAAGGTTACCATCCATCCCCGAGGGAGCCATCCATCCTCAGGGAACCATCAATCCCCGAGGTAACCATCCATCCCCGAGGGAGCCAACCATCCCCCAGGAAACCATCCTTCCCCGAGGGAGCCATCCATCCCTGAGGGAGCCATCCCCAGGGAATCGGGACACCCAGAGGGAGCTGGAGCGACGGGAAGCGGTGGGAAGGTGGGATACCTGCCCGAGGAGCCCCACCCTTCCCCGGGGATGAGGAGAGGGGAGTGGGTGTGTGAGGGGAGCTGCGCGACCCTCGGAACGTGGGGCTGGAATCTTACATGGTTTTTCAACAATGTAATGGCAGCTCTGAGGGTATCCCAGGGAATCTCGACTTCCCGAATGTGCGTCACGGAGATACCCAATATCTTCTTTGATGGCCGAGTACATTTCAGTTTGTTTTTGCATCACCCTCGTGCTCCTTTGCGACCGGCACCACAATAAAACCTTAATTATCCTTTCTCTGGCAGCAGGAAAAAACTGAGCCAAAGGAGACAATGTTGCTTTAGGCTTGGGTAAGTTTATAAAGATGTTGCAGAAAACAATGGAGCCACCACTAAGAAGTTTTTTTTTGGGGGGTGGTTGTGTTTGTTTGTTTGGTTTGGTTTTTCTTTTGTTTTCGTTTTTGTTTTTAACGAAGGAATAAACAAGGGAAGTTTCAGCTCTTAAGTTTTCAAAACATTTGAAGGAGCAGGACAGTGAAGTCACTGGCAGGAAAAAAAAGTCAAAGTAGTAAGTATTGAGGACATTTAGAGATGAAATATAAAAACTCTGGAATATGTGCTGTAGGGAGCCAGCAAATGTTGATGTAGCACACTTCATTCTTAAAGAATAAAAAGAAAACCTGATAGAGCTGGAATATGGCCTTGATTGGCAAGGAAGGGTTTATCCTGGAAGCAGAAAGTCTCAGAGTTTTGTTGGCAGTTGCCAAAGAAACCAGAAGATTAATCTTTCTGACATAAGCTAAGGAAGGTCAGGGAAGAAGTTGAGGTGCTTTATGATTAATATGTGTAGGTGGAACTCTGAAACCCTAAACACCAACTTTCCTTTAGCTTACAGCACTAAAAGGAAGATTTAACTATAGCCAAGGAAGAAAATATTATTAAACAAAAATTATTAAAAAGTGATCCAGATAATGTAATTGCATTAGTTTGGTAGAGATCAGCGGTCTGCCAGGCCTTGGGATGTGACTGTGTACCAGTGTTACTGGATAGGGTATACTGGGATTTTGAAGGGAAAGAAAGCTGGAGAGTTGATCTCTTTGAGTTATCTCTGGTTGTTCTGAACTTTAGTGAAGCAATTGATGTTGCTGCTTGGGAAGTACCTGCTCAGTGGGAGAGGATGGACTACAGGTTTGAGTGAGGTAGGAGAGGCTGCTGGTTCCTGTAATTCTTGAAGAATCAGGCAATCTTATGCTTGAGTCAGTCTTTAAAGTCTATTGACTCATAGAGGGTATTTCTTTCAAATGCAGTGGCTCAGCTATCCCCCTCTTCTGTGCCACTAAAATGTGCCTGTGATGCCCCAATGGCCCTTGCAATCACTGGCCCCTGCCTCTTAACACTCTTCAGCAACAGATATCAAAGCATTTCATAAACTTACATGATAGTTATTACTATTATATAGAGGGGGAAATGGAAGCATAGGAAGTAGCAAGTGAGAGGTATTATAGGAAATAAAGCCCAGAAGTTAGACTCAGTGGGCTACTTAAGTGTGGTATTGTGGTGTAAAGGATTGTGATATATTCCTAGGGCCCAAGTAAGTATGAAAACTGGAAGGTGAGCTGTGCCAAATGACTCTTTTCCCCCAAAATAGGTATAGATAGCTCAGCAGTTTTTCTAAGTGTAGTTATTTCTAAAGGAATTTATGAAGACATGCATAAAACAGCAACTAGAATAGTATAGTTAATGAAAATATTATGTAAGCTTCCTGGAATTGGCAGTGTAATATTTTATGGAGTTCATCTTCCTGCCCTCCCCTCCTCCACACCTCAACATGATCCATTTATGCTCCTTCAGTCAGACTTGGAGTTACAGAGAAATAATTTTCCAGCTGACATTCTTTCCTTAGCACTTACATTACAAAATTTTTATCAGTGTTGCTCTCTGAAAGAGAATAAAGAAAAAGTATTAGGAGTGCTTTAGCTTTATATTTTAAAGATATCTTGTGTTAATTAAGTTTATCTATGTTTCATAACGTAGTGACAGTGCAATGTCAGGCCTTTTGGGACAGTGTGACAGCAACTCAGCAGATGGGTATTTACATAGGTTCTTGCACATATACACAGGGACTTTGCTGTTGCAAGATACAAATCTGTAATCTTAATTTAGTCTACATTCATTTGGAAGAGAAGCCACTGACTTGAAACTTGAAGTTATAAAGCTTTAAAATTAAACAATTTGTTCTTCCAAAGCAAACAAAACCCAAAATAAATCATTTTTATGTACTTGCCTTTGCTTTAAAATGATATGGTGAACAAGCCTCGTGTGGACACCTTGCACTGCTGCTCAGGCAGTGCTGACAGTAGCATTAACATGATCTTGCAATATCTTTGTTTCTTCCAAAGGATCCTCAGGCACAAATGGTTCAGGTAGCATTATATAAAGGCAAGATAATGAAAGCAATATTGATTTATTGTGTGCAGTGAAACACCTGCCCTTTATCATCAGGAATGAGGAAGGTTGAGTAAACTAAGTTTTTCTAGACTCATGTTATTGCAAACCATAGAAACACTAGAGGTCTGCTTTGCAGTCCCTATGTTTGCAGAATTAGGACTTTAATTAGACAAGAATTCCAAAGCTTAATTTTTAGAGAGGTGGGTTATGCAAGGACACAGCAAAGGAGAAATGAAGAACCTTTGGAGGGATTGGCTTTCACTGCGAGTCTTGTAGACTTGTGGGTAGCCTCAAAACTCTTGCAGAAGATATCACTGAATCACAGAGAAGCTGTGAGGTCAGCACTGAAACAGATGGTGAAAGCTGAAGGGTAAATGAAAGAGCAGAGCAAACAGCTTTGTAGCTGTTGATGGGAGAGAACTGACATTTTGGTGGAGGTTATACTTCAGAATATACAAAAATCTTGAAGCTTGTATCGTGAAACATCACTATTCTTGGTGTCAGGAAGTGTGGTGGTATAAAGACAGGTGGTGAGGAAGAGTTGCCATATCTGGGGGAACTGTCAGGTGAAATACAGCTGTAGTTGTCCTTGCAAAGAGCACTTGAGCTTTTCAATAAATCGATGTACAAGCACCTGCAAGTCATTTTGCCTGTGTTACCAATTCAGGAGACTCTGTCACATCTTTATTATCTGGAGTTTCTTTGTCAAGTCTGCTGCCCACATCTTAGCAACTCACAATCCCTCTTCATTTGTGTTTTGCTGCAGGCTAAGCACTATAAGCACTGCCATAGAATTAAATGAAAAGTTTAGTAAGAGCCATACATTGACAAATTTTTTTTTTCTGTTTCAAGTGCTTTCTGTGAACATCCATAGAAGAGTAAAAGGATTTGAGAGCTACATTCTAGAGAAATTTGTGCAGTTTTTTTTACACAGAGAGATGCTGAAATTTCAAGAAACTGCTAAGCGTGTCACTGTTGCCAGATTTAATTCCACTTGCTCAGCTGCAGTGATTGCAAGAAGATACACTATTCAGAGGAAACTAGGCAATGGAAGCTTTGGAAGTGTGTATTTGGTTTCTGACAGAAAAGCAAAACAAGGAGAAGAATTGTAAGTAAAGCCTTCACATGCTTTGATTAAAAATCTTTGCCACATATTTCTTACATTGTAGATGTTTGCACTGTATTTATCTCTCATCTCTTAGTTTGGTGTTATGTTGCAGCCTTAACTGTTTAACTTTAGTGATGATATAAGGTAGAAGCAGATTTTGTGCTGACTCAACATTCCAACTCAATCTGGTTTTGTTTAAAATAGTTTATCCAATATTTCTGTTTTACTCTGCTTTTATCTAAGTCCTTTTTCATTTGCTTGTACATGGCAAGAGTGGAGGTCGATAGAAAAAGTCAGACCCTTCTCTCCATTGTGATGTGCGCCTCTGAAGCTTTGAAACAAATAATAAAACCAGTAAAAATACATGTAACATACCTGTGTCATACTTTGGACATGCTGCTAATGTAAGATACACACTGCAGAGAAGACTCTTGTGTTTGCTTAGAGCTAAGGTGAATTTTATCACTGTCCTGACAAGAAGCAGAGCAAAGGTACATGCCTGGTTTCACAAATTTGCTCTTCTTCTTTGTAACAAAGCTGTTTGTTAGAGGCTTAAAGCTTTATCATTTATAAGCTATTATTTCATAATTACGTCAGTTGTTGGCTGGACTTCGCGAACGAAGATCTTGGAATAAGCCTGCGCGATGGATTTTTTAAGTGAGGCACAGGGTGCGCAGAACTGGCCCCCCTCCCTTTACTCCTGAGGTTCATCTTGCCACGGCCGAGCAGCTTGGACGGCGACAGCGAGTTCCTCCAGGATTCGAACCAGTGTCCTCAGAGGAGGAGCCGGCTCCACAGGCGGGGGCCTACGCCACTCGGCCAACGCCCACCGCCTCAATTACGTCAGTATATAATATGTGTGTGTATAATATGATTGTATAGTTTATCTTTTAGGTCTTTGTATTTTATAAATGCACTCAGTTCTTGAAGTTTGGTGGGTTTTTTTCAGAACACTTACTAATATGCTGGGCATTGGTCTTTCATCCAGTGCTTATCCATCTTCGTGAATATGATGTTTTAGCTTTTAAAAAGAGAATCCTTGGTCTAATCAGGTCCAGCTCCTGCAATATATGGTTCTGTAATGCTTCCCTCAGTGCCCATTAAAGCCTGGAACATTTAAAGAGAGCATGGAGATGTCAGAATTTCTGAGTGGACTTCCCTCTTAGTTTTAGATGATTCTTATTTATCTACTGTAGGTAAATGTTTTTTCATGACACTTAATTGGATGCCTTCAGGAATTGATTCTGTCACTGTAAGGACTTGGATTGTCAGAGGGGTCTCAAAGAAAACTGTATTGATGACCTGTTTTTTATAATTGAGCTGTCTAAATGAAACCTGAGAAGGAACAGTTACAGAAGCTCCAGTCAATACCTTTCTATTTGCTGTGTGCCTGACTGGTGACAGTGGTGGGGTTTTTTTGGTTTTGGGTTTTTTTGTTTGATTGGTTTGTTTTTGTTTTTTTTTAACTTGCCTGAATTTGGATAAGTCTCATCAGTTTGGTTGATAATCCTTTGGGATTCTGAAACCAGAGAAGAACATTTACAGTCTTGACATTTCTGTATGAGTTTAATGTTGGGTTCCTGGATAATGCACTGCTAGCTGGACTTCCTGTTGTGTAGAACTATGTTCATCTATCTTGGTAGTTACACCCACTGACATTTAAATAGGAATATTTTTGTTTTTACAAAAAAAAAAAAAAAAAAAAAAAAAAAAAAAAAAAAATTTAAAAACTCTTTTNAAAGAGAAAAAAAAAAAAAAAGGTAAAGAATTGTAAGACTCTTTGTCTAAAGTCAGAAACGTCTACTCAAAGTGCTTTTCATCCAGAAATACATTCTTCCTTTAAATAGAGGACTCTATTGGTCCCTGTTGATGGTGACATTAATGAGCACTTGTATGATTAAAGAGCCTCATTTGTGCCTCACTTTTGCTATTTAGAGCAACACATTCTTGGTAATGTTGCTTTAATATATGTGCAACCAAGACATAATTCTGTCAAATATTTTTCTGCATCATTTTACAACTTCTCAGCTCATTGGATAAGGGTTAGCGTCTACTAAGATTTTAGCTTTTCCCAAGTGGCTTGTAAGAGGTTTGACTCTCTTACAGCCTTAGCTACAGTTTTCTACAAAAAAAAATGAACCTTAATGAAAAAAATTAAATACAATAAAGGGTGTTTTTCATGTTATTTTTATGTTAAAATAGGATGTCATGCAAATAGGATGACAGGAACTACCTCAGCTGCTTCTGAGACTCTTCAGAATTCAGCTGTTACTGAACTCGTTCTTAGAATATTAAAAATGTAGTGAAATGTGGGTCTTCACATATTTGCTGCTATAGCACAAGCTGCCAAACCTCAAAACCAAGGAACAAGCACTTGGCCTTTAAGTAGCTGTTTCTATTGTTTTCCTTAAGAACTTGAATCTGAGTGGCTGTCCTTGAAGAAACATTCACTGCCGGCAGCATTTCATGCTGTGTTTTGTTAGGGTTGAGCCTGAGTGCGTCCTCTGCTTCAGAACTAAACCGGTACCCAATACAACAGTATTTACAAGGCCAGTGCTGGTGTGGTGCTGTAGTGCAGCCTTTGGTCACTCGGCGGTGCTCGCGTATCACAGTTGTTCATCCGGCGCCCCAAAGGCAGATTGGTGAGTGGATCCTCCCAAATTTCTATCACTTGTGTGCCATAAGATGGCAAAATACTGTCCCAGCTGAACCTGAAAGTGCAGGTAGCATAATGAGCTAGAGTGTACACACTTGCTTGTATTTATAAATACTGGTTTCTTAAGGTGGTAAAGTGCGCTGGAAATCACATTCTCAATATCACTTTCAAATCTTTTATGGAAAAAGTACTGTTTATTGCTTCTGTTATATACAATTCTGAATGAAAATTTAGGTGATTATGGTTCTTACTCTTTAAAAAGAATGATGTTGATACAGCTCTGAAGGCACTTCGACAGGAAAAAAGCCCCAAACAACCCAATTGTGACTCCAGTAGAATTAGAAGTCTATTTTTATTGTTTTGGAGATGATCTAGAACATTCTGAGACAAATGTTATGTACACTGTGAACCCACTTTCCTGAAAATTGCTGTAGTCTAAAACACTGGGGAAAAGCATAGGAATAAATCATAAGAATACAAATTCCCAAGAAAGGTGATGTCTTGGGAGCTGTTCAGGGATATCTTTTCAATTTTCCATTAGAATGAGCTAATGCAGAGACTAACAATGGTTATCCTGTAATGTCATATATGCTCAGCCAAGCTTTTGCATGATTCTAGAAATAGTTTTGGGCCATGCCTTGTACTTTGTTACTCCTCAAGGGTCATACCTGTAGTGAGCAAAGTGTTATGCACAGAGTTGTTTCAGCTGGGAAAGAGAGAATGTTGATTATTTGGGGCATGTCCTGAGTTAAGACTTTTTTCATGTAAAACTCTCAGAGCTGCTCAGGCCAGCAATGCCTGCCTCTCTACAAAGTATATGTCTGCTTCATGCTTTCTTCCAGTTCTGTGTATGATAGAGATCAGGATTATTGACTTCCTGAGATCATACTAGATCAGAAACATGCAGTTGACTTGCACACTCTGTAAACAAGAAGGTTATGAAGTACTCTGTGTAGCATACATAGATTTCTTACTAGAAGCCCCTCTGAAGTGTTGCACTGTATGATACATTTCTTGCCTGTTGCTTTAACTCCCCAACTGGTATGTTTTGTAAATTGTATTTTCTAGTAGTTTTTTATGCTCATGGTCCTGTGTAATTTTTATAATTTGCCTTCTCTCTTCATTAGATCAGTCTGAAAACCTCTTTCATTTTAATTTTGCATTATGCCCTGTCTCAGTTAGAAAATTCTGTCCTGCTGTAAACAGCTATCGGACACAGATGTAGCTACACACCTGAATGCCTAAGCCAAGAAAATCCCTGGTCATACAACACATCTTGTGTTGATGAACTCTGTTTTCCTTTCGACAATAATGTTTGCAAGTCACTGTATATTCTTAAATATGCTCGCGTAATTTTATGATCATGTTTAAGTTTAGTGAGCAATAGGTTCTCTGCTTGTATTGATTGTGGTTTTGTTTTCCCAATGTATATTTCCAAGTAATTTTAGGGCCATGAAGATGGTGAAGGGATAGAGGGGGAGTCATAGGAGGAGTGACTGAGATCACTTGGTTTATTCAGCCTGGAGGAGACTGAGGAGAGATCTCATTGCAGTCTACAGCTTCCTCACAAGGGGAAGCAGAGGGGCAGGCACCGATCTCTTCTGTCTGGTGACCAGTGACAGGACCCAAAGGTGAGACTGTGTCAGGGGAGGAGAACATTTTTAACCCAGAGGGTGGTTGGGCACTGGAACAGGAACAGTTGGGCACTGGAACAGTGCTCCCCAGGGAACAGGCCCACAGTGTCAGCACCAAACCTGACAGAGTTTGGGAAGTGTTTGGACAACACTCTCAGGCACATTGTATGATTCTCAGGTCTGTTTTTTGCAGAGCCAGGAGCTGGACAAGATGATCCTTGTGTGTCCCTTCCAACTCCGGATATTCTATGATACTGTATTATCCACGGTGGAGAGGGAGGAAATCAAACCAGTGATTAGTATTCTGCATTGAGATGGTGCCACCATGGGGTTATTGCAGACTGGCTGCTAGATTAAGATCACAGTTATGTTATCCTGAGGTGTCTGCTTTGTGTAGACATGTGATGACTAACTTGTCCAAGTTTCATAATAATTGCCTAAAAAGAAAAGTGCAAGTTCCTCATTTAGATTTATGGCTAGGGAAGATGACTTGTGTCTTCCACATTTGCATAGTGAATTATGCTTTCCACTGAATCTACTACAAGAGATTTTGATCCTGTTGGATGATTCTCATGGAGTATGACAGGGTTAAATATCTTAGATAGAAGTCCCTGCAACTTATGAGAAAACAGACAGCAGAGTAGAGAACAAAATGAATGCCCTCTTGAAGAGAAAGGCCAGAACCTGGGAAGTTCTTTGCTATGAATCAGGTTTCTCATGTACTGGATGATCTACACATGAGAGAGATTATCATTTTCCCACAGTTTTGGAAGAAACTATAGTCAGAATTTTTATCATATTGGACCCTAAAGTCAGTTAAGTACAAGAGACACATTTATACAAAAGCAAGCTTGTTAGTTCTGGTTTATAGGAGATGGTTTGTTTTGTGTATTATTTGATATTTATTTGTTTCTGGGCATCATGGACCTGGACCTACATGAAATAATTAGATTACTTGATTTGTAAAAAGAAGGTAGCAGGATTGTACCAGTATTTTTACAAAAAACAGAAGTTCCCTTCAGTCATTTCTATCCTGGTCTCCCTGACTAGCTTATCAGTTAATTATTACAGGTTATAGTCTTTTATAGAAGAGATTCAAGTTCAGCAGTAATCTTGAAGGACAGTGCCATCACAGATAATAAATATCCTAATCAATTGTGCCAAGGGAAGCTCTGGGTTAAGTTCCAGTGATTCATGTGTATAGGCAAGCAGCTGAAGTACACAGTAGGCAGTAGGGACTTGTGTTCATAAATATTCACAAGGTACTTAGATGTCCCTGTGGTGGAAAGCACATGCTGACAAGTGCCAAATTCCCTGGACTGCTCTGCTGTGTGGGACCTGTGGGGTGTCAGCTCAACTTCTACATCTGACTTGCATTATAGCATTAATCCAGACTCATGCTATGATTCCTTGGAAACTGTGCACTTAGCTGAATAATTTATCATGTGACTTTCAATTATTTATGACTTCTTATAACAAATGAAATAAAATCTAAAGGTGGAGGGGATTTGTAACTTATGAATATCACAGCAGATTGCTGTGTCGTCAAATTCCTGTGCTTGCTGCCTGTTTCCTTCTCTGAAGGTATTCCAAGGGAATGGACATTTGATACTGAATTGATTAAACTGTAACAGATTGTGCCAGTTGTCATGTGCTTGTTCATCTAATTGCTCTGCTTTCTTTTTTTCTTCTTCCTCATTTAATAACAAAGACTAGAAATTAAAACTGCAACCCATCAGGGCATTTTAGAACTGTAAACAGATATTCATGATCAACTTGAAAACTCTAGGACCATCTTGATTGCTGCTTATTTTAAATAAGCTTTTCTTAGGGAACCATCTCTTGCTTGGTTCAGTTATGTGTGCCTCTGCTTCTTTGTGTGAGGCTCAGCTACTGAGCATCAGCTGAGCTGCTACAGCTGTTGAGGTTACAGTCATGCTTGGCCCCAAATAAGAGACAGTAAGGACATTGACAGAGAGGTCCAGTGGATTTAGCTGGTGAAGTTTGAGGAGTTAGCCTTCAGGAGCTTTCTGCTTGAGTGGCCAAGCATGACTTCCATATTCTGTGAGCAGTGCTATGGGAGTCAAGACTTAGAGCTAAGTGTCCAAGTCCTTGCTGAAACCTCTGGTACAACAGGTGATGCTCTTGTGCCTTAGTTTAAGATTACACCTGCAAATTGAGGTTGCCAGGGAGTGAAACCCCTAAATGTTTTGTTTCAAGAGTGGCAGGCAGTTCCAGCTATGGCCACAATTGTCAGATAATTTCTAGTGCAAACTTATACTGGTTTGAAGACAAGTTTGATAACTCTGGATTCATCCAAAGCAGATCTCAGTGGAGAGGGTGTGGGAAGGTGCTTTACTTTCTTGTATGCCGTCAGTGCCTAGCTTTTCCTGCAGCCCAGGATGGCACAGTAGCGCTCCTCCAGGCTTTCAGACCATGAAGTTGAGGACCTGCAGACCTGCCTTGCAGCAGGACTGTGGCAGTGCCAAAATACAGCAGGGGTGCAGGAGGCAGGAGCTGCGTTAGAGCTCTCAACAGCTCTGCAATCCTCTCTCCAGTAAAGCTGTGCTTTTACTCAGCTACCACAAAGCTATGGAAGCAGACACACACTGCGTCTTTGCAGAGGGATGTTCTGCTAAAATTGGTAGCAAGGCAGAATTGGTCATTGCAAGGCACAAGAGTCCAAGAAATGGACCATCTTGCACTGGAACGATTTATTTAGAGCTCAGTGTTAGAATGTTCGGAAAGTTCTTGTGCTGGATAAACCTGCTGCAGGTCAGGTCAGTTTGGCATTGGAGAACAGATGTAGGATTTTACCCTGCTGTGCTGGGGATGGATTTGGCAATTTAAAGCCACAGCCTGCTGCAGTCCTTTGCACAGGCAATTACTTTGTTAAAATTTCTAGTTCCCTCATTATTAAAAAGCATTAAATCTGACATTCTGTGGCTTCTTTCAAATCCAAAGGTTATTATTGGAACATGTCAAGACCCTTTGTTCAGCTTGTGTTACATGGCTGTCTGTGAAATCCCCCGCAGCAATGTCTGATACAACTTTTACATCTGCTTAGTCATCTTTATGAGCTTTGGTGGTATTGTTATTGGGTTTTATTTTTTTTTCCTTTTTTTTTTTTTCTGCTTTCCTTTCTTTGACTAGGTAGTCTACTTTTTAATTTTCAGTGGGATTTGTCCATTTGACTGGGGTGGATTCTAACTAGGAATTTAATATATGTGAGTGGGAGGCAGAGTGACTTAAAGGAAATATTACTTGGGTTTACAATCAATCTCATCCCCCACAGAGCAGAGCTCCGGGGAGCTCAGGGCTGCAGCACTCAACACATTCTGATCTCAGTGCAGGCAGTGAGTGGTGCTGATGGCCGAGTTCATGGTTTCAAAAAGTGTTTACAAGCAGCGCTTTCAACACTGGGTGGAGAATTGTGCTTAAGGCATTACTGGGGAATTACCTTTATTTGAGGTGCACGGCAGAGACAGAATTTAATGATTTTGTAATTAAGCAAATGCCTTGAGATCACTTCTGTCTCATTCCTTTTGTTGAAAGTGATGTCAGGTTTCCATGGGTTTGTAAGCTAGCTTTAGTAAGAAATTGGGGAGGGGCAATATAATTACTTTAGGTTGAACTGTGGCCAGCTGCTTCAAAGATACCGTATACAATGGAAATATTTGAGGATGCCTATTTACTGTATCTTACAAGTTACCCGTGTTGGCAAGGTGTTTTTTCTTGTCTGCATCAAGGATGCTGTAGTTTTTTCTATGCAGAATGAGCCTCCAGTACTTTGTTGCATTCAGTACACTGTAATGAGAAAGCTGCTGCAGTGAGTGGAATGAATTCCAGGTTTCCATTCCAGGTTTCCTGGACAGTCAATGAATTTTTCCCTAATTTTTTTTTCCTGTGGTTTGTTTATTATGGTTATGCTTATGCAACATATTAGCAAACATAATTCCTAGTTCACTGTTTCTGTTAACATCAATGATGAGTCCTTCATGTGTTCTTAAACAACTTTCCAGTATTGCTGGATAGTTGCTTCATTTTTGAATTGTACATGTTTCACTGATTGTTAAGACCACAGTATCATACTCAGGAGGGCTAGGAAGTATTATAAGATTTTTATCTAACAGTGGATGTTATATACACAATTAATTTCCTCAGCATAGCTTAATTCTCTTTGCCTTTGACTATAGACTATTTAGTAACATGCTTTTGTAAAGCCATAAACTGTGCTTTTATCTTTTTCTTCCCTCCCCTCAAGTACAATAGATACTTGAATGCATATCAGAAATAAACATTGAAGGAGATGACTGATGGAAGGAGGAAAAGTGGAGTTTCATATTAAAGTTGCAGCAATTAATATTTAAATTGCTTATGGGAATTAGTTCCACAGAAGGGACAATACTGTTGACATAAATATCCTTGCAACATTGAAAGGAACACAATTATGCTTGCAAATATATTTAAATTCAGAAAAGAACCAATTAAATTTTACATTAGGAAATGTTTTAGTTGAATTTGTATGGGGTGCATTCTTACAGTGACTATTAGTATGTCTGGTTTCCCTTCACAACTCCTGTTATTCAAACTGTCTGTTTTCTGTGAACTGATGAATATAGATCAGTTGATATGAAAGTCTTTCTACAAAATTTTTAATTGCAACTAATTTAAAATTTCAAACTAATTCCTGTAGAAGGAAAATTCTTTTTGGCAGATGCTGTATCCCAAGGCTGCAAGGACAGTTACAATATGGCAATTGTGAGATGTTCAATTATATTAAAATGCTTGAATACAAAATGCTGTATCCAATCTTTAGTTTTCTAATGGTATCTTTTTTTTTTTTTTTGTAAGGGAACATTAATTAGCAGAGAGCAGTTAATCGTGAAGTGTATCGAGTATGTGTCAGGAAATCACAATGGAGAAATGCCTGTTTAGAGGATTTGATGTTTGATGGAATTAAGTCTTCAAAGACACAGAGAACAAACAAATTATTTAGTCCTTGTCAAATTTCTCTCTGAAATTCCACTGAGGTTAGTGGCAGCACGATACTTAATTACATTCTTGAACAAGACCAAACTGCAGAAGAAACGCTGAGTGAACAGTAGATGGTGATAATGCAACATGTAATGATAAAGTATTGCTAAAATAAGTACATTGACAGGTATTTGGTCAGTACCCCATAATAATTTTTAATAATTTTCCTGTTTAAACACAAATATCTTCAGTTCAATCACAGTCTATTAGTATTCGATTTAGAGGTGAAACATATGAATAGACTATAAATGTATTTACATTTATTTTTCTGTTTCTCTCTATGAATAAAGGTTCTAGTTTTTTCAAAAATATGACTTTAGAGGAAAATTCATCCTTTATTAATCAATGCTTACTTTTAATCTGTCACTTTTAATCAATGTAGATGGCAATCCCAAGTGTCCCAAAGAATTACTTAAAATAAATGCATTTTAATACCTAAAAAAATTATGTTAATTTAATGGCCTGTTCAGTTCTGTGGAGGATAGCACAGTTGCTCTTCTTTACTTCATAATTATTTCATAATTTTTTTTCCAACACTGGCACATATGGCTGACCGAAAATAATTTAAAGTATGCCCCTTTGTGTCTATGAGACTTCACTCAGTGCAAAAGAAAATGATATAAGCAGTATTCCTTAAAGCTAACTTATTTCAACAGTATTCTCTTTCATGCCCCAGAATATATATTCTGCATTTCTTTGGCATACTAATTAGGAACTGTTAACTTTCAAATAACCATAAACTGTTTTTATCACGAACTGGCCTGTTCAGTGTTAGTGCATATGTTGGAGCATTTGAAAATTTGGCATCTTGAAAAATATTTGTAAGTGCTGTGGTTGTGACTTGTCGATGGAAATGAAAAGTGAATAACCCATTTCACTTGCAAATTTCAGAAATCTCATTGCCATTCAAGGATATTTAAGCGTGGTTAAATTAGTTAAAGTGCTTATTCAGAAAATGAAATTATATTTAACCCATCCACATATATTACAGTGATCACATAGTGATTGAATTCTTAGTGGTTAATTCGGATTAGTTCTCAGTGTTTATGATTGTTCACGAATGGCATGAATAGAAAAACAAAGAATAGGAAAAAACCAGTTGTTGATGACTGTTATGGCTTTATTGGTAAATCTATAGTGTCCAGGGGGATGTAAGAAGTTCAGCACTTGATTTAAGGAGTTGTGCAGCAGTGCTTAGGATTGAAATGGGTTTATGGCTTGACTAAGAAATCCATAGTGGGCAAAGGAACAATAAAAGGAACCCAAGATCTGATTTTAGAAGTTATGTGGTAATACTTAGGTTTGAAATGTTTTGGTTAATTATATATATATAAGGAGGAATGCCAAAGAGCAGTCATCATTTGCTTTTCATTGGAAGTGTAGTAATCTTCTTGATTTTCCCACAGAAATCAAGTGTTCTTCATTTACCGTGTTTCTTTCCTTCACTAAAAGCAAGTGTTCTAGGTAGGACTGATTTGTGTATGCTAACCTTTTGTATTTCATGGTTTCATCGGCTTCTTCTTTCTCTAACAGACAGACAAATGTCTTTAGATTGTCTGAGCATCCAGATGCTGGTGTTTCAAATATAATGGGTAAAGAGTGATTGTTTGAATTTTTGTTGCTAAGCTGTAAAACTGCAGGGAAGCCAGACCCTGACACCAGGCAGAGAAGTCTGGCAAGATTATTACTAACAGGATAGCTGTATGTGTGATGGGTAAGGATTAGCTGAAAATTACACTGATACCAACTTCAGTGAGCAAAGTAGGTTCCAGTAAATAGGGTGGCATTTAAAATCAGTGAAGTTTCTTAGTTGTAGATAAAAGTTGAATGTGCAAAAGAGCAAACATGAGAGGTCTGAAAGGAAACACGAGGAAGGTGTAGTACCTGACACCAGGCAAGTTACTTAAGGGATATCCCATGTGCACAGTGGAACAGCAAATCAGAGGAATCCTGTACTATCAAGATGTAAACTGCACAGAAAGGAGAGTTTCAGTTGGGGATAGGCAGGACTAAGTATCAAAAATTAGGTTACAGTAATTTTCAGTGTGGAAGATATGAAATCTAAAATGACTATTTTAGAACTACACTGTTGTCTGTAACATGCAAGTATCATCACCTGTGTAATATTCTAGAAAGCAAGTGACTATGAGCAGTAGCAGTGATGGGTGGCTTCATCTTGTCTGTAGGTGTGTGGTGCCTGTGTTTCCACATTTCCCAAACAGTCCCAGTACTGTGAATGCAGCTGAGCACACCTTGTGTGTGAGGGGCCACACCTCTTCTTCCTTTTGGTCCCCATTTGTAGCACGTGCCTTCTCCATTTGCCATTTAGTAAGGAGAATCAAAGACATCATTAATTAGATGAGCACTTGTTTAATTTATTGTTTGTGATCCAGTTAACAGACTCAGTGAGAGGTGATGCATTTTTACAGAATTGCACCTGGTCCATGTACTGAGATGTTACCTGGGTGAAGAGGGAGCCCTCCAAATCTTATGGGTGATGTTACAACTCTCCCTACTGGCAACTTAGAAATAAAAAGTTAAGTGAAATTATAATTACCTACAATTAACTGAACGACTGCCCGTGTAAAATGAAGTTTATGTTTAATTATAAACTTCAAATTGTGATCATATATTCCTAGGTCAAACTTTTTCTTGGTATTTTATCAGAGCTGTTTATTAATGACATTAGAAGAGTCATATTTCTTTTATTTCCTTATCAGCAAGCAAATGTGCCTAGTCAGTAATTCATGTTGCAGTTTATTCAATAAATGGAGTGTGTTTTGTGAAACACTGTCTTTTAAGAAAGGGATCTGATCCAATAAACCAAATTATATAATAGTAAAGTATGTCATCAATGTAAACAAATACCAGATGGGTTGTAAACCATTTAATTTTCAATCAGTGCAGATAGACGGAGATAAACACTGCTGTGGCTCATTGTCAGTCACTGGTAAAGCTCCAAAAGCGATTCCCACCATTCTGGAGGACTCCACCTTCATGTTTGTTTTTCTCTTCTTGAAATCTTGCTCTCTTTAGCCCCACGTGCTCCCTGTGAGTGCACTTTGACACCCTTCGTACCAGTCTGACTGCCTTTCAAAGTGTGACAATACAAACCAGCAAGGTGTTGCTGATGAAAGCCAGAAGGTCTTCCCAGGGAAGGTGCTCCCAGGGGAGGTCCGAGCCTGCTGAGGTGTGGCCACTGTTGACACTGGGGAGTGGGCTTATCTCCTCTTATTTTTCCACCCTGAAGGGGTGGATGTTGTTGCCTATGCCAGAACCAGCTTCCTCCAGGATGGATGTAATGACAGACCTTTTTACTCTGAAGATGTGAATGTATTCACAAGACTCTTTTCAGTTGCCAAGTTCACCATGAGGTTCAGAGTGTGTTTGCATTATTGAATTGCAAGGCTATGTTTTCTTTCCACACAGTTAAAGTCCAACAGCTGTCATTCTGTATTTAAAATATCTGCTATCACTCCTCCAATAAAGTTTTCTAATTGTGTGTTCACTGACATTTTATCTTGTCTTTAGGGACATGGTTTAGTGGTGGACTTGGCAGTGTAAGTTTTGTGTTTGGACTCGATCTTAAAGGACATTTCCAACCCAAAAAATTCTATAATCTGCTTATATGTCTGTAATCTACATTAAGTCAAGTTTATAATAATGAATAAATTTAAATTAGCATATCTGGTTTTGCATTATATCAAAAGGGATAATTAGGTATTGTATTTGGAGGATATGCACATTTTAGTGGTTTTACCTGTTTTTCTGTATATGCCACCTAAATCTGTATTTTCTTAGTTTCTGCAATAAATCTGAGATTTTTTAGTTCATGCAAATAGTTTTAGACCTTTTAAATCATGCTTAATACTTGAACCTATGTAGCAGAAAATACAGGGACAGAGTTTTGGAAAAAACTTGTCTTTCAGATGGACCTGTATACTCCAGATAGAGTCTTAAGAAAATCTTAGCAAGAAAGTCTATTCTTCCCCATATCCATAACAAACAACCATGTGACACATTTCAAAAGGTTTGTTTAGGATGTTTTGGACAGGTTTTTTAGCACTTAAAAATAGTGAAGTAAGACAATGCAGGCAGATTTTCAGCAGATAATACACAAGTACTGTGGCTGAATTATGAGCAATGATAACTTAGTCTTTATTATAAACCAACCTTAAAATGCAGGTTTTAAACAGAATCATTTTGTCTCCTTCAAAGTGTAGACCTGGATTCTATTAATAGAGAGAAAATGCAGTCAGGATTCTTTAGCAAAGAAAAGTTTGGTTTTTCTTGTGATTACTAACCTTTTTGTGTGTGTGTGTGTGTTTGTTTGATTTTTGGGGGTTTTTTTTTGTGGTTTTGTGTTTTTGTTTGGGGGTTTTGTTTGTTTGTTTGTTTTATTTTAAATTGATCCATCAGCCTATTTGATATCTCCGGGATGCCAAATTTGAATTATCTTAGGAGTCCTTTAAACCACAGAATATGCCCATTTTATCTGTGTGTTCAGGTAGAAATTTCTTGGATCAACACTGAACTGGGGTAGAGTAAATTCAAGCACACTTTCTGTGTTTTAGGTATTGAAAAGTATAGTTAATTTAAATAGATTAATTTCTGACTGAAGACCTTTAGCTTCCGTGTTTTAATTCTAAATTATCAGAAAAGAGCCTCTTCAGATCTGGAGACTTGTTCATTTTTTCCATGAGACTTCTGAGACTCTGACATAACTTCTTTTTCAATACTTAATCGTATTATCAAAAACTTTGCAGGAAGTTTGGTCTAGTTATGTTCTTCATGCTAAATGCACTAAAATCAAACCTTATCTATCTACAGAAACAGTACACGCATGGACTGGTGACATGCAGATCTCGATTGCATGACAGAAAGTTTCTTTTGAAATGTAAATGTCTTTCAACTGTGGATGTGAATCAGAATTGTGTAGCAGAAAACCTTATTTACAGAAAGTATATTTTCTTGATTTCTTCCTCTGGGAATTAATTTAAGTAAGAAAAACACCTGCCATCTTGTCTGACAGCTGATGACAGCATCAAAATCACTGAGTGACTAAGATGACAAGTTATCTCTACACATCAACACATCAGGCTTTTATTGCTCCCTTGGGTATAGGAGGAACTTGTATTAAGTGGTGTTTAACAAGGACTCATTCTGTTTGTCAGCTCTCTGACATGATTTCAATGAAGGAAGGGGTAATGTCCCCATGTCAGCTGAAGATGAGAAGATTGCAGTAGGTATTGGCTGTCTGTTTAGTACAAAGCTTGTCTTTAGAGATGCAAACAAATCAAAGGGCATGTTTTTCCATCACACTTCCAGATGGGGATTAGGCAAGTTTATGTAAAAATTCATGCATTGTTAGTCAGAAACTGATTGTTTGGATTTAAGAAAAAATTTTCTTACGAAGAAATGCAGCAGCTTTTTTTTCTTTTTCCCTCAGATCAAGTGAATTATTGTAGTTTCACTGATGTCATGTTTAACTGCTGTGACTTTACAACCATGCAGTAATGAAGGGAAAATTACTGAAAGCACTGTGGAAACTTCCCTTCAGTCTGAAACTTGTCTGTCCTGTATTCAAAAGTTTTGGGAAATTCATCACTTTGTTTCAGTAAAAAACATGATATTCTCTAAGTCTTCAAAGCCTTCTTCAGACAAAGTCCAGTGATCCATTCCTCAGGGACTGGTAAAGTAAATGGATTGGGTTGGGTTGAGTTGCCATTTCATCAGGACGAGCCCAGCAAAATGTGCCTTCTCAGAGTGCCCTGCACTAGATTTTCTCCAAGTCAAGCTGGCAGTAAACTGCTCTACTCCAGGTTCTGTAAAGAGCGAAGTCTGAACTAAAAATTCTCCTCTGACACATTCATATGTGAAAGTTGAAGAATATGTAAGATCCCTACATTTTTACAACCTTTTTCATGGGATTTAGGACCTCCCTAAACAAATACTGAATACTAAAGGATTAGAGCTCATTGAAACATTAAAATTAGATTTCAGCCGAAAATCCAGGCTTGCACTCTTCACTAAGGTGTTCTGGTGAGGGACAGACTGATCTTTAGAAATAAAATTAGACTCCTGAGTTTTCTGAAAATACTGAAAAATAAAGAAAATAAGTAATACTACTCTGTGTGATTTTTCTGGTGACTGCATAAAGAGACTTTGGCAGAAGCTGCAGAAGTTTCTTCCTACTCTTTATTTCATATATGAATCTGGAACATATGCTCTGAGTGGGTTTGAGATCGCTTAGATTTGATTTTTTATTTATGTTTATTACTGTGCAGTAATCCATAGCACTGAAATCATGTCATAAAGGAAACTGTGCAGTGGGGAATTAGTGGGAGAAATATTTCAAAACAGTATTTTTAATATGTTGCTTAATCTCTATGGTGACTGGCATATTTATTTGATTTGTAATGCATTCTCTTTGTTTACCCATATTTGCTTCATCATTTCATGTTGCCAAATATTTGGTTAATGTTATTATCTTGCATTTGAAGAAATTATGATGGCATTTTGAGCATTACATGATTTTTTATTTTCCTGGGTTTATTAATATGAAGATTTCCTTTTTTCTTCCAGAAAGGTCCTAAAGGAAATCTCTGTTGGAGACCTAAAGCCTAATGAAACAGTTGAAGCAAATCTGGAAGCACAACTACTCTCCAAATTAGACCACCCAACCATTGTCAAATTTTATGCAAGTTTTGTGGAGCGAGATAGTTTCTGCATTATCACTGAATATTGTGAGGTGAGATTGAAGAAATTTGACAAAATGTGTGTATTAAAGTGGGGTCTTCAAAGAGGTAATTTTAAAAAAAATTGTTTAAGTTAGAATTTTAGGTTTTATTTGTTACTTGTGGTACCACCTGTTATTTGCTAGGTGTATTTCAGATAAGGAGTCCCATGAGACTCAGGTCATAGACAAACCAGAGAAGAGGAAATAGGTAATTTTAAGTACAAGTTCCTTTTGTGTGTTACAATCAGTATTACAAGGAAGAATTTGTAACAGTCATTTTACAAATCTGTGGGAGAACTCAGAAAGGTTGTAGCACCTATGTCCTACTGATAGGTAAGAGAGGATGAGGTTGGGAGTTCGGCATAACGGTATGAAACGTGATATAAATGAGGAAGGGAAAACTCACTTGTCATTTGGAAGTGATTGCAAGAAGCTTGAGCCTGATCACGTGGATGATGAGGTTGGTAGCAACACTGGCTTTATGAAATGAAAAATAGGGTGAGTCAAAGACAAGAGTGTGGTGGATACAACAAATATTAAAGCAGGATGTACTACAGTATAGTTGTCCTTAATTTTCTAACTCCAGCATTTGTTTTAAAAACATATTGCTGAAATCTGTCTTAAGGCTTTAAAATAAGAATTTAAACATATTTAAGCCAGCTTTTTAGGAGTTTATATAAAACAAGTGCCTACTTTGTATTAAATATAGATGTGCTCTTAAAAAAAAATAAATCTGTCATACATAAAGTGATCTTTCATGAAACTGTGAAGCAAACTCTTCAGTTGTGCTCTGCTAGAAATGCTGAAATGCTTTGGAAGCTAATGATCTTAGACCACTGGATTACCTGTCCACAAATCAGATTTGACTTAACTAATCATATTACCTATAGATTTTGGCTTGGGGGGAATAACTGAACAAGTACAACTCCCGACAGTTATTTCTTCCTTGGAGGCTTTCTTTGATGACAGTTAAATGCCTATTTATTGCTGGGGTTTTTAAAATTTAAGTCTGAAATGTTCAATTCTGTGCTGCAATCTAAATATTTGTTCACATATTATTTCAACACCCATGCAGAAGCTCTTTGTGTCATTTCCTGAATGTCTGACAGCTGAAGCTTGAGAGTATTGCCAACTCTTTGAGGAAATCCAGAGCTGTCCAGCTATTCCCATACACCCATAATTTTCTCTCTGCTAGTGGTACAAAGTAGCCCAACACCAGATCAGTTAAATATGTAGGAAGAAAGGAGCCTATTTCAGCAGCATTACAGTGGCTTTTGTTCATTGATCTCTTCTCTTCTCTTTTCTCTTCTCTTCTCTTCTCTTCTCTTCTCTTCTCTTCTCTTCTCTTCTCTTCTCTTCTCTTCTCTTCTCTTCTCTTCTCTTCTCTCTTCTCTCTTCTCTCTTCTCTTCCCCTTTTCCTCTTTCTCTCTCTCTTCTCTTCTTGTTATCTCTCTTCCTCTTTCTCTCCCACTCCCTCCTTTCCTTCCTCCCTCCTTCCTCTGAATAAGAAAAGAGCATGATAGCAATCACCAGAGAAGTCATAAGCATCACTTCTTGGAAGTTTGAGGTTTTTTATTCAGGCAATATAAACTACCCTGCATGAAAACATTTTGGTTCCAAGTTACCATAGGATCTAGGAGTCATAAACACAGAGGAATGTATTAGGGCAAGGCAAATGTAGGAGGAGGACATGGATTCATTGGCCATAATACTGAATCTCTTCAGTTTTGAACCTGCTAGGTCTGGTCAGCGTGACATTTAGTCCAATAGGATGTGCCTCTGACTTTTTCCAAAAGGACACGTTATGATATGATTGCATTTAAGCAATTATAGTGTATTCCATCAAATGTTTGGACAAGGAAGACATAAAGCAAAGTTACACACAGTTGCTATAAAGTTTCTTTCCTGTTTTAGTGGGACTATTTCAAAAAAGTATACTTTTATATTTACTTATCTATAACCTCCCTTTTTATGTGGTAGGATTTGGGTCTTTTGACCTAAAAGATGCCTGTTTACATCATACATTAACTGGGAATGAGAAAAACGTATTGCTACCTGATCCTTGTTTGGAAGTCCAGCACATTCAGTTCCTCATGCATAAAATAATTACCAGATTGGCAGTAATTGGTACTCTTGGGCAGACTCAAAACAAAGAAAAAAACATTAAGTTGGCATGGAAACAGAACTACCCTCTGAGCCTTATTCTGCCTTCTCCAAGGTACTGTGGCTTATTCATTAGCCATGGTACTTTCTGCATTCTTGCAGGAGTGGCACAGAGTGAGCCCCCAGTGCAGCTGCCTCGTGCTGTACTTGTCCTGAGAAAGGTAAAAAGAGAACACTGGTCTCCATTACTCGCTGTGACATCTTTTATTATAACTGAATTCACTCAAAATTATAGAAGTGTATGCGTTCTGTTTTGATTGTCTTGTTGAGCTGCTTTGACAGTTTCCCCAAATCAAAATCTTACCAGTAATATAAACATTCTCAGTTAAGTCAGATTTCAAACAAAAATGCCTTGATGTACCTTGCATTTAATTTTTTAGTATAAATTTTACTTCAATAAAATAGAGTTTTTACAAAGTAGTTACTTTAAAAGTTGCAACATTTAAATATATTACAAGCCAGAACTGGTTGTACTTTCCCCCAGACAATTATTTATGTCTCTTCACTGTGGTCTCAGCTGTGATGTGAGTACACATATGCTAAGGAAATCTGAGCAAAAAGAATAAATAAAACAATCAAAGCCTGTTCACGTTATCAGCTCTAGATGTTGTTTTAAATAAGTTACTGGTGTGTTTGATACTCTTTGTATTTAAATAGAATCTGCAGCTTATAAATTCCATATGTACTGCATTTGTTACATTGTTGAATTCCTTCTGAACTTCATTATACTGACCTTCCAAAATGCAAAGTCGGGTTGACAAATTTTTTAAGAGTTTCATGACAGCACTATTTCAGCAACTCTTTTATGTGTTTTTGTTTCCTTTTTTTTTTTTTTTAGGCACAAAATTAAGTTTGTTGTAGGACTTTGAGACCACTTTTCTGTGCTTGAAGGTAAAAGGCTATGCAGTTATGAGAGGGCACATTTAGTACATTATTCAACTGCTTTTGTTTTGCTGAGACCTTTTGAAGGAATTGCCCTTCACCTTCAGAGTATTCAGTATCCCAACTCTGGAGGTCCTGCACTTTTCATTTTCATTGCAGTGTGTTGTTTTGAAAGGGGACACACTGGGATGGGGAGAAATGGTGATTGGAGCCTGCTGCACTTCATGTGTCCTCCTCTGGGTAGCACATAGTCCCTTGTGGCCAGCAGCCAGCTGACCCACGTCTGAGCTCTCCCACACCCCCTCGGTCCTGGGCTGTCGTGGCAGTTGGGTGTGGATGGTCTGGGGCATCTTTCTGGAATAGGTGAGTCATTATTTTCGACGTGTGAGCAGGCTCAGGCACAGCCCATCTGGTTGCCATGCCGAGGAGTTCCCAGCATTTTCCTTTCTTCTCTCTGCTTTGCTGTGAGCAACCACAGGGGAAGCTGTTGAACAGTTGGAGCTGCAAAGGGGAAGCAGCTGCTGGGAGCTCCGAGTTCCCAGAAGAGTTTATCTCTGGGCAGCAGCAGGGAGGCAGATGGAGAGCTGAGGCCATATTCCCTTCCCTAGTGAATGAGATTATGCATACATTTCAATTAAAAAATTGCAGGACAATCTCAGGGAACACGTTTTTGATATAGGACAAAATAGATTTGCTTTCTCTTAACAGACTGTTGAAGATTGTAACTTAGAACCTCAAGGGCCATAGAAATTACTGTAAATTCCTGTCAAAGGTACAGGACATAAATGCATGGATCTGCGAGGACAGAACTTGCTTGTTTTGTAGCAGCAGTATGAAGCACTGTGGTGTTGGGAACAGAAAAACAAGACATGCTGAGGAAATCATGAAATGCTGAGAATCAACAATGTGATGGATCGAAGGGTTGATGGTGGGAAATGGCAGTAACGGTGCAGTCATACAGGCTAAACTATTTTCTTGTATATGGCACATAAAAGTTCTGATTTTGTGCAGAATGTATAATGTAAAACTAATGATTTATGGTGCATAGACTGTCCTGATGTAAGGTAATTAGTCATTAGAATATAATGAGGCTCACAGTCCCATTGCTCTGAGGTTTGTTACCTCAACACGTTGCTTGCCACTGATGTGCGTGCATTCTTGTAGACAAAATCCATTCTCTTTATAAACTGGATAAACAGTCAGCTGACAACCATCTGTCTGGGTTTTTTTAGCAAAAAGTCTCCTCAAAATCCTTTCTCATCATGCTGTTGTACAACTGAGTTTAAAAAAAAAAACTTCACAGTTTTCAAGTAGTCTTTTTTCTGGTTTTATTTTCTTGTTTATTGTCATTTCCTCCTGTGTGTTATATTGTTTTGTTTCCAGTATTAATTCAAGATCAGTTGTAGTTTTAATGAAGTATTTGCAATAATATTTACTGCATATTCTTGAAACTTTAAATCTGCTCCTTTTTTGGGAAAAAAGTGAGTTTGAAAGAGGGGTAAAGTATCATAATTGAAGACTGTATTTTAATTCTTAAAAGAGCAACATGGTTTCTTTGATGCTGACATGGTTATTTTGACAGAATATTTTAATAGAGAGTTTCTGCTGGCTGTGCAATGTTTGGAGTGGGAATGCTTTTCTCAAATTTATTAACTTACTTAGACTAATTGGGGCAGATAGATTTTACTTATTTAGGTGTCTAATACAGTCAGTCAGTGTAGGCCCTCATAAATCTTTGCAGAGAAACAAATTTTCTACAACATGATCCATCCCTTCCTAAGGTAGATAACTAGATGGCAGAGATAATTGCACTATTGAGGTGCATGTTTCTTTGTGCTAACTAGGAAGGGGGTCTGGGTGACCAGCTCAGATGCACACATCTGAAGTTGAAAACTTAGATGATATTGTGTAACACTAAGTGAAAATCTACCTACTTTCCCTATGCAACCAGACTTCTTGATCTCACTTTGATCCTCAGTTGTGTGTGCTTTTGGTACTGGGAGAGTTCAGAATTCATGTGCAAGAGTTGATTTTACAGACTGTGTGGTAGGGAGCCTGAAGGTCTAAGAAAGTGGAGTCCTGGACTTTGATGAAGGAGATGGCATTTTAAAAACTTACTTTAAGGATACAAATATGTTGTGGTATTTTTCAGGGTGGAGATCTAGACTTTAAAATTCAAGAGTACAAGGATTCTGGGAAGATACTCACTCAAAGTCAAGTAATAGACTGGTTTACACAGTTGTTACTCGGAGTCAACTATATGCATGAAAGGTACAGTCCTTTAACACGAGAGCATTTAGCTTGGGATGGGACTTACTGACTAGTTGTGGAAACTCAAACAGAAATGAAACCATGTGGGTTGTCTTGTGTTGATATAAAGTTCTGTTCTCCAAACTGTTGTAGTTAGTATATGTCATAAACCTCAAGTGTAAGTAATTATCTATCCTGCAAGGACAATGTGCATTGTATCTTTTAGCAGCACAGTGGTAGGGCTCTTTCAGCACCAGACACACTTTTTCTAAGAGGCAAATGAAAAACGTACCACATTAGAAAGAGTTCAGTATTGTTAGAAGAAAATGGATTAAAGGGTTAAAACAAAGTCCGCTTTTAAAGGGGAATCCACAAGGGTGTGGTGCAGATATTTAATGTGAAGATCCAATATATATGCTTGATGGCCTACCACGAAAATCAGTAAAGTTACATACTTACTGTCTTTGAAAACAGACATCACTTTTAACAGCACATCAAAGATTAACTTAAAAAAATACTGCAGGTCATCCAGACAGTGATCACACGTGGTTTGAGTGGGACTAGTGTATACAGGTGAATACCTGTCTGATCACAGTTATGAGTGCAGGTCTTGCCTGCAGTGTGATTCAGGCAGGCTGACTGCAGTGATCTAAACAGTTCCCTTGTTGCCAGTGTACTGGACATGTGTGTGAGCCCTGTCTGGTCCCCTCCTCGCATCATCCAGTGCTGTCACCTTTGCAGGGCTTGGCCAAAATTGCTTGCCTGGACTTAAGTGGCAACAGAGCAGCAGGTATAGAGAAGTTGCCTGTCATCAAGAGCAACCATTTCTGAGTTGAACTGAAGTTAAGTGTGTGGGATATGCTTGACCTAAACTGGTGGATACCTAAGGAGTTTTTGCACCTACAGTGTCAGACCATAGAGGGGAAAAAGTCAGAGGGAATTGCTGTCTGGGTTGTGGGAGCATTTGTGTTCCTAAATGCCAGTTTATTTGGGGCTTGTACATGAAGGGCTGCCCAACAAACTGCAGTGATGGGAGCACAGCAAAGGGAACTCTTTTGGTGTGCTGTGCTCTCCAGCATTCACCTCAGGCTGCATAGGCAGAGGAAAGTGGAAATAAAGATCCTGACAATTTAACTAAACTGTCCTTGTGGGTTTGTTTTTTTCTTTCTTGAGCTCCAATTTAACAGCTTCTCATGAAAAGTTTTGGTACCTTGTAAAGGCCAGTTTTGACGCAATTCTTCCTTTAATATATGTGTTTAGAAGATGCATTGTGCAGACTAATGCAGAATAATAATAACAGTGCATTTGGACTAGGTGATCATTTAGGTCCTTTCCAAATGAACTATTCAATTGTAGAGCTTATTCTTTTTGTCTTTCACTTTCTGTATTTCTCCATGCCATTTTTATCTCTTGTTTTCACATATGTCCCTTTTGTCTGCTCTTATCTTTAGTTTACTCATCTTCTACTTGTTCTCAGAACATCTTTAAAAACAAAATTTAAAAAATAAAATTTCTTTGTTTAATACCTATATTAAATCATTTGGTTTCCTGAAAAGTAATTCTCCAGTGGAAGCAGCAATTTGATTTTATGAACAGCATTTAATTTGCTTCTTTTGAATCATACCATTTAATAGTACCTCTCCAGACACTTAAAAATTACTTGACAGTTTTGATTTTATTTATGAATATTTCTTTGTATTATGTGTTATTTGAATACACACATAAAAATTTTAATCTTTTTCTTATTACTTTAGAGCCAAGCAGTAGCTTGAATGGGAAAGGTTAGACTTAAAAGAATTTAATACTACTTACAGAAATTAATTTGAAATACTAAAACATAACAACAGCCCTCTGTTTCTGTATAGAGAAGTCATACATGATTTCTTCTCTACTGATATGAAAAAAAGCGCTGTACTATATGTTTGAATTATGTTCTGATGCAAAGAAAACTTCTCCCTAGAATTAGAAGCTTGAAGAGTAACCTGTGTGTTGGGACTTCCTCATGCCATTCCTTAGAAAATCCAGTTGCTGTGGATTGTTGTTGATATTTCAGAGGAGCAAAAATTGTTATTTCTGGTTTTAAGCACAGACTATTTACTTGATTGTTCTTCTTGCACAGCTTTAGTTAAACTTCCACACTTTTTGAAAACTGTTATGTTGGAAACTTACTTTAAAATAGGACGTTTTTAAAAGCTTATCACTTATGTACACAGGAGATAGTTTGGGATTCAGACTTACCCAGAACCTCTTACTCCTTTGCATAGTTCTTCAGAGAGAGGAAGGAGAAATAACTGCTGAGTGTTTCACAGCAATAAAATAGTTCAGCTTCCATCAGCTTCACTTGCTGCTGGTTATGTTGCAGGTGAAGCTTTATTCAAGGAAGCTGCCTGCTGGTCAGTGCTTCATCCTACTCTTTTATGACTATGAGGCAGCAAGCAGGTACTCTGTGGGACATAGATATGAGTATATTTACAGCCCAAATTAGAAACTATCCTTAAGAGTTAGTTTCTACCCAAAATAATCACTCTGTATCCACTTCACTGTCTGGAGCCCAGTTAATTCATGTTACCTTCATAGGTCTGTCCTTTCGCTACAGTAGTTACACTCATTCTTAAGCTGGATTTACAGTGCAGGCTCAACATTTTTTTCTTACTAGAATTAAAGTAGTTTTTTCAGTTAAACTTTCAGTGTGTAACTAGTTTGTCTTCTGATATATCATGGCAGAATAAGGCAGCTTGCATTGAGAGATATCATCACGGAAAGCTCTGAAGAATCATCCCAAGTATTTCTTTGTCAAATTAATATATGAAAGCATCTTATAATTATTGGTAATTCAAATAACGTGCATAACATTTTCATCAATATGAAAATTACATATTACAAGATTACAAGATTATATTAGCATTACATTGTAATTCAAGCTAGTGTGACCCAAACAGCTTCTTTTCATCTCCTTTTCAAATAATATACTACTGAAAGCTTTATGGGTAGCTTTTATATTTAAAGATACCTTTTATTAAAATAACAGATATCCAGGAAACTTTTAGGCTCAGAAATTCTGTGGTTATATTTCTACAAAGTAGTAATAATAATAAAGGTTAAAACCCACCAGTGCTCAACAACAATATGAAAGAAAAAATTAAGCCATCAAAGACAAGTTCTTTCAAAGGCTCTGGGTAATATATGGTAAAGAAAGGCTTTATGAATCTAAATTAGCACATCAAGATTTCTATAGAACTGTGTGTGCATATATACACACACATACTTACAGAAGAATAATAAATATCACCTTAGTTTAATTTCCTTACTGGTGTAATTTATGATGAGTGTATGTGTATTGCTCAAGAAAGTTGTCAAATAGAGAGGAAAATATTTATAAACAAGAGTTTCTAAGCACCAGTGGAGGCATACCGAACAAAACTTTCATCCCTATATGCAAACCTTTCTCTACAGGCTTTACTTTCAGGATAAGAAATTAAAAGAAAAAAGCATCGAAAAAAGACTGCAATAAGAAGCATAAATAACTCTTTTCTTTGACCCATAAAACCAGAAATCTTTTTTTTTCATGCCCAGCCTATGTAAAGACATAGTGCAATGTCTTCTAGTATGTTTCCATCTTTTTCCCATTTGTGAATGGAATAGATTGAATTTAATATTTTGTTCTCTTCTTAAAATTATTTTCAAACAAGTTGTGGATTAAATTGTGTATTTAAATTGTGCTGTAGAGTACATATTTTCTAGTCTTAATACAGAAACTATTTTGGAAATCATTTTATTATGCCTATGCATAAGACTTTGATAGTTCAGTCAAATTTGCGATAATATTTGAGGATTTCTCAAGAAAAAAATAAAATCAGTTATTATATTTGTTTTTCTTGCCCACCTCTCAAGAATCTTAGTGATCAACTGCTTCCTTTACGTGATCTAAATGGCTGAGTGGCTGCTCTATTTGTGTTAGCAAATACAGTTTCTGTGGCCAGTAAGTACCAAATGCTGTTCTAACAGCCTCCTGAGCAGAGCTCATAATGAATCTTGTGTGTGAGCAGTCACTTTCGAAGTGGATGAATTCTGGTTTAGTTGAGGTTATAGGGAACAATGCTTTTGGAAGCATTTTTAACAAGGATTAATTAAGAACACATTTTGTATAATGTAGAGATATTCTGTTTTCCTACGGGGCTGCAAAATTACTGTCTCACATAAAAGATTTCTAGAAACTCAGAAGATGCTGTATATCCTCACATGGTAGGATGTAGCTTATGATGTTTCAGACTTTGATGGAAAAACAAGTCTGTGAAAGCTAATTTTCTTTTGCTTTACATCTCTGTCTTTGTAAAGTTCTTTTATCTTCCACACCATTGCTGTACAAATTGAACTACTAGCCTAGCCTACTACTAATACTTTTTCTCTGAAGGAGAGGTCCCTGAGCTTTGACAAATCTCTCACTGCTGTTTTTCCTCCTGTGAGCCATCCCATTCTCCTGGCAGAAAATGAGATGTAATGTGTGATAAATGTCATTATGATTCGTGTCAGTGAAAGCCAAATGGGTAATTGCAGCCCCATGAAGGGAACAAGTTGTTGTCACTACAGAGGTGCTGTAAATTATGGTAAAACTGTTTAGTTTCTCTTCTTCACCAAAACAATGTAAATTATAGTAGAACTGCTTAGTTTCTCTTCCTTATCAAGGTAATGTGAATTATGGTATAACTGGTTAGTTTCTCTGTTTCCCTATCAAGGAAATACTTGAATTATGGTACCGCTGGTTAGTTTCCCTGAGCCCTTATCAGGGAATACGTGAATTACAACCGACACAATAAAGAAACATGTGTTGAAGACTGTTTACCATCACATTGTTAAGTATATATGTATATGATGTAATGAACATGTATGAAGTAACTGGATAAACCCCCAACCTGTGCTGTGTTTGGTATGCGGGTTTTGGGCAGAGAGGACTCCCCCCGCACCCAGCACGCTGTTTGCTTTCACCAGATAATAAACTCTTATTCTAAAACCCATTTTGGGTCTGAGACTCTCTTTCTCACATAATGCTTTTAAGGCAAGTCACACAGAAAGACTTGCCTTTCTACCTTTCCCTGCAGCTCTTGCTAAGTCTGTGTCTGTACTTAAGCTGAGATCCCCAGTACACTTTTATTATCCTGGCTACTTTGACTCTCACCCTGCAAATGCACCTCTGTGTTTCTGTGAAGCTACTTAGTGCCATCATCTGTGCATTGCACTTGCAGAGTTAAGAATGTGGCAGTGGTGGGCTAACTTTCTAAAAAGGACTGAAGTTAAACACTAGGAATACTTAATAAGTGGCTGTGAATGCTTCCAGTTGCATGAGGTTGAATTTCCTTTTATATTCCAGACGGATACTTCACAGGGATTTGAAAACCAAGAATATATTTTTGAAAGATAATCTTCTTAAAATCGGTGAGATTTCCGTACTTTTTAAAGATATATTTTGGTATGATAGAACAGTCTAGCAGACATTTTGTCAATAAGGAGATTTAAAGAAAACCATGTCTGAAATAACATTTTGATTTGTGGTCAAACATTTATTTGTCAGTCAGACACAGGAGAGGCAGTGAAATCTCTAGGCTTGAGGATGCTTCAAGCTTGGCTGGACCTGGACCAGCGCCTGAGCAGCCTCATGTAACTTGCTTTGAGCCAGGGGTTTGAATCAGATAACCTTTTGAGGCCTCTCCAAACCCACATCGTTCTGTGGTGTTATACTTTTGTGGTGGTTTTATTTTGAAGAATTACAGAAAATTGGGTTGTTTTTGTTATTGTTTTTGGTTTTGTTTTTGTTTTTTTTTTTAAATATTGGCAGGTCCTTTCTGGAGGTTGTTTTGTTTTTGGTTTTGTTTGTTTTGGGTTTGGTTTCTGTTTGTTTGGTTTGGGTTTGTTTGTTTGGTTGGTTGGTTGGTTTGGTTTTTTGGTTGTTGTTTGGTTGGGTTTTTTTTCATTCATACAGTCATTTTATTATGTCTGACAATAAACAAAGTTTATATGAATAGATACAGATTTACATTAATAGATTATTGCTTCTGCTGATATTTTTAGGAGACTTTGGAGTTTCTTGTCTTTTGATGGGTACATGTGATCTGGCAACTACATTTACTGGGACACCTTACTACATGAGTCCAGAAGTACTGAAGCACCAGGGATACAATACCAAATCTGATATTTGGTGAGTAGCCAGAATGCTATTTGAGTTTGATTAGGCATTTATTTTCTAGGTCAGCATTTGATGTTATTTAGGATTTGTTCTTTTTGTTTGTTTGTTTAAAGACTGTCTCAGTAGTATGCTCACACTACAACTGTGTCAGATGTTTGAATCCTATGTTGCCAATCTGAAGCCTTGCCCTTTGTGTTATGAAACACATGATTTCCTCTTATTCTGGGTTATCTGGGAGTTTAAAGAAGAGGAAGTTTCAGGTCCAGTGTCTGACATGAAATGGGATGACTGTAGACCAAGTTCAGGTTGTGCTAGGAAGGGGAAAATCTCTTTTTTACTTTTTGCCTCTCACGTTTTGATAGATGAATTGAAAGAAGCAACTTTCTGTGAGACTTCTAAGTGGATGAGCCAATGGTGACTCCTGGCTGAGAGGGCAGCAGAAGGACCTTCTTAGGAACTGAACTGAAAAACATTGGCAAATGTTAAAAGGAAGAAAGTACTTATAAGTTGAGCTGAAAATGAGAATAACTGGAGTGTTAGAAGCAAAAAGGCACTCTGTTTTAGAGCAGGCTCAGAAGTAGAAAGTGTCAGTTCTGCACTTGGATGGCACAGATTCTTGAGATTAAGACTTCTGAGGTGATGATTAAAGAACCAAGTTGAGGAGCTGAGACCTATTGGAAGACTTTAGGAAACTTTTAGATGTGCAGGTACTCTTGCAAGTCCAGATGAAAAATGATTTTTCATATAGTGGGGAAAATATCTGGTTTGTTTTTATGTGTCTCCTAAAACATGTCATGTTTTAGGATTGTAGTTAAAACTATCAGGGTTTTTTATTCTGTGATAAAATTTTTAAATATAATAGGTTTTGTTACTTTTATGAGGTATTTTGGTTGTTGGGATTTTTTTATGGAGGTTTGCATATCAGAAGTTTCATTTTTTATAAATATTTCAAACCAGGAAAAGACTTTCATAAAACATTTGGCCACTGGAATATAGTTTATTTACTTGGCAATTTACTCTAGTTTCAGTTCAGTTCTGCCTTTTCAAAATATACTTGTGACTGCAGGATATAATTCTAAAAGTGGAGAGCAGTCCTCTGGACTTTCATCTGGTGGCAACCATTTTTCACAGCTAACATTTTCAATCCAGTCAGTGGAAATGTCAGAAGTCTCATCTCACAGTCTGTGTAGCTAACTGCTGTGGATTGCATGTCAGAGTCTCTCTAGATCATCTCTATCCAAACAATATCAGTTAATACATGTTGTCAATAAAAATGTATTGAGAGAAGACTTCAAAAGATGTCAAAACAAGTGAATAGACAGGGGAGTTCTACCTTTTGTGCTCTTTCACTATAAGGAATAATTTCTTTTATTGCTATTGAAATGGAATGTAAAATACATGTTTAACTTCTAGTTGTGGTTACTACTGTCAGTCCATGTAAATCACTGAAGCTGTACAGAGTAAATGCAAGCAGAGTTTGGTCTAATATTTTTATAAATGATTTATAAACTTCTAAATTTACAAAAACATAGAAAAAAGCCCCCCACCCCAAACTCAAGAGCTACTGCTTTCAGCTGCCAAATTTTATGTGGATTAGTTGCCAAAAAACAGCAGTAAGCCAGAGAAGACCTGAAAAGCAGTGGCTGAGAGGGTTGTGATGGTATGTGAGTACATAGAACCATACAGCAGCTCAGGATGGACAGAACCCATAAGGATCATGGAGTCCAATTCCCTGCTCCTCACAGGACTACAAAAAACTAAATCACAGGACTAAGAGAATCATGTTGATCATGGTTCATGGCAGCTTTCTTCTATCATGATGATAGAGCTTGTGTCCACCCTCTGGTTTCCAGCCACTCTACTGCCACTGTTGAGGCAGGAGCAGTGTTGAGGGTGATGGGGCTGGGGAAGACAACAGAGCAGGGCAGATGAGTGACTATGAGGAAATTAAATTCAGAAACATATTCCTCATATTCCTTTGAGGAAAAAAAATTCTTAAGACCTTCTTCTGTGATTAGTCTGAGAGATATAAGCCACAAAGGTATAAGCATTTACATTATCTGACTTTTGGAGGTGAATTTAAATGTAACTTGGATCTTACAGCCTTGGAAGGGCTATAAGATTTTTTACAAAAGATCAGAAGATATTAAAAGGACAACCATGTGAACAGTTAGAACCAAAAGCCTCGGGGTGGTTTCTCCTGAGAAGGAGAACATAGAGGTCTGTCAGTCAAGATTGAAGAGCACACACTGAACCTTATCCAGATGATCCATTTTATGATGTAATTGAGGATAAGTAGCTTCAACATGAACTGATCAGACAACAATTTTGCTGAAGTTATGTGCTGTTTAGGAACTTTGTCAAACCTGTTCTTGATTAGAGGGAGTTATCAAACCAATGTGTTGGCTGTATAGTTTAATGACTGTTGTAGAATTTTATAACATTAGCAGTTCTGCAGGCTCAGATTAGAAAAGTAATTAAATTATATGATTGGATCATGTGCAGATTGCTTATGGGAATAGCGAAGCAATTTTCCCTTGCTCCTTACAGGGTGCTTAGGCCAGAAATGTAGAAACACAACTGAGAAAAGCAGTTTTGAGGCTAAAGCTTGGGGCTTACTCCCTAGGACAACTGCAGCTCAGCAGCTGTCCTGAGAAGAAATAACCTTGCTCTGGGACCCAGGGCAGCATTTCTCATCTTAGGAGAGATTTATTTAATTTCATAGATTTGTATCCTGCACTAAAATCTTTTTTGGTTTTCCCTACTTTTTCTTTATTGTTTTTTCCCTTTATTTTTCTTTCCTGGGACAGATGGGGTTTTCCCCGGGTAGCCTGTTCACAGCCCTGGATGCAGGAGAATGCCCTGGGCATTCCTTTCATCTTTCTCTGAAGCCTCAGGTGTAGTCAGAGTACTAATCTAGATGAATAAATGCACTTCCCTGATGTGGCAAATGCTGTGTTCCTAATGGCTCATTAAGCAATTTCTAGCTGCCAGAATCAAGCAGCCCCCAAACCAGATTGATTCTGCAAGAAGTTGTTATAGTACAGTCTGTCAGGTTGGGGTTTTCCTTCTTTTTTTTTTACTTCTCTCTGGCTGTTTTCCATATTTATTTCATGCTTTCAGGAGCTATGTGCATAGGGTTTGTTTTGTTGGTCTTTTTTGTTTTAAGTATTTTCTCATGTAGTAATTATCGTGTTTCAGAGTTGGAGCATACATCATAAATATAGATCATCGTCTGTGTATTACTGTTTACTGATTCTGGAAGTTTGACAGCTGTTTGACAGTTAAATCTCTATAAAAATAGGCAATTATTTATGTACCTCAGTAGTTGTTCTTTAGGCTGTCCTTAGCAAAAATTCTCTGCTAATTGTTTTCACATACTTGAAAAGAACCAGTGAGCAGAGCCCCCCTATTCTCTCTCAACTTCCTTATTTGTACTGTTTGTAGAGCCTGTGTTTCAGCTTTAAAATTATTTGCTCTTCCTCCTTTATTGCCACATGGACCGAAACAATTCTTCTCCTTTAACCAAAATGAATAAATGAAACTTTTTTATTACTTGCTTTCAAAGATAAAGGATATAGCCTTTTCCTGAAATCCATTCACCCATACGTACTTGAAATTATTATCACCATGCTTTATTCTCTTACTACTTCTGTAAATTAGAAATACAACAGACAAATATTACATTAAGATATTTAAGTTGGTCTTGACCTGTACCTGGCTCTCACCAGCATTTTCTGTGACCTCGATCAAGGCAATAATCAGTGTCTCAGCTCTCTTGAGTGCGAACTGGAGGTAACACTGAACATCCTTCAAAGCTTGGAAAGCTCAACACCCCTGTTTTTAAAAAAACCCTTGTCCGACAGAACCCAGTTGAAGTGCAAACTATTATTTATGTGATAATCCTATATAAATGACTATGAGAATGTTTATTTTAAATGTTTAACTGGGTGATCTTTTGTGCTTGCCATTAAGACTGGTGAATAGGGTGACGGTAAAGGAAAGGGCCTTTTAAAATTGTTTACAATCATTCCTCCTGGTTTTTAACAATTTCAAACTGACACTGGTTCTTAGCTAGGTCTCCAGATTTCTTTTCTTCTCCAAATAAAATTTTGAGGAAATTTAGTTTTAAATGTTGCAACATGATACTCTCACCTAAAATTTCTCATTTCTTTTGGTACAAACTAATTGCATAATCTATTTTGAATATGTGTCCAAATGAGTGAAATTACAGCAGAAGACACCTCTATTGTTTGAAACTGGCATTATTTGACTTGAACTTGAATTTTAGCCTCAGTTTGTTGTCAGAAATTAACTTGTAAAACTAATGTAACCAAACTTATGTCCAGACACTACTAAAGTGTTTTCTCAGTCACTAATTAAAAGCTTTTATTCATAATTTATTAAGTAACTGCTTAAAGTAGTTCATATAATGGAGTTTTGCTTTATTTTTACATATATATATTAGAATATGTGTATTTATATGCAGAATCTAAGTTCGTACCTGTACTTGTGGAAATAGAATGATGATTTATCCTGTTTATAAAGAATTTGTGACCTGAATAAAAATATTTTTGATCAAAAGGACACCATGATAATGAAATATCCTTCCCTGGAGAAAAGGGAAATTGTGATTTTGCTTATTGTAATGTCACTATGCATGCTACTTTCAAAAATATTACTTATACTATTGATATTTCTTTATCCTTCCAGGTCTCTGGGCTGCATTTTGTATGAGATGTGCTGTATGAAACATGCATTTACCGGACAGAATTTTTTATCTGTTGTGTTAAAAATTGTGGAGGGTGACACACCTTCTCTTCCTGATAGATATCCAAAGAAACTGAATGCTGTGCTGTGCAGGTGTGTTATTTTCTTGTTTAGCAGCAGGATTTTCAGTTAGTTTGGAAAATTGCTTAATTGTTAATTTTGGTTTTAAATGTTCCAGCATGTTAAATAAGAATCCTTCACTGAGACCAGCAGCAGCTGAGATCCTAAAATCCCCTTATATTGATGAACAAGTGCAGGTACGTAAGGAAAATTAATAGCTGTACATTTGCCATTTGAGCATGTGTTTTGCAAAACCAGAATGAAGACAGGGAAAACATGCTGAGAAAGAAGTAATTAGACATCAGTTCATGGGAATATTAATCCAGGCAATTTTCAGTGGGAGAGAGGCAGTGAGATCCCTTGATATGCTGACTGTATCTCCTCTTAAATGTTATGAGCACTAAGGAAGACAGACATTTATGTGTAATGAGTGCAGATCATTTGGGCCAGAGTACTATATCTCTAAACTGTTCTGGTTAGCCATGATTTTAATGAAAACCAATGCATCTTGCTCTTTTGGCCCCTACTTCACTGTAAATATTATTTGGCTGTCTAAGAAGGTAGGGAAGGAAACTGCTCGGTCAGATTTTACATTAGGACTGTATTGGGTAATAGCTGAAGGGTCTGAATAACTTTATCAGCAAATGTTGATGCCTCTTCTATTTTATTTCCTTGAAGAAATTACAGTGCAAGTTCACAAACATGACTGTGAAAAACAAGTTACTTAACTGGCAGAAAGAAACTGCTCCCATTTTTGGTGCTGTGTAAGTATCTCTACCAGTTTTATGGGCAGCAGTATATGAAATTGCAGTATTGCCAAATATTATCATTAAAACTTGTGTTAATCTCATAGTGCCTTTCTCATATTCAGAGGGACCCATTCCCCAGAAATACAGAAGAGAAACCACATTAGTGAGTTGCATAATTTGCAGATCAAATATTTTTATTATATGACTGCTTGAATAGTGTGTGCGTGTGCAGTATATGCTTATGTTAATTTAATCCCAATTGGTATGCAAATTTTGACCTTTGTCTTAAAATGTCAAAGGCTTAAGTCATCATTTTAGTTATGTCATCATGGTTTGTAGCATTGCAGTGTCTTTACCTACTAATAATTGAATGTCAAAGCCATGTTTCCTCAATAAACTAATATTCATCTAATATGTTCCTAAGATGCTATTATATTTGTCTTGTAACTACAGTGAGAAATTAAGGCTAGTGATGTTTCTTGGCTCTTACATCAGGAGTGTCTTTGCACATGATCCCTCTTTTAGGCACTGAATATATATTAAATTATTTAGTTGCATTAAATTGTAATGCTGTGATGTTTAAAGCAAATGTCAACGTGGTCAGTTTAATTTTGCCTTTGTAAATTAGCTGTGCAGTTTCACTGGCAGCTGGCCCTCACCTTTGCTTCCCATCCTTGAGTTTTCTGTACAGGTTTTGCTCAGTTAGGAGCTACCACGCTCAAAATCAGGAGTTTGTGATCCTGTGAGGAATCAGTGGGCATCCTTGTTTCCTGTTTCCTCTAAATAACTGCCAATACTTCAAATAGCTATCTGAAATTTCTTTTGAATTATTAGATAACAGCAATAAAGAAACCCATGCTCCAATGCAGAATTAGCAGTGCCTTTGATGTTTTCTGTGACCTCTGCTCTTGGACAGGTCCCACAGCCTTGCAGTTGCAGTCACTTTGCAGATGCTGCCAATTCGGCTGCTTGCCATCATCCCTTCAGGAGTGATGATCAGCTTCAGCTTTTCCAACTAACGTGTTTGCTATCAGTGGTAGGAAGAAAGCAGAGTACACACAGTTGAATTCAACATAGCAAATTCTTCTGTGCATCATTTTACCTAGTATAACTACTGGTAGTATATCTGTAGGCTCTTGTGTCTAGAAATTGTGGTTTGGTTTCATACCCTGTCACTTCTGTCCTTGCTGTCTCTTGTTCACAGATAAGTGTCTTTTTATGAGACCAAACCTCTCTGTTTTGGTTTGAATAGGTTGCTTTAGTATAAATAGGTTGTTGAACGTTGCAAGCATTGATGTAAAATCCAGCAAAAAATATGTATTTTCAAGTTGATTCAATTAACTTTGAGAAGGTTCCTGACTTTTCAAATTAAATATAGATGTTCCTTAGAGATACACTGTAAATAGTTTGGGGCACTGAGATCTTGCCCAAATATTATTCCAACTATGTCTGAATTATATTGAGTATTTAATGCTTACTGAAACATAGAGTATGAGAATCTTCAAGGAACATTTAATCCATGACTTTAACTTGTGGGCACAAGCTTTCAAATTTTCTGGGTGCATCGAAAAATTGCAGCTGCTCTGAGTAAAGCATATTGTTACCTGCAGAATACATATCCAGACTTCAAATAGCCCCATGCTAAAAAAACCCAGCTTTCTATTGTTTGTACTGTGTTCTATTCCTGATCCATTGTCAGTAGTTTGAATATGTGGAGTCTCATCACCTGCCATCATTTATTGACCTGGATAGCATATGGGGAGGACATTCATGTATATCCCAGAATACACCCATCCTGCTGTCATTCCGAGGTCCAGAGTTCCTGTAAACTGTGGAGCAATGAATGGCAACTGGTTTTGTTTGAGCATGGACATTTACCTCGAGATTTTAAAATTCAGGGCATTAGTTTGAGAAAAAAAAATTCTAGGAGAAGTTTCACTATAAATTATCCAGACACGTGCTGCAGTCTGATTCTTTTTGGCCAAGTGTTTGGAATACGGAAGAAGTCATAATCTTATCATGACTTTCATTGTATTATGAGAACATTAGGTGTCTGTATTGCCACTGGTAAGCAAAATGCTGAGTCATTTATGCAGTTCCGAGACCCAAAGAGGTAGGTAAAATGAACTAAAAATACCTGAAAAATGGTAGAGAGTTGAAAAGAGGAGGAAAAAATTTAAACATAGTGAATTTGCTACATCTACTGTAATGAATCAATAGCCTGGTCCCAACGAGTGTACAAACAGTTACTCCTAATGGTGTCCTCATCAACCATTGCTACTTTATCTTTAAAATGAAAATTAAAAAACCAAAAAATTAAAAAAGCAATGAAATCCTACTTTTTTCTCACCAGTAATTGTTTTTACTATGTATGGTTGAGTCCAGTTTCTTCTAGTAAAGACCTCTGATGGCTTACTTTATTCCAGTCCCATGCAAGTCATAAATTTTAAATGTTTAAGTAAGTATAAAGCTGTACAGGTTCAGTTTTGACTTGAATGAAAGATTGCTTTCCCCACCCCAAGAGATTCTTATACTTTAAATTAGAGTTTTTTACAGGGGACATGAAATATGCCTACATTATTCATACTTGAAGAATTAGTTCCACTCTTAGGAATAATTGAACTCTTCTTGCTTTTGTCCCTAATCTTTCATATTTCACACTAACATTCATATCTTTGCACTATTTGAAAAGCATAATGAAATCTTCTCTGCTCATTTATTAAAATTTCAAAATGATAGTCCAGAAAGAGCGTTGCCATTGATATGGTTAAAAATCTGGGCTCTTAGATTATCAGAAGTGAATTTATCTCATAAGAGCAAAAATAGTAATTTGAAATGAATCCTTGGTGTCTTAAATACATGGTATATGTTGGTGTAAGTAAAACATGACTGCCAAGGCATTTCAAACAATGGTTGAATTTTTGTAATTACTGTAGGATGTGAGATAAGAATCTAGGATTAGTATCCTTTTTGTGATAAAGGACTAGTATTGCTGTCCTGTGTTGATAAATACAGCTGAAATATGGAAGTCAATAATTCATGCTCAGCTTTCAGGGGTGATCTGTGGAGACCATTTCACTGGTGAATTGTTATTATTGATTAGGACCAGAAATTCAAGAGGGCAACATGATAATTTTATCCGTCATTAAAAGCACATTAATGTTCTCTTTTATTCTAGACGGCTTGTAACAATCAATGTAAAATGTATGAGCAATGTTGCTTTTTTCTGTGGCTCTCATTTAAAGACTGACTTTGTACTGTGAATATGCCCAATAATGAAGCCTAACAGAGTAAATATTTTACTGTGCTTCAACATTTATTCTTCTAAGGAGATGTGTCTACCTTTTTCCATCCTCACCTGAAATGCTTCGCTTCATGTTCCTCACAAATCCAAGTTTAAATATTTCAGTTTAAGAGGGCCATTTACTTTCCAAACTGAAGTCTGTTTAGTCTGTTGTCGCTCCAGTGGCTTTCTAATTATTCCATTTGAAATGTCACTGTGTTTCAGTATCAAATCAAAATACTGAATATTTACATTTTCCTATAAAGATGGGTTTGCATGTGCTCCATTTCAGGCAGAGGAAAGTTCATTTGCAAACTCTGCAGGAAGTGTCTGAAGTGCAGCAGATGACACCGCGGGAACGAATGTGGCTGAGGAAGTTAAAGGCTGCAGATGAAAGAGCAAAGAAGTTGCAGTAAGTTGTGCCCTAACCATGGAGTTTTCCCCATCCAACAGTCTGATGAGAGAGGTGGAATTGTCAAGGCAGAAATGAAAACAGAAAGGGTCTACAGCTACTCAAAGTGAATGGGGATTTTGGATGGCAATAAATCACAGTAATTATTTATGTAGGGAAAAAGTCAGAACATTAACCCGAAACTGGTACTTTGAGCTTTGTGTTTCTGGTTAAATAAGTGTGTGAGAGACTTTCAGATGTGTTACATTAGGAGACTTTTTTTTTGGTGCATTGTTTTAAGAATTGCACAGTCTTGAGGAGTTGGACATTTAGGTACAATCCAGCTTTTGTCAATTGTTTTGGGCTCAGAGGTTTTCCAATAGAAATTAATAGCTCAGAGGATAGTCTTCTCAAACAGGAGTAATGAATGTCTTGCAAAGACATAATAAAAGGTTTTGGAGGACATTATGTGCTGTTTCTGATGGAATATGAGGAACAGCTGGAAGGTTGTGTGTCTAGGCTTTTTTTTCCTCTTTTTTTTGTAAAAAACAGAATATACTGTTTTGATGACACATTTGATATTTTCCCAGTTAAAAGTGTTCAGTGATTTATTTCGTTTGAATGGAAATTGGACAAGCGCCGCATTCATTTTTAATTAATTTTAATGGTTTCTTCTAGAGCATTTTGCAAAGTGCAATGTAAATTAACAGATGTTTACTCAGTGTTTATAGAGAGTAATAGAGGGAATAATTATTTTCTGTCCTTAGAATTGGCATCTTAACCCTGTTGTGCCAAATCATATCAGCAGTTCGGTAAGGCGATGATGTCCCAGGACAGAAAAATGCTGTGTGTTGGTTTGAAGTCTGATCTTATGGCCTCAGAAACTCTGCAGCTACATATACCTGCAAATAATAGTAGCTGCAGTTGAGAAAATGTGCTCTCTAAAGTTGCATCCTAGCAATACTTGAGCCAACTTGTAGCCCAAAGGCCTTCATGTCCCTTTGGAAAATATGTCTGAAGACAATTTGTGTCTGACTGACACCACTACATTTGCTACATCATTTTATTCTCATTTAAAAAAAAAAACCTCCTTAAATTGAAACCACTGTATAAGAAGTATTAAATTTAACACCTCTTCTGCATGGTGTTTTCAGTAATATGGTAGTCCAGTTCTTGTACTCAAATGAAATTTGTAAATAGGAATTCTGTTTCTTTCACTTTTTAAGATGAATGGGGATTAGGAAATAATACTAATTGCAGGATGATTATAGTTTGCTTTTAAATTTATTTTGTTTTGCTTTTCATTTTCTTTGCTTTCTTGCATTTTGATGTTTTCATCGAGATTTTCATTCGGTGTTTTTTCTCTCAACAACAAAATTAAATGTATTTGTTTTGTAATGTAAAGGCAACATTAATATTCAAACCTTGTTTTTGTCATGAATCTTTAAATGGACCTACATTGAGCTCTAGAGTATTGTCAGCTGACTCTGGCTCCAGGTATTTGGAACAATGCAAAAATGATACCTTCTCAGACTGGAGATCTGCTTCCAGCAGTGCAAATCTAGAGAGGGACGGGAAGGGAATACAGGAATAGAAACTGGGAAAACTCCTTAATGTATCACCTGTCTTAAGTAGTTTAGTTCCACAGTGGAAACCACAGTCACCAACTACCCCAGATGAATTGTTCAAAGCACACGGATGTTGCATGCCTGTCTGCAGTTGAAAGGTCCCTGCACTACATGGTGGAATAAAGCCCAAAGTGTTTAAGATCTTTGGAGGAAATGGAAAAGACTGAGACCAATAATTTACTGTTTCTTAATTATATCATGCAAGTTGTGAAAGGAAAATATAATAGTGTTTGGAAATAAGGTCTGAAATTGTGAGTTCATGAAAACTAACCTGATCTTGAGTACATGCCATGAATGTTACGCTACATGGCAGTCTCACCATGGAATTTGTTTTTCCACATCTGCTTTCAGAAGATCCCTTTGTGCACTCCCTGATACCACATCCTAAACACAAGCATTCTGTATTTACAGACAGCTGGCAGAAGAAAAATATCAGGAAAATGTCAAAAGAATGCAGGAATTCAGGTCCCGTAATCTTGGGCAGCTGAAAGCCAACGTCCTGCATGTGAGTGTGGGCTGTTGTTTGGGGGGACTCATTTATGTCCATTCAGTGCACAACACTTCCCTGTTTCCCATGTTCTTTCTTTAGCACAGTTCTGTTATGAGACTAATAATTAGGAAGTGCATCAAAGTCTGGACTGCTTATCTGAACCTGTGGGTCTGTGATGAGGGAAAGTGCATTCAGTTATTCAGATATGGTTCAACAAGTTCCCTATTCATTGCACAAATCTTTTTTTTTATGTCTCCCTTAAATGTAAATCTGCTCTCTGAAATGTTCCTACTGGCTATGTGACATCTAAGTTCAAAATACATTCATTTTCAAGATGTTTCAAATTGTAATCATTTTAACACTCCAATTTGGCATGGCAGTGCGTTTTTTTCATTTGGTTAAGAATATTAAGACTTCAAGTGGCTTTTTAGTAAGAATGAATCCTTGGAATGACTTTTAGTCTAAGTTGTTGTCCTTTACTTTATAGCCATCTGCAACAGAAGATGGATGCAATTCTAGCACCACATCTTATTGTACAGAGAACAGTGTCCATTCGGAAATAGTGAGAGCATCATATAAATAATGAGGTTTTGTGTGCTTTGTCTTCTACCTTTTCTGTTGCATGCACTCTGGTTTCTATTTCCCATTGTTTCTGGAGATTAAAAAAAAAAAATAAATCAAATCTCTCTCTGCTCATAGCTGAGTCACTGCTGACCACTTGTGAAAACGTTAGGATTTTATTTGAGTATTTGCCCAATACATGTCCCAGCATTTGTGTAGATCAGGACCACCACTGTATTGTGATCCCTCTGACAGCTCTAACTGCACCTGTTTCTCCATGCTGCTTCATCATCCCACTAAGGAATCTGCGGAGCAGACTTCAGAGCACCTCCCTCATTCCCAGCCAGGCACTGCGTGGGACTGTGTGCCCGGAGGACGTGACGAACCAGGTGGGAATGACACAAGTGAACTCCGCACGTCTGAACTCACAGACCACGGTAAGAATTCAAAAGCCTGGTGTTGAAATGAAACTCAGTATCAAGAAAGCAGGATTTGTCCCTTGTAGTTAATGTGTGGTGGGGCATCTGCGGTTTAGAAGGTGGCCAGATTTGTGAAGTCGTCAAAAAGATTACAGAGAGAGGGGGTTGTGTGTACAGCAAGGTTGGGTGGCAGAAGGTCTGTGCTCCCAGACTTTGAGTGACCTCTGAGCAGAAATGGAGATGCATGTATATCCTCCAAAGGAGATAATGAATTGTAAGGAGATTTCTTAAACTGTACACATGTGAAATGACTGGTGTTAGAAAAGCATTTCCTAAATTATCTCTTCCGTGCCAAACTAAGTACAAGAGTTTGGAGCGTTTGCACCTTTGGTACATTTTGGTGCCATTTTCTTTATCTTTAACAATGAGAGAAGCATATGGAAACTCTTTAAACTGTGTTTATCTATACTGTCCTCAAATACTTAGCTACTGTCTAAAGAATTTGAAGCACTATATAACATGCATTTTTCTGTAATAGACAAAAAAATAGTCAAGCTTTTCAAAAAGGGTCAGACAGTGGAAATATTGTGCTTAATGAGGAGAATAGTTTTAAGGTCACATTTATATGTTTTGTTTCTACAATGTTCTGGAATAGTTTCTTAGTCTTAAATATTTAAAACTCATTGTATAAGCACTATTATGGTGAAAAATTCTTAATCAGATTAGAATCTTGCAAGTATGCATTAATATTTTTCTGAGAACTACTTTACTAGCACTCTCTTTTAGTGTTGGTTTATGTACATCTGTGAAGGTATAGGTATTAAAGGCATCAGAATCACTTTGTGGTGGATGTGTTTTGGGGTATTTTTTTTTTTTTTTCTTAAATAACAAATGGCTTTTTTCTTTCAATGTTCCCTCAGTTTTGTCTGTGTATTTGCTATTTCACAGTGTGAGGAGGATGACCTGTGTAGGAGAGAGCCCAGCTGCTAGAAATTCATCCGGGGGGAGGCTGGGGAAATGTGCAAATAGAGGACCGGGAGAAAGCAGTAGACGTGGGTGGGAGGTGTACTGGGAGAAGCATACAAAGATCCCTAAATAGAAACAGAACAACATGCATGAAAGGAAAGAAACTGATGTTTCTGCCCTTAGAGGTCATTAAGCTGCTAAAGCATAATGGCAGAAATGAGATGCATTTATATCTGTGATGCAGAGCTTGGGTCAATCCATTGTACAAAGCTGAATGCATGTCTAATTGCTTTTGCCAGAGTCTGTGACGTGGAAGTGGTGGGTTCATGACAAAAAGGATTTATGGATAGGCATGAGAAATTACATGGTTTCTCTTTGCTTTGTGAATACCTTGTTATTCCTGAAGCTGATGTCAAAGTTGTTACTCTATTCAGTATTCATACTCTTCTTTTCTTTAAACATTTCAGTGCAACCATGCATATCCTGTCTAATTATTAAGTTATTAATTGCACCTTTGTATTTGAAAATATGGAAACTGTTCCAGCTGTTGATTTGCTAGTTGAATTTTGTTCTTGATCAATTGTTATACAGTAATAAGAAAACTAAAAGCAAGGCTGTAAAATGGTTTTAGAAAGTTGTCTTACACGTTAATAAACCTTGCTAAGCCATGCTGGGTTAGCAGAAGAAGTTAGACTCTGAAAACAAGACTAGCAAGCTCTCTAGTTAGAAAGCAATAACTAAAAACTGTTAAGAAAAGAAAGAAGAGTCAGGAGCAACTTTTAAATTATTTCAGGGCAGACCTAAAAATATCCTTTCAGGAATGGGAGAAGCTGGTGAGGAATAACTAGGGATAGTACCCCAATCCCAACAGATATGGAGGAAAGGTCAAACTGTCTTGGGCTCATAACCTGCAGTCCTTAAAAAATTTGCAATATGAGCAGAAGAGAAAATCAGGGCTTGAGGATTGAAAGACCAGGCTCTCAAAGAATTAGAGAAAGGCACAGAGAATAAAACACCTTGCAGCTCTTTTCTGCTGAAAATTGTCGTAAATGGTATGAATCACAGCTGTATGTCATTGTGGAAGGTGTCAAATACAAAGCTCAAGGTTTAGTAAGTAGTTTTAAAAACTGTGGCATCTTGATCCAGTTTTAGCAATGGTACTTACACTTAACTGAGGGCTGAGAAAAACAGGGCAGTGCAGTTAGATAAACAAAACCCACTATGACAGTTTGGGGTTGAGGATTTCGCAGTGGACAAGTTTCAGCAATGTCAAAAGCTTTCGACTCTGTAGACTTCCCTGGGAAGTTCAGGCTTCTCTCCATGCTTTATGAAATAAATCAGCAATGATATTCTGAACATTTTTTATTCTAAGTCAGAGCACTGTGCACTTGAGAGACCATTTAAGAGTTCTTTCAAATCACCAATAGTTGGCCAATTTGTTAGTCTTCAAGCATATTTGTTTCGTGGACCATGAAAGGTGGGAGTGAACCCTGTACTTCTGATGTTGAGATGAACTCAGTCTACTAGAGAAAAGCTTCATCAAGACTGTTAATGGTGCAGTCTTGAGAAATTAAATTTCTTGAGAAATTTAAAGATATTATCTGATTCTTACTCTTACAGAGAAATGCTTCAGGCAATGTAAATACTGTTTTTTAAAAAACCCACAAATGTTACTTTTTCAACACCATGCTCCTTCCTGTGCCATCCAGCAATATTACGCAGATTTGTTCTTCTCTCCAAGATGACTAGGAATGCAGTTGAGTCCTGTGGGACTGATTGAGAGCACAGTTTTTAAATGTGGCTGTTCAGATATCACTTGCAAAGCCACACCAGCTTTGCACCTTGGGCGGCTGTGGCCTTTCTCCCCGTTCACTTCTGAGATTTCAGGCACATGTTCTACAGAATCCTTCATGCCTCAGCAGGAAATCAGGAACTTGGGGAGGAAGAGGAGATCAAAGAAGCATGAACTTTCGTAGATAGAAATAATTTTGAAATTCTTCTGCGCTTGTGTTAGTGAAGAAGAATTGGTTCCAGTTCTAACCTGAGAGTGGGCAGCAGTGAAAAATTATGTGAATAGCAAGTCGTGCTATTTTTGTTCTAATAAGCCAAGAGATGAAGTTGTGAATTAAATGCGCATATTACAGACACATTTCCTGACTTCTCTTGATGCTCTGCTAGAGAGAAAATGTTGTCCCACCATCCCACCACTTTCTCACCATTTGCTCTGTTCCATGGAGAAGAGCACAAGCTTCAATATGACCACCAGGCCCAGACTGTGACTACCACAGGCATCTACTCACACTGTTCCTTTCCTAAAGTCTCTGACCTGTTTAGTGCACTCTGGAAAGGTCCCCATGCTTCTCTGCATAAAAAGCTGCTCCTGGGCCAAAATACTGCAGTGTTTATGAACCATCTTACTTCGGGATTAGAATTATTTCTGGCTGTTTCATGCCAACATTTTTAAGATGCATTGACTTATTGGCCTGCAGCTTAAGTACTTCACTTCTTCCCTGTGCTTATTCTCCTCATGTTTTTATAAGCAGCAGTAATATGCTTGTGTACAAACCTCTCTATAATACTTTTGTATTATTCATAAATTTAAACACTGATCACTTTTAGCATACCCAGACCTTTCCTCCTTATTCCGTCCTTAATATGATTTCTAGCTCTTACCTCCCAATGGACAATAGATTATTTTGGTTTTAATGCTTTAAGTTTTAAACTCATGACCCTGTTCTTTGAATTTTCTCCCTTTCCATTACTCCAGTTCTCAGGGTCACCTAGTGTTTGTTCTTACATTATCCTGCTTCCGGGATTTTATCTCCAGTTCCTTGGTCTAGCTGCATTTTCCCCATGTTCTAGAGCAAAGGATTCTCTTGGTTTGGCTATTAATTTTCTCCACACTGCAGACCTTCAGAGAGTCATGGCAGATGGGGAAGTAACAGTCCTTGCAATAGGTAAGGTTTAAGACTGCACTTTAATGTTGTATTTCTCTTCAGTTCCTATAGTAAGTTTCTTAACACTTTTTCATCTTTAATCATAAAGTGAAAATCTAGAGTAAATCTATAGAGTAAAATAGTATTCCCTTTCTAGGTAAGAAGACAGACAATGAAGCAGCAAAGTAAAAGCTAGAAAAGATTACTTCTAAAATTACTATTAATCATATTAAGTAAATAAATAAAGTATATTGGATGTATCATTGGCACAGTATATACTCTCACTGTGTTTTTTCGACCATTTTGACCACTCAAATGGTCCTTGAAATTGTAAACCTTTGTAAATATAAGCCTATAAAAATCACTTTGCTCATTTGTAACTATTTTATGTAATGGTTTTAATCTGCATTAAATTTATTAGATTAGTTAATTGGAAACAAAACTTAAAAGAAATTTTATTTTGTTGATGAGATATTTATGGAAAAATATTTTATAGTTGTGTTTAATATTCATTGAAAAGTGTAGATATCTCTATGTCATGTGTCCAGGAATTTATGGAATTGTCATCATACAAATAATTTAACACTAGTGTGGACAGAGCAGTTAAGGATATATTGCACTGCTAGGAATAATTTTAGTTTACTGTAGATATCTTTGTGTCTCTTCCACCTCCATTTTCTTCAAGTACAAGCAAGAGACAAAAGGGGTGAAATCAGATTTGTATTGAGGTTGTCCACAGAAACACTGAGCCACTGTCAGCATTAAACACAGATATTTGTGTGTTGAAAATACATCCCTACACTTCATTTGTTTTTAAGGACCGGTGTAAAATGGAATAGCTAAAGATTAATATCATTCTCTTTGTATTTTGATGTGGATTTTTTGTCTTCTGCTTCATTTCTCCAGCCCATTTTATTGACTAATTATTTCTGAAAGTTGAAAAGCATATTTTGCAAGTCATGGGCAATGCAAATTGTGTCAGGTTAAACTTGTACCTGTATTTCCTTTTCTTGCTGATACTTCCCTAGGAAATAAGTAATTCATCCTCTCTTATTGTCATCAAAAAGAAAAGCCACCTTGCAATGAGTTGCTTAACACCACACACCCTCCGCATTTCTTGACCCATTTTCATAGAAACTGTCTCTGTTTGGATGAGGATAGATATGCCCATGTACATTTTTCTGGAGATTACTGCATTTTCATTGCATGTACTTATCTTTCAGTAGTGGTTTTGTGAAAATATGGGTGAGGCAAATTATCTTGTAGTTCTGACAGCCGGAAGTCAGTTCATCTAAAAGTAAAAAAAACCAAACCTGTGAAAAAGAACTCTGCATATTTAACTGCTGATTTCCATGAATGACAGGGAGTGCTGCTGGAACAAAATGATTTATTTTCTAAAACAAGAGCAAAAACTCTCAACAAAAATAATGAAAGTGTCAATGAGCTACACCCAGCCTTGATGTTATGAATGAACATGGTTAGTGTCTTCCTATGCCAGCTAGAGCAAGGTTCAGCTCAGCAGGTTCATTAGATGTTCAGTGTTTAATGGTGTGGCCTCCTTCTAAAAAGCTACCAGAACCATCATGAAAGTAATGTATTACTGCCTAATACAGCAATGTAGTTTGTCTTCATCTACTAATTTTCTTTACTGGGCTTGTAGTTTACTTTTCTGGTTATAAAAGAGTAACCAGAAGAGTAGACCCTCATTTTTCCAGAGAACTGGATATTGGGAATTTAGGATGCTGAAGGTCATCCTTCCCCTAGATTTTCCACTGATAGACCACTATCATTTTTCTCTGTGTGTGCTACTACATTGGGCTAGGTAGGGTTGAAAATTGCAGATCTGTCACTACATCACATTAATTATTTGAATGCAGGTCCTTTCATTTTGCTTGCAGTGCCTTCTAATGAAGCCAGATTTTACAGTGTAATTCCTCTCAATTCTGTGTACAACTTGATTCCTTTTGACTGGCTCCAACTTTGCAGAGATATTTAATAAATTTGGAAACAGTAGGCATGGGGACATACTGTAAAAGATCCAGAGAAATCTGTATCAGAACATGCATTGTACTTATCCATGTGGGAAATTAGTGTGGAATATGTGAAATTTCTTAGTTTACTATGTAGTCAATCCTCTAGGTAGATAAGCTCAGTCTTTGCAGTTGAAAATGACATGAAGAGCAAGTCATAATCCTGTTATACAACAGTAATAGCTGAATGTTCAGAGTTTCTGATTCAATTTCTACAGTGGAACTTGCCTTGAAATTGGCTACGAAATCATAAGCGGTATCTAAAAGTGCTTCCAGATAGTTCAGTGCAATTACAGCTGCAACAAAAACTACCATTTCCTTACCATCATTGTTGATGCTTCTGGTTTGGATCAGTTTTTCCAGCTGAGAGATACTGGGTACAAAGCTATCTCCATTCCCAAACCCCCAGACCTTCATCAGGAGCCATGAGGAGTGTTAAACACAACAAGCTCCAGTCTGACAGGCATGAAAACCTAAAGCTGTGCACTGGCATTGGTGGCTGAAAGTGCTACTTTATATTCATATCAATTTCACAGCTGAAGAGACATGGTAAACAAGAGGGGAGAAGGTTTTTGTTTTGTTTTGTTTTTTAAAAAAAGTTGTGCAAGAAATTATATGCACAAATGGATCCATATTTCTAAGGGCTTGTCCTCATTGCACTGCTTCATTGCCTGGAATGAAAAAGGCATATCAAAGCAACACTGGACATAAGGGCCACTAATAAAATATTGGATGTTTCATTTTTGGATTGCCAGTGCATTGCTAGCTGGGGCTTCACTTGTGTTCCTACCAATTTCTCTAAGATCTCTGTATAAACTACTACTAATAAATATGCTCTTAATAAATCTGTTTGTGTGTGGAAAGGGGTCAAATTAAAAGAGGAAAATAGCTTAAGTTAAATAGTTGTGGTATTTAAATTCTTTGTACAGGAAAATAATGTAAAAAATGAAAGGCATATAAATTAAAGGACATGTGATCTTTCTGATCTGTATTATATTGCTTTTTACGTCTGTGTACTGCAAAGATTATAACCTGTTAAATTCCTTAGCTTAATATGTTGCAATACTTTACACCTGGCAGACTTCTGATTTCACTACAGTTCCAAAATAGCTAAATATGTTACAGTAATTGCATAGATGATTTCTGTATTTCCATTGCTAATTGTAAGTTATGGATATATTGCTTTGAATTTCAAGTGGGCAGAGTTCGGTTGGCTCTCAAATTGGAAATGTTCACTCCTTATAAAATACCATGAGGTTTTTCTACTCTGTTGTTTTTACAGGTTTTTCTGAAGAATTTTCAAGGTAGTTTTGTAAGTCATGGAAGGTTAAAATCCTGTAATATTTCTGAGCACATCTTGAAGCATCTATGCACATGCACGTTTGGCTTGGTGCCTGTAAGAAGGTATTTATGCATACTGATTGGGTGAGTGCCACTCCAAAATGTGATCATGCAAGTGATCACACTGCTCAAAAGCTTTTAGGAAAATCAAGACTTGGTTTGTTTTTCAGCCTGGCAAGTCAAAATAAACCAGAACAGTACTTATATTAGAAGTGGCATTAAGCACCCTTCTGCATTATTCTTGTTATAGTATCCTTTATAACCACAAAGTCTTGTCTCAGTTAAGACGATGGTGTTGCAGTGACTTCTGCTGTGGGTTACCCACGGGTCTCTTTCCTGTGCTTACCCTATTTCCAGGATCATGAGGCATATTCCCTGACTTGCTGCTTGCTGAAATGATGTAGTGTGGGATGCTTGCAGAGAGAAACTTGCTTGTTTAGTTCTGGCATTTGCAGTTTGCAGTCTTACACTTGTCTTTGGAACATGGGGTGACAAGACTCCTGAGGCTCTCGCAGGATCTGAGGGCGTAGTGTGCTCCTCTGACCTCCTCATCTGTCCCGTGTTTTCATGGCTCTCTTTCACATTGAGCCCAACTTGTCCCAGATTCAATTAAAGGAGTAATAAATCTGATTTATTCTAGCAAAAGCACAATTTGATGACGTTTGCAAGTTTTAGCCAGAAAGTAGAAAATTAATGGGGTGTTTTTTACGTATTCTGAACCATTACTCTCCTTGTTTGAGAGGTTCTTCCCCAAAAATTGGAGAGCTGATTTCTTACTTTGGTTGGAGCTCTCCATTTAATATCTTCTTCCATGAAGGCAACCATAGAATTGAAGACCTATTCTTGGGAATTTTATGGCATTTCAGAGTCTAGTGTTTACAGCAGTTTAGAAACCTACATGGAGAGGTTTGTGTGCATTGTCCATTATTTTCAAGTGTTTGCTCAAATGCTTTAGCTTATTTGAGGGCATGCAGGAGTTGAACTCTACTCATAACTTCTTCAGGAAACCTTTTCCAAGTCTATCTACTTTTCAACATGCCCTAGCTACTTAAACCTTTTCATAGCTTCACAAAAATTCATAGCTTACTTCTTACAGGAAGTCTTGCTCTTACAGCTTCACAGAGGGAAGCTTGTGGAGTGAAATCTTTACACAGCAGTTGTGTAAAAAATCCCAAATGCTTCTAAAGTGTGGGGAGAGCAAATTATGTTACTGTATAGCTCCTACAGTTTTCTGATCTATTCTTCATACTGATTTAGTTTGGCATTGACAGATAGAGCCTACTTCAAAATTCACCTTGGTCAAATACAACAGTTTAAATGATTCTGGCCAAGTCTTTTTAAAACGTACACAGGAACTCCCCTCACTCCTTCCAAAGAATAATGTTAACAAAGATTTGCAAAACACTGTGTGAATTTAGGAAGCAATTAGAAGCAAATGCATTGAGATTGTATATGTCAGAAAATACTACATACTAGATTCTGTAGCAGATACTTAAGGATAATTTCAGTGTTTTAAATCTTCTTTAGAAAGGTGCTAGTCTTTATTCCAGGTTGTTCTACCTACAGAGCAACATAACTTTTCACTGCACTTTAGATTCAAGGTTAAACTGATGTAAATAAGGATGCAACAGGCATTTCCTTGCAAACAGAGCACCTGTGAACAGAATGGTGTTGAATAACATTTTATGACTCCGAGTCCAGCCCCTATTGCAGCTTTATGGATTAGTTTTCAAACTAAAGAGCATTTCTGGGGAGCTAAGTTATATGGTGACATAAGAAGCTGGAGCCAATTCTAAGTGAGGGAGAATTTGCTCTGAAAGTAGCTGTAAGTGGAGAATTAGTTTGCATTTTCTTCCAGTTTAGCTTTCAGTGCAGGTGGCTGTCAGACAACTAGGTGGAAAGAACGAGAAGGTGACAGCAGTGAAGGTCCTGGTTGAATTCCCCTGCCACATTTTCTGCTTCACAAAGTGTGCCCCTGCAATCTTGTCAATATGTTGGATTTGACCAGTTAATTTCATCTAGGTGTTTAAAAGCTCAGTATGTTTTTCCTAGATTTACTTGGTTGCAATAACTTTCTTGAGTTTTAACTTGTTCAACATAGAACTTGTATTGTTGCTGATATCCAACTTAAATGTGTTCTGCATCTTTGCTACATCCAGATTCTCGTGTGCACAACTGCTTACACCAGGTTTGGATATGAACCATTCCCATTTTCTACACTTTCATTCAGTTAATTCTAATTGTGAAAGTATCCCCCGTTTGAGTCTTAAAAATGGCATCCTCGAACCAAGTCTCAGGGAGAAGGAAGTGGCTGTCTTAAGGGGCAGTTTTTTTGTGTTAACATGTGGACTCTTTCCTTCCCAACACGGTTGTTAAACTGAAAGGAAAGCATCAGGCAGTCTCTGTCAGGTTCAGCAGGAAAATGAGTTTTTATGGAAAACTATGCTTTGACTGATCAAAAAAGTTTGAAATAACTCAAGGGACTAAGGTATTTTTAAGTTGATGTCATGGGTTCTCTTTGCGGTCACTTTTCCTTTAATTTGCGTCTTGTGCACTGTTCTTGCTGGAAGCAGTTCAAGTGACAGGGTAACCTTTACAATCATAAGGACTCTTTGTGCATGAAGGAAATGGCTCCCAGGATTCACTAAAGTGCTCCCTGTTACTGACTACATTGATTTTTTGTTCATTCACCCATCAGTACTAAAAGGATTCCTGAATATCTGGAAAAATTTTAGATTTGCTGAACTTCAGTGTTTGAAAGGCAGCATGGCTTAATTTTCATTGCCACTGTCTACCACAGCTCCCATTTCTGTTTACATGACAGATAGAAAATCAGAAGAAAAAACAACTAACCACTCAGAAAATTAGCAGGAAAAAGGATGTGACAAAAGTGTTCTCTCTTGCTGTTCATTTTTGTTGACAACAACTCTTAGCAGCTACTTTTTTCCTCTCATGCTCTGTCTCAATACTTACTGATAAAACACCAGGAGGTGAAAGGTTTAGGGAAAAGAATTTTGTCCTTCAAATAGAACATTTTTCTTTTCGGTTTTGTTCAAAAAAGTATTTTTTCCCTGGAAAAACAGTTTGAAACTTGCTACTTCCTTTCTAGCATCATGTTGTGGATGGTTCCCATAACGCCACATTATCTTTTTCTGACATTTCACAATAGGTAATTCATTACACAAGTGAATTGAAGTTTTTTCCTTCTTTAAAATGCTGAGGAGAACTATAAAGTATTAATGTTTAAATTTGGTTATATTTCTAGTTGTCAATTGGACCAATCCATTTTACTTTATGTCTAAGTCATACACGGACATGTTGGAAGGCAATTCTTTTAATGACTTCATAGTCCTTTTGTGCTTATCCAAAAAGATTGTACAGGACTTTCATGGGCACAAAAGTCCTGTACAGCCCCTTGTTCATTTCTTAAACATGTTTTCTGAGAGTCTTTTTCAGCCTAGTTTAGAAGAGATGGACAAAAGAGTCCACTGACTTTGTGAACAATGAGGCATGTATGGTCTATAACTGACCAAAGGATGGTGATTCTCTTTGATTGAAACTTTTAAAGTTGAGGGGTTTTGTCTTGCACTTGGGAGTTAAAAAACTGACAAAAAGCAAACCAATCTGAGTGAGCATAAATTATAATAATGAAGTTATTTCATTTTTCCTATTCAGATGAATATTGACCTGAACTACAGAGGGACTGCTCTCCTTTGCAGTAGAATTTCTCATTCAGGATTCCGTAGCTCAGGAAAACATATCTCTGTGTTTCAGACTCCTCTCCTGGTGACAGTGCTTCAGCTCCTTCTGTTTTCTTCCTGGAAGGCAGAACTCCCTCTCTGTTTTCTCCCTCTGTGACAACTGATGCACTGTTCTGAAGAGTGCTGGCCTGCCCTGTTCACCAGCTCCACTTCCTAGTGTCTTGGTTCATGTCACTGTGTGAAGGGCACAATGTGTCTCATTGCAGCTGAATCGTTTGCTCCTCACTCTCCTGTGTGTAGTACTATGCAGTGTAACTACATGGAACTGTAACAACTTTTTCCTTAAGATGAGAATGTGGCAGCTGAGAAAATCTACCTTTTCCCAGTGATGCAATGAAGCTTTTGGAATAAAAAAGTACAATAGTCCTTAAAACCCAAGTGTGACTCTGTTACGATGAACACAAGCAGTGAAAATTTATATATGTTATACCATTTTGGTTTTTTTTTTCTTAAATAAAAGGGGGGCTCACTGTCTTCTGCATGCTCTGAAATGTGGGAATGCTGCAGCAATGCATCAATTATAAGTACAACTTCCAGACAAGGGAAAATTAAAGGTATTTATCAAAGTATTTTCATCTCTGTGGAAAAAATTGTTGTTGCTAAGTTACCATGCTACCTGAAACAAGCTTTTGGTGGGTTTAAGCTAAATATTGGAAGTATCACATTCCTTTATTTTATGTTTAGCTTGTCTTCTTGGGAAATAACTGGAGTTTTATGAATTTTTTTTAGAAAATGGTGGGGTTTTTTCCCTTCATTCCACTATTAGCCTCATGTTACTATATAGAAAGAGACCTATAGAGGAATGTTATTATTCAGAGCTTGGTTTCTTTCAAATATCTAATAGCAAGTATCATGTGTCTCAATGCTATACCTAACCAATACAGAAGCAACAGCTGAATTTGTTCTGAATTAAGTGCTTTGTAAGCAAATAAAAGGTACTGTGACTGGCCTTATTGCAATGTGCACAGCTGGATAAAGCATCATCTACTTTTAGAGACCAGCTGACAGATATGGGGGCATGAGGGAGCAGAAGCAGCTGTGGAGACCTTCCTTTGTGCTCCATGTGAAGCATATAAGTATGCAGTACCAGAGATGTACAGCTGGATGCCAGTCCAGCTGCCAAAACAGAGGCAGGGCACCCTGCAGTCTGCAGCAGCAGTTTTGTTTCCTATTTTGAAATAACAGACTTGATGTTGCCCCCACTAGCACCACTTCTTTACCCAAGTGCCTGCCAGGCACAAATAGCCTTAATTTCAATTTTATGTCAGAACAAAAGACAGGGTCAAAGTCCTGGCACTGGAGTCCATGCTAGGCTTTGCAGAAGTGTGCAAGCAAAAGTCAAATAGACCTAGCCCCCTGACCAACATTTTTATTAAAACTCCTCCTCTGAAACCACAAATCAAGGAGTTTTCTGCTGTGCTATGGTGCTAAGCGTGCAACCGCCCCATTAACGTTCAGGAATGTGGGCAGTAACCAGCCTTTTGCCACCTGGTTTGTGGAAATTGGAGGTGTGTATGAAATATCCAGGATCATGGGAACACTCTGGTAGCAAATATTCTAGGGGATGGAATAGACACAGAAATAGAAGCATATGGGGCCCAAGCTCTCCTGACATTGCCTGCCCTGAGCTGAAAATGCCAGCTTGGCCAAGTTACCTGCACTGAGACTTCACTAGGCCAGCACAGGTACAGCTGGCTGTGTTGATTTGTGGTATCTGCTGTGCTGAAGACATCTTATCTGTTCTTGAAATTCATCTGATCCTGAATCTCAACTAAATAAGCTGTTCTGTACTCAGATTAATTCTGCAGAGAACCAGAGTTGTGTCTTGTTGGTTCTACTTAATAGGACTCTAGGAATTGTTATATATGACCAGATAGTCTAAAGAAATGTGTAGAAGTTTTGAAGACTGATTCTTTAGAGATGCTGGTCATAAAAACAAGAAGTTTTAACAACTTGTCTTAGTTAAATCCCAAATTCCCATCCACTGGGCATGCCTGTCTTCTTTCAGAAATGTCACTTGGAATAATTTCTGAATGAGGCCATTGAATTTGTGTACCCTGGAACCTCTTCAGCATCTGAACTAGCGTTTCAAATCGTATTGCTAAGCTCAGAGTAACTGGCCATCTACCAACAGCTGCCAAACCAATTTCCCAAGTGGTGAAGTGAATAATTCCATCAGGGATGCAGAAGCTGGCATGGAAGTGGGATACAGCCAGTGGCAGCCCCTCTGCCCTGTTCAGAGGCACCAGCCCTCTTGCATGGCCATGGGCTGCTCACGAAGGGCAGCGTGTACAGTAGCCCGAGGAGACATTTTGACATTGCAGTTATGAGTGAAGAGACTGGTTTTGGTGCCTTGTTTGGTGGGAAAGGGGAGGGTTGCATTTTTTTACAGCTGTAAACAAATGCAGAATGTGGGAGGAGAAGATGACTCAGAAAACATGAGCATAGTGCAGTGTTTGTATTATAACATGATAAATGGGCTGTTTTGTATGTATTTCACTGCACGTATACACATAGGCAGAGTGCAGATGAGCTGAATAAAATTATACTAATAGCAGGAATGACAGGCTGTCTACAAGAAGGAGAAATTAATGTTCACCCCACATGAAAAAGGAGATGTATCTTAATTTTGTAGTATTCTTTCCTTGTAGAACGGAGTGATATTTAAGATTTCTTTTTTAATGAAGTGCTAGGCTTTCCTGTTAGGTGGCACTTTGTAGAACTCAAACAATTAAACACAAAAATAAATGTTATCTTTTGTGAGGAAAAAGTTTTTGGTTTGGAGGTTGCTTCTCCTGGAAGCTTTATTAGTAGTTTTGGTTTACTTTTCAAACTAAAAAAGGAGAAAAATAGACACAAGAAGGATTAGAATTAGAGATGGTGACAGTGGAACATGGGGCTGTTGTGCAGCTTCTGTAAATATCTTAAAACAGGGAAACACGAGTGAAAATGTGTCAGCGTTCTGAAGTTAAATCAGGTTTATAAAGGAAGTATTTTTTAAATTACTTTGCAGACAGTAGATAGTGGAACTCACATCTCAGTAGGAGAGCTTGGCTACCTGACACTGCAGTTAGATACACCTTCACTTTTTCCCTGAGTTCTCTTTCTTATGCCTTAAAGATTAGAATTGTTCCTCCTTCCCAAACTCAAATGTCTTTTGACAAATTTTCATTGTATTCCCCTGTTTGAATCCTTTTGGGTTTTTTTTTTCATATGTGAAGCAATTAAAAAAAAATCTGTTAATAATTTTTGTCATATTGTTTGAATTTAAGATAGTTCTTTAAAGGGGCAGATTTAATTGAGGAGAGTGGTGGAAGTCAGCATTACCTAAAGTTATGACAGTGGTGATTTATGGTAGCTGAACATTAAGCATTTTTTATCTTCAACTATCATTACTTTTAACATCTCCCTGAAGCAGATGCAATCAGACCTGTTTCACAGTAGCTGTTTCACTAACTGCTTTCTTACAGAGTCTGGGATGCTAAAGGATTTCCCCCAGAGAAGAGTGACTGGAGTGTCTTTCATGCTGTGATGAGTGTGTTGGGTTTTAATATCAATTATTGTACTGCATGTATTCATATTGCCCTCACTGCTATTACTGAAACTTGTGATAGTAATAAATTGGGTGAGCATGACACCCAAGTATGCATAGCTTGACTTCAGTTTCTTTACTTCTGCTATTGTTCTGCACCATGAAATTTTGGGAAAGGATATAGACTTAATTTCTCATAGATTTTAAACATGTACCTGGTGTATATTATTTTGCATTTTAGCTTAGCAGTTGTGTTCCCCACAGGTTATTTGTGTTAGAGAAAACCAAACTGAGGCATAATTCCAGCTCACAAAAGCTGCCTTCAATTCACTTCTGGCCCTGCTTTGACATGATCCCACGAGGTCTCTTCTAGTCTGAATTATTCTATGGTTCACTGATTTCAGTGCAAATATCAATACAGATCCTTTAAGGCTATTAATTTACATATGGTGAGGGTCTGACCTTTTGCCAGAGATGGCTTTAACACTGCTCATCCTGTCATCAAAGGCAAGCATTGTAAGCTGAGAAGCTATCCTTTGGTTTCAATTACAGAATACATTGCTATTGACATACCACTGGTGCTATAATTTTGTTTTATCTTTCTAAGATCATGTATTTTTTTCTTTATAAATGCTATAAACTCATAATTGCCTTTAGAGATCCCTGAAGACCCAGAAATTGCAGAGGAATATTATAAAGATGAGTTTGAGTCCTGTTCAGAAGATAGTGAGGAGGAAGAAGACACAGAAGCATCACAGATGGTCTCCAAGACAAACCACCAGGTATATGTGACCTCTGAGAAAATGATATGCACTTGATGCTCACTTTCCATGAAAAAATTGAGTTCCTTCCAATAATTTGTCCTACTGACATTACTGATTTGTTTAAAAATTTTTTTTTGTTAGGAATGCCTGTACCTCAATACCATTAATTAATTATAAGTGTATGCATATGTAATTCTTCTGAGACATGAATGAGAAAGATTCTTGCATTCTTTCAACATTAAAGATACCACTCCCATGAATGCCTCAGACAGATAATTACCAGAAAACTCTTTGGAACTTTAAAACACTCTGAGCAGAATCCTCTCACGTATTAACTATGGTTTAAACTAAATTAAAGCTGAAAGTATACTTCAAGCATAGGATCGACATTCCAGCTCTAATTCCCAGGCAAAAATAGACACCTCTAGTTGGCCCTTCTTCCTGCCTGCAAGAGACATATTTTCTAGGACAGTGTGATGAAATATGAACCTAAACAGCTGCAAGACTCGACTAGAAAATCTGTAGACTTTCCCAAGAGTCACAAAAAGTGTCAATAAAGAGAAAACTTATTGCTGAAAGACTTAAAGTAGCTTAACAGTTGAGGCTGCCACAAGAAAGTCAGGGATTGCAGCGTGAAGGTTAAAGATTATTGGAAAAGGCACCTAATTTAGATCTGACCAGAATGAGCTGAGATGAATCTTGCCTCCAGTGATCAACTCTCAGTGAAATCAATAAACTTAAATGCCTGAGGCAGTTCTGAAAATGGATCTTCCTAAGGCATGTAGCAACAATTTATTTTTCCCATGGGCCACCAGCTCAGAGCGTTGCCTCCAGTGCCTCTGAATGGTACTGTCTGGTTCTGCTGGGAACACGTGCTTCAATCTGTGTTCCTGTGCAGATTTTGGAGAGCAAAGTGTGATGTCTTCTGCATTTCAGGGAACCAGCCAAGTATAATAATACTCCTCATGAAATTATAAGTAACTTGTATTTTTTTTAAGATCTTGAACTCATAACTTTTTTTAGATGTAGTTTTTAAAGCAAAAATGAAGTGTTGTGTGAGAAAATAGAAGTCTACTTCTATCACAGTAGCAGGGAATCCTGAAATTGCCTCACCAGTAAAACTTGAAGTTTACTCAGAAGCAGCTTCATTGAATCTAGGAATGTCCTCCTAACTTTCAAATTAAACACACAAGATGCCTTAAATTTCAGGAGCAGTTTGTGTGGTAACAGTCTAAAGAAATTATCAGTCAGTTGTAAAACAGTGGAATATCTCAGACAGTGTTTTTATTTCAGTTTACTGGGTTTGTGCTTACCTACAGGATGTAGACAAAGAATCCATTGCCCAGAAAGTCTTCCACAAGGTACTCTTGAAAATGAAGTGTTGCTCATTTTCATCAGACTCTGAGAAATCATTTTTTTTTAGAATGGCTTTTAAAATTTTCATTCAGCTTTCATTGATGGTATAGTTAAGTGTCAATCAATAGTGTTTTTGAACAGGCAGGCTCCTGCTTAGAATTAATGAAAGGTGGAAGACAAAAATAGATTTCTCAGTAATGCAGAATAAATTAGCTGTTGGCATTCAGACTCAAGCAGAGACAGTCCCTCTTGTTGCAGTGCCTCAAAATTCAGTGGTGAGAAGAACCAACGTTGTGAGCTGGAAGAGCCATCCCACTGGCACCCTGTTGTCTCCATCCAGCCCCCTGGCCCCGAGGCTTTGTGTGCATACAGAGCATTGACCCTCTGAACTGGCCTGCACACACTCCCTGAGAAGCATCTCCGTGACAATTTACCTTTTAGGGCTTCCATTATCAAAGAAACTAATTACCTCTGCTTTTCTCATGTTGACCCCAGCACCTTAGATATACGGTAAGTGTGTTTCTGGATATGGACACAATTACCTTTTCTGTTTCTTGGGAAGTGAAAATAGTCAATTTTTGCTTTCTCAAGTGAAAAATTCTGCTGGGGGTCCAAGGTCAAAGCAAACTGAACATAGCTGTGCAAATCTGAACTCACCAAACAGAAAGTCAGCACTGTGAGGAGAAGTAAGCAAGCGTTCCTAGGGAGTAATCACCTAATGCAGGTCAGATGGAATGTGCTGAGAAGCCCTCTTTGGGGATTATAAGGGCATCTACAATTATTAGCATGCACAGGGCATATTCATTATGGATGTCAGCACTTCTGTGAGATGAATCCCACTCAAAGGTAGGTGGGATCATGCTCAGTATTAATCATAAGCTTCAAATCCTATCAGAATAGCAGAGATTTGCTTCTATCAAAACTCCTACTTCTATTTCTAAGATGGGTTTCATACTCTCAAATCCTTTCTTCAAAAATACCTTCAGTAAATTAAGCTTTTGGAGGTGTGAGCTAACAAAGAAGTCACTCCACTGCAACACAGTAAGGACTTGTAAGCTAGTTGCCTATGTAATTTCTGCAAACCTCTTAAATTTCCAGTTCCAAGATTGCTTTACTAGTTATTTCTGTACAGAGAGCACAGAAATGCTACATCTGGTGGTGCTCCCTGGTGACCCTATTACTTCAAACAAGGATTAAAAAAAATCCCAGTGTTCATGCGGTAGCATGGGGGTTAGAAAAGTCATCTAATTCAAAACCACGTTGGGGTGCGAGATGTAGAAAGAGATCTGAGCTAGTTATTCAAGCTATATTAAGCTCCCACAGATGTCAAGACAGACTGAGAAGTAGTGGCCTTACCTGAGATGCAACTCTTTCAGTTAGAAGGGAGAGTTAGGCACTGGAACACTGTGATTCTGAAGGTTTAGGTTGGGAGCTGAGACAGCTTTTTTCTCATGTCAATACCTTTCAATACAGCCTGTCTGATTTCAGATACATTGCCCAGCACTGCAGTTTAGTGTCCTTTATTCCTCTCTTTTGGGGCAGAAATGGAGATTGGCATGTTTCAAGAAGCAATTTGCTAGTTACTTTTCCAGGTCTCTACCTCGTCAAGCCAATGGCTCTTCTCCACTTGTTTTTTTAATAGGAGAGCCAGTTTCTAATTAGGGGGAATTCATGAAAGAGAACGACAGAGTGTTCCTAAAATGATTTTAAAATGTGGTGCTTAACAGAAGTTTCATCTTGAAAAGTTAGTGCACAGTGAAGCTTCAATTGGCTTTGATTTAGATGAGTTGCTAATGAATGCTCTTCACTGCAGTTTATCACCTTGTCCTTGATGTTTTCTTTTAGTGACCACAGTAACAAGTTCGCCCTCTTCATTATTACCAAATCTACTACTTGTGCTACAATAGGTTCCAGTTTCCAAATTCCAGGTTGCTTCTGAAGTTGTCAGACCGGACAATTGGCCGGCATAAATAATCCTAACTCCAGAGGCTGTGAGTGGTGCTGTCACCCCAGAAACGCTCTGCTGGATTCTTAACACATGCTTTGATATGGCCCGTGCCCGTTGCACGTCCTGAATCCCAAATGTGCAAGCATTCCCCCATGCAGCAGTGCCTCTCTTCTCTGCATCTCTGAGGCCCTTTGCCTCTTCTGTAGGGCTTTGCTTTCTCTGCAAAAAAAAATAAAAAAAATAAAAAAAATATATATATATTAAACAAAGCAGCTAAATCCTCTTCCGTTGCTAAACCCAAGTGGAGAAAAGGCAGGGGTGATGAAATGGGTGAAAAAGTACCTTTTGTCTCACAGCTCTATTGTTATAAGTGGAGTGAATACGATGTCCTATTGAGAGAAGTCAAAGGGTTTGGAATTACAGTCTTTATCCCATTAAAAAAAGGGGAAGGGGGAAATGTTTTATTATGTAGTCATTTACTATATTTTTGCCTGTCTGTAGATTTGTGGTTAACTGCTCGTGAGAGTGAAAATAAAAATAATTAAAAATTTGTGTTAGTGGGTAATTAATATTAGTTTTTAGTTTGAGCGACAAATACTTAATACCTTTTTAGTGAAGTCCTATGGGTTCTCTTCATAATTTTTTAGAAGTGCAGAGAAATTATATCTGTAATACTAAATCTGTCTTAATTCAATATTCCATATGTATTGTATATATCAATGTAATGAATGCTTTTTCTAGTCTTTCCTGGGCCTTTGACTGTTGGCTGGCAAAAACCCCAGTTAAGAAGACTGAGATTAATTTGGCCATCTGAGGTAACTCAGGCACTTTGGATGGGCTGCAGCACAGGAAACCCTGGTGTTGACTTGATCCAGGCAGGACCCCACAGGTGGCTCCAAAAGGGCAAAGAGGCTCCTTAAAAACCCCTGAGCCTCTGGGTTACCCGTTGTAATTGGCAACCAAGAAGATGCTTCCCACCGTGCAAAGCTCAGCTGAAACAGCAGAGCCTGTTTCAAATGTCTGCTTGGAGTGGAGAGGGGTTAGTTCATGCTCGCCCATAACAGCTCCCCCTGGCACCAGATGGTCACTAACCTGCTAGCAGTCCTTGCCAACAATTACTGCTGACCCCTGAAGATATGCTGGCAGTTCCTCAGTTTGAGACATTTAGAATGAGCAGGTTGGGTATGATCACAGAAGAATAAACAGCAAGTCTGTCCATTGTAGAAGTGGAGGTCTGTATTGTTTCTTTTTATTCCAATTTTTTTTCTCTCTTAAGGGTATAGAGTGCTGAATATTTTTATAAAATATGTATTTTGGATGTATTTTTTTTATTGAGGTCAAGATTTTGACTTTCAGTTTTAAATAGTCAAGAAATGCCATGTTGTGAAATGTGATGTGGCAGCAGCTTCTAGAAACCCGGAGTCCAAATATCTCTTGCACTTAATAAAATTTTGGTGTGCTTCCTGGACAACAATCATGGTTGCTTAGTGGCCAGAACTGAGTTTCATCTGTGTACACAAACAACATTTCACATGAAAGATATCATGAAAAAACCATTGTCTGATAACAGAACACTTGAAATAGAGAAGTGCTAAAATGTCTTCTTACCTAAAAATGTTTCAGTTAGTCACTATGTGTAAGTAGATTCAAGTACATGAAACATAAGTATTAATTTGCCCAGGGCATCTATCATAAGCATAAGAAATTTTGGCATAATTCACTTGCCTTTTTCAATGTAATATTGGTTTAGATACTCCAAGACTTAACTGATGATAAAATGCTGATGTATTTTCAGAGACTTCACACCACCCTCCACAGTGAAGTTCTTTAAACTTGTTCTAAAACCTTGTGCAAGGAATCTGATGTAAGTTGTTTGGACATAACCTCATTCCCAAGCCTGGTGTTTTAGGAGAAGAAAACATAGAAAAAGTCCTGGGCAACACAACTTCTCTGTAGTCTAGTCTTGGCAATTGTTGCTATGATATCCTCTGTTTGTGGCATCATACCTCTGGAACAGTGTTTGTGTTTACATTTGTGTTCACACTAAAGCTATTCCTATTTCATTTTTTCACAGAACAGTGATTTGGAGGCAATGGTGAAGTATTTGGAGAGTGTCCTGAATAACAGCTCATTGGGTAAGATGGTCTCTTCCTTAAATAGCAGCAATTATTAGCAGTCTGTATTCATCACAGTCCAACTATTTCCATTTTGCAACAAAGTAACTAAAAAAAAATTATCTTCTTGAAAATTACTTCCTTAATCTACTGCAGAGAAGTATAAATATGCCAAAAGAAAAGGCATGCACAGTTAAGTGCTTTTGTTGAAAAGAGAAAAGCTGTAAAGCTTGATGGTCAGAAGTGTGGAATGTTACAACTAAAGCTTTCAAAAACTTGGCTTCTGCCATTTTTTCTCCAGAGGAAAATATGTGAGGCTACATAAGTTGTTTTATAGTTTTTAGTACTGGTAACAATAAGAGAAGATGAATTAAAGTATTAGATTTGGTTTTAATTATAATCAAGGTTTGGATAATATTTATGTTACAGTATCTTATTAGAGGCATAGAGAAACCACTGAGAATTTAAGTTTGCAGTGTAATCCTAAAACCTCCTGCAAATTCTATCTATAAATCCAGAGTTTGAAAGCCTGGTTGCTTCTGGTCAACTTAAAAGCTAAAAAGAAAACACATATGAAGGAAAGCCCTTTACTGTGGCTGCCCTTGAAGACCAGGGGTTGAACTGTGCCAGCAGCAGCCTGTGTGTGAGTTGCATGAAAATCCAGATGAGTTCCAGACTTGTTCAGTTGGGTAAACCTGACTCAGTATTGTCTTGTGGCTCTAAAATGAGAACACAGGGGAATCCTGGGAAGTCCTCCTTCCTGAGGTTCTTCCAGTGCTGAGCTCTGTTTCACCTGTCTGTGAGCATGGACTGATGGGAAGAAAAAGACAAAGAAGAAGAAGAATAATCAAAGGGAATAATCAAAGCTATGATCATCATAGTCTTGTAGCCACTGGTCATCTTCTGGGTCCCATGTCAGGAAGATCCTTAGGACTGAAGGAAGGAACATTTACATCCAGTTTCTCTTCACACTAATAGAAAACCCCCTGTCTTCAAATACTGCCATCATTTATGCATTTGCAGCATCATTGTCTGCAATGGGTTTGTAGAAGTGGACTTTGGGACAAAATTTAGCTCTGTGCTTCAATATTTTGTAATTATAATTAAAGAGAGGAATTACCTTGGAGTCTTATGGAAACAAACCAGAATATTAGCCAAAGACACACAGTGGGGTTTTGAAGACAATATTAGAGAGATCCTTATCTTTTTATTTTTCTTTCAGTGCTTTAAGAACAAGAGGATCCTAGAGACTTAAACTGTATTTTTATCGAAGTACAGATTTAAAAAAATTTGGACTGATCTTTGCTGAAACTGAAAGCCTTTCTGAAAGGCAAAGTAGTAATTAAGTTTATATGATCTGCTCCAAACACATTTATGATGATAGTAAGAAACAAATCTGCTAAGGTCCCTTTTTATCTCTGTATGCCCAGTGGCACTGAGAAAGTTTAAACTTTTACTGTTTTAAGTTCTTCCAGTGTCAAGCTCTAAAGCTGCAGTTGAGGTCCTTTCTGTGTGTTTGCTAACATTCATTTATACCTTGCATATTCTTCACTGGGCTGCAAATCCACATTACATAAACATTTTCCGTATATGGGGAATTTTACACAGGTTAGATACCTGTTCTCTTTTTCACCCTATGTGCACTTCCAGGCCTGCATTTCTTGAGCTGATCACTAGCATGTTGGTTATAGCTATGGGACTGCCAGGACTATCCAGAGCCCCACCTCTTGTCATCCCATGCCTGTAGTCCTTGACACCTCATCCTTTGTTCTTACTTTTCCAGGCATTTTCTGTTGTACCAGGCCTGTATTTTAATACAGTACTTGAATTAAGTTAGTTATAAATATGTCTTCCTACACAGAACACTACTGTCCATCTGAAAATGCAGATTTATGTTACAAGAATAAGGAGAAATAAACAAAACAGCCACGACTATTTAGTCGTTGGAAGAACTGCTGTTATAGCTTAAGCAATTTAATCAAAATTTCTGGCAGGACAAGGCAAGGTCAGACAAAGCCTGAATCCTTGCAAACTCAGATCCAGGTGTGTGGCCTGGGCTACAGAGCTAGAATATAATGGCTACTTCTGCAAACAGTGTGGATTTCATGGCAATAATAGGGCAGAAGCAGAAATTTGGCCAAGCCAGAATTTCTTGTAGCATCTTTCATTGTTAAAGGTGTTGTGAAAAAAAATCACGAGTAATTTCAAGCAGTTGTTAAAGAACAAACAAGTAGAAAAAAGCTAGAACTTTGGGGGTTTTTAATGTTAGCAAAGGCTGTGATAAAAAGGATACAATAAATACACATTGCTTTTCCACAGGTGAAGTTTCTTTAGTATAAACCTCAGTGTTGAAGGGTAAAAGGACTTACAGGGTAACTGAGCTTTTTCCTCAAAAGGTCCCACAGGGTCACTCTGAATACCAGAGCTTTAGTGTGGTACACAGTTGCTTTTGTGGAGTCCATGCAGGTCCATGTGGAGTGTATTTGAAACAAGATGATGATGAAAAGTTGAAAAAGCTGGTAAAAGTTGAAAAATTGGGAAGATCACAGAAAAGAGCTGCAAAAGGAAAGGGAGTCTGAAAAGCTGGTTTTGTAATTTACTAAATTTGCTTAGCCTAAAGGAGGAGAAGGTTAGTGGCAGTTGGATCACTTTGTGTTGTTTATGAATCAGGAAAACACATCTGATTCTAATCTGTTATATCTTGTACAAAGAGGCATTGTAGCAGTGAAAGCTAAAGAAAGAAATTGGAAATCCAAAGAGAAGTCTTGTGCTCCATCACCCGAGAGGACAAAGATCTTTTACTCTTTGCCCCATGTGCTTCTCTGCATCAGTAGATCCTGGGAAATATTGGTCTTAGAAATACATTTAGAAAGCCACAGTACCTGGTTTTGAAAAGTCAGGGCTCTTGTTGTTTCATTTGATTTTATTTAATGAATTGAGAGCTACATATTGCATCAGAAATGCAAATAGTTCTCTGGTAACTTTTTGAAGAAGCTTAGTTCCTTGCTCTGAGTTAACATATTAGTAGGCAACCTGCCCAAAACTGGATGAAAAATATATTATTAATCAAAATTAATTTATAAAATTAATCAAAAAGGTAAGCAAATACCTTTGATGTAAAAGTTGGTGTGGTAATGAATCAACCCAGCAAAAATTTTTGAGGTGTGTTTTAGCACCAATGTGTCAGGCTTAGTAGTTTTCATTGAGAACTCAATAATTAACCACATCTTTGCAGCATCCTACAGTCTGCAGTCCTTGCTGCTTCAGAGTACCCAGAATATCATATTGCATGAAGGGAAAGATAGACATAGTTTGCATGTAGAGGATAAGTTTTGCTTGGCCAACTGCCAATGTGGAGAGTAGACAAAGTGGGAATTATTTAGCCTGAAATCCCAGGGAAAAAATCCAAGAGGGATGTCTTTAATAATGCAGTGTCAGAGGAGAAGGAAATATTGTAGCAATAAATAGACTGAACCCACTATGCAGAAAGAATATGCTGAACTCTCACTACAGTGATATATCCTGTAGTAATAATAATACCAGAATTTATCTGGGGCCTGTGGTTAGATGTACTCTTTCTTAAGAGAATGAAAAGATTGTATATTCCTTAGCCCACTGGCACTCGGGGCATCAATTTTTTTATTTTTTTTTTGTCTCAAAGCCCCACATCTGGACCTTAATTCTGTGCCAACTCAGGAAGGAGCATGCCACCAAGTAATTCATGAGCTTTGCTTTGCACAGCATCTGAGGTTTCCTCAGGACCACCCTGAGGATGGCTGAATTTTCCAATGCCCCTAAAGGAATTGGATCCTTACAGACCCCATGTCACAACATATGGACATACATGTATATTGCTACAGTAAACGATCAGCAAATGTTTTTTGCATTAATAGGTGAAGTAATTGGTTGATAGCAAGATCTGAGCTTGTCATTTTTCATCTTTTAAACTACACTAACTGTATCTCAGTTGTAGTACTTGGGCACCAGACAACTATTAAGCACTTGGTGTAAAGATAAGCTAGAAAAACGTCTTATAACATCAAATTGTTTGTCCATAGCCAGATAAAGGTCAGGAATCCATTTCTTCTGTGGTCTCTCTCTGTGCTTGCTTTCAGGCTTCTGAATCCAGCAAGGTTCTGAATCCAGCAGACACCTGCTGTGAGCAGTTTGGTGGGATCCCTCACAATGGAAAGTTTTAGTCTCAGTATTCAAACAGAGGTGATAGGACCCAGAATTATGGAAGACACAGGAGCTTAACCCTTGGAAAAGCCATGATTACATGTTCCAGAGAAGCATTCAGTGCTTTCTGGGTTGTGTGGGTACAGCTCATTGCTGCAAGCTCCCTCTGCCTCCATGTGATCCATGTTAACACAATCCACATCAGATCCCAGCTGAGTCCAAGCTAAAAAGCACTGCTGGGAAGGGAGTGTGTGTGTTCATTTCGACAAGGCGTTGTGTTAATATGTTTGACTTTTGACCTGCCCATATTGTATGCAGAGCCCTCCCACACCAATTCAGAACTTGAGTCCTGTGTGCCACAGCCCACAGGTTTACACAGGTTGTAATCCCACCCTGATACGTCTCCTCCTTTGGGCAATGAAATCCTAATATTAAACATCCTGCAAGAAGAAGCTAAAATAGCTGCTTTGTTTAGCTTAACAAATTGGAAGCTGAAATAGGATCTCTTTTTCCAATTATAAAGAAATGAAAGGAGTATGCAAAAGGAAAGGAAAGAACTGAGTATGACAAAGAAAAGGATTGGCACAGGAGGAAAATGAATATGAACTGGCCAGGAAATAAGAGGAAATATTCTAGTCACCAGCTCCCAGTGAGGCTTAGGATTTGTCTTCCGATGGGAGCAGTTGGGGTAATAAATACATCAATTCCTTAGGAAAGCCACCAACTTGTAGGGTGGAATGAGTACACAAAATTGCAGGATAGTTGAGCTGGTGGCCCTGAGAGCCCTCTGTGATTCAGCACTCCTGTGTTGCTGTGTACGAGTCCCTCAGTGGTAGGTGAACCTTGGGCAGTTAAATATTGCAGCAACCCATGAGGCCTGTGAGCAGAAGGAGTGAGCATGTGTGTATATGCATATGGGTATCTCTCACATATATATGTGTTTACAGATACAGTTGTGTATATATATATATATATATGCAGGCATAAAGGAGTACCTTTGTCTGAAGGAGAAAGTAATGTGGCAAGCTAAATACTTCCAGTTTACAGTAGTGATCAAGCTAAAGGAGAGACTTGCTTGTCAGGAATAATGTTTTTGCTCTTAAAAATAAGTGCAAAACAATGGAAGAAAATGCATGTTGTCTAAGCAAATTTAACTTTGTTGAATATTTATGTGTCCCAGCACTTCCTCAAGTGATTCTCTTTTCTGTTGTAATTCCTTGTATGCTGCACAGAAAGGAAATTGTTGTTACAATTCGGGTGCCTTTAAGCTATGAATCTACTTGTCTCTCAGGAAGGAGTTGCCCTTAATGCCGTTTAATAATCCAATTCATCTTTAATTAATGTGGCACTACCTTGTGACAAACAAAAATAGTCTTCCTCCTCCTGGCTGCCCTTGATTCTGCAGCAGAGCTCAGGGGATGAAGGTGAATAAGGTTGTGTGTCTGTGCATTGATCTGTAGGCTCGAGGACTGTCACCGGAGTGTCCCCAGGGGCGCCCCAGGGATTTGGAGCTCTCAACAGCACCATGGCTGAGACCAGACTGGAACGCATGAGGGAGTAAGTCGCATATTTATGTATTACCAACGTGCAGGCAAAGAGTATGGATTTGAAAAACTGCAAAACACAGTAAAGAAAACCATGTGTTGTTTCCCCACTCCAAAAAGTCACTTCTGCTAAAAGAAGTGGATGGTAAGGTGTGCTTTACAGATTGGATACCTGCTTGCCTCCAGACAGAATGAAGGTTGACCAGAACATCCAACTGTTTCTTTGTAATCTGCATAATCACTGACATCCTTCCAGGATCCAGTTTGCCTTCACTGCTCTCAGTGTCCTTCTGAACTTCACTTTCTTTACTAGCACAGCCCATGCCCATAAATCACCTGCAGATATACATGTTACCACCATGATTGCTCCCCCACCCACACTTCGTTCTTGCCTGGAACAATGGGATTTGTTTCCCATGATGATATGATGTTTTAAACCAACCACCATTGCTGCTGTTGGCTGGGATTTTCAAATGAGACAGAGGAATTTACATGTGCAGTTCCCTTTGAAACTCATTGTCTATTTGTTTTCAGCATTGCTGGAACCCCAACTTTATTAATGAAGGTTTCAGTTTCTTAGTAAAACAAAGATCTGTGCTTCCTTTCTAGAATGTACTGGTTAATGTATCTTGAGCCTTTACCTTGATTCAGTAATTTCTGGCTTTCCAAGATTTATTGCATCCTAATTAAGTGGTGATCTGATAGTCATAAAGATTTTTATTATTTCTGAACTCAGATATTCTTTGCAGTGTTGCATGATTCATCTGCTCTCTAGATTATAAACTCTTTAAAAAAGGGCAATTTTCTCTTGTGTGGGTGGACAGTACAAACAATATGGTGGATGTTATTTGAATACAAATAAGTTCAAACACTAAATGTTATAAGTCATTTGAGCGAGTCCTCTAATACAACTGCAACAACATTCATGGCAATCACTGTTTAAAACAAATCACCATGCGTTTGAGGGAAATGCCAATCAGATTTATTCCACATGGAAGTTGTTTGGTTTTATGGTATTTCAAGATGCAAGAGCTCCCAGGGTTTCACTTCATGGCTTAGACTTTATTGTGCACCCAATCAGCAGGTCCTACAGCCTGGCACTTGTATTGCTTCCATTCTCTTTTCATGGAAACTACTCATAAAAATAAAAAAACCCTGCATCATGTGCTAACTAGTTTCAAGGTGAGGTTGTTAAGCCAAAATGTCCACTAATCTCACAGCATTCACCTTGTGTTCTCATGGTTCTTGAATAAACCTTCACTATTTAAACTTCATGGTCATTGCTTTTAGGACTGAGGGGTGATTCAATCACTCGCTTCTTTCAGATTCTGTTTTTCCAGTGCTTTTCATGGTTTTCATAATTGGGTGTGACTCATGTTCTTGTCCTTTCTCCAGAACATGCTATGGCTTTGTCATTTTCTGGATATGTAAAGGTGAGTGAGTGTGTTGATTGTTTGGAAGGTGAAGTGTTAAGGACCTACACAAGAAGATCACTGCAAACTCTGACCCGTGGCCAGTCTGCACACAGGGCACATTTCAGTGCACACTGTGCACTGTGGGAAGTGCATTTGGCTGCAAAATAGTGCCTGAAGCCACAGCTGCCCTGCTCGTCCTCCAGCAAACTCAGGTGATGTGTTTGTTGTATGCCATCCACACAGCTGTGCCTCCCAAAGAAGGCTGATATCATTTAGACATGGGCAACTCACTTCTACTCAGGGAGGTGCAGAATTATGTAAGGGCGTCTTCCAGATCACAACTTCTAATGAAGGAGACAGTGTGGCGGTTGTGTCTTGCAGAAACCAAGTAGCTGGAGTTCTTGTAAGGAAAGAGAAAAGAAGAGCAGGGGAGATAACGTGGAAGTGCAGTCAAATCTGTTGGGGTGTCAAGTCACTGCAGAAGAGTATGAAGGTTTGGGATTTGCACCATTTTCAGATGCTGACAGCAGTGAAGTCTGATGAGGGAGACTCTTCTGTCATGGATTGCTCAGAAAGTGAGCTTTGTGCCCACACTTTGCTGGTGATATTACTGAAAGGAAGTCTCATTAGCTCTGATAAAATGGTAGATTCATCTGAAATAACACAAGGTTTAACAGCAGAAGTGCCTTTTAATTGACCATTTCTAATTGACACGTGAATAATGTGGGCTTGCAAACAATTGTAACAAGACAGTCACTTGGTCACAGATGTGATGTGCTCATTGCTTGAGTTACTGCAGTGTGCTTCACTGGATGCATTCTTTGACAGTAGAGAGATTTGCTGCTTATTAGAGCATCAATTTAGGAGGCTTCTACTGTATTCCTGTGCAGGACTTTCCACAGATACTCATGTGAGAGGGAAGTTGTGCTAGAAGTCTTTACAGGAATATAGAAGGAAGCCACTGATGTCCTTGAATATGGTAGGTAGGAGTCCTTAGTCTCCTCCTGTTTTAAGTTACAAAGGAAAAAAAAAAGGGGCTCAGAGCTTAATCTATAGACAACCTCAGCGTGTTTATGATTCCACCACCAGTTTTCTTCTCTACAACCCTTGAATATTTCCCCTGACCACTTCTTTCCAATACCCTTTGACTCTCTGTTCCAGTGTTGTGAACTGCTGTCCTCTCAGTGAAAGTAATAATAAAATCACCTACTCCAGTGACACCAGTTTCTAGTTTGTTTTATTTGGAATCAGAATTCATTATAAAGTTTATAGCAGCAGAGATTTAACTTCACCTTTCAAGCAGAGTTCATTCTCTCCACAAAAATTTCCACTTCACTGCTAAGCATTTCGATATTGGGATCTGCAGTGTCGATAAGAAATCTCCATTTCTTGCTTTAAGTTCCACAAAGGTTATCTTGAGTTTTTTTTCATAATGCTCCTTCCCAACCTTGCATGTTAACAGTGAGAAGTCAACCAAATATATAAATCAGAGTTGTGTGACTCAGATTCCTCATATTTTAAGCTGAGGAGTCATGTTAGATACAGGAGATGGGAGGAGCCATTTCTTGGTGTTTTCTGTCCGGCCCACCATCTGATTCCCATGGCGGTTCTGATCCTTGTTGGTACTGGGTAACTTGGTATGTTCCTCGGTCTGAGAAGCACTGCTGTCACATGCTGTCCAGAGCCAAATTATCTTTACCAGAGGGATCCATGAAGGAAAACTAATGACTGTTCCTCTGATGCTCCCCTTAGAGACTTTCCAACTATGCATCCCAGAAGAGAACCAACACTGTTCTTCAGAAGCAACTCCTCAAGCCAAAGTATTTTTTCCCTGTCCGACCCAATTGAAATAGCCCCTGTTAATTTTTTTCCCCTTGAGGTCCTTACAAAAAAATTTAGTACAGAGTGTTTTGTGCTCCTTTGTGGAGGTATCCATGAATATCTACAATGAGTCATTTTAATAGCCATGAACTTTAATGTGCAGTTTAGAATTCAGTAAAAATGTATGTCAGTAAAAGGAAAAGGCTTTTATGCCCCAAATTTTAAGTAAATTAAAATCCTTTAACACAGCAGTAAGCACCTCCTAGTCAGTCCCTGAAGTCTTATGCACAGCAGCATACCATGATCAGACAAAAGACTTCATCATCCCCTGCAGAGTGTAAGTAAAGCTGTCTTTCAGAACTCATGGAGAAAAGGCATTTGGTGGTATTTTTATTCTGCTCCTGTGAGTGCTCATAACACCACTGCTTTGGACTCTTGAACAGTATGCATATTTGCTTCTTGTGCTTGTGATGTTGGCACAAATGCATCATTTATCTTCAAAATTCAGAAAGAAAGGTCACTGAAGTCATTGAATAGGCAGTGGTTATTCTTTGGGATAAATCATCCTAAAATGCTGATAGTATAGAAGACTTTTTATGCATTTATTTCTACATATTTTTTAATTATTGCAGTAAAGAAAGTGTTTATTTGATATAGTATTTTCTTAGATGTTTGGTGGACCTTTCTGAGCCTACTGAAGGTGGTTTGGCTGTCGGTGTCATTGAAGGCAACTTTAGGTGAAGACAAAAGCAAGAAATATAGAAAAGTTAATTGTTTTTTTAGACTCCCCTTAAAAAAATTCTCAGTGACCTTTAAATTACTGTTGACTGGCATGCTAAAGGTGGCATGATGCAAACATGCTTGAGGAATAAGGTGTCTTCTCGTAAACAAAAGACATACTTGGTAAGGAAGGTTGTGGACACTGAGCTCTGATGTTTTTTGCAGATGAATAAAGGACAGTATTCTTGAAGGTACTTATCCTGAAATGTTTATGAGCACTGAATTCCTCTTACACACACCACAGATGTTCTGTTCAACACTTCTTTTTCCAGTAATAATTTCTGTCTGATGATCCCAAAACATCTTAAGGCAGGAATATAGCTTTTTTTTTCATCTCATGGGCTAAGCCAAAATATTATTTAGATATCCATCCTTCTTGTCAGTTTCTCACTCCTGATTTTTAAATGCCAATTTCCAAATGAGCTCATTATGGAAACACATGTAACATCTTAATACGTAAGTGTTTTTTTCTTTTACTGTAAATCTATTTCAAGATAATAGCACCATTACATTCCAGACCCGAATTCAAAGCAAGTGTTTTGGGTTTGCTGTTTTCTCTTTGCTTTACAAACAAGTGAGAGCACAGTAAACTAACCAGGAGCACTAGGAGAGCTGAACCTGCTTGTATGTGACCAAACTGGGAAATGGGGTTTTGGCTCCTGTCAGGGAGAAGTGAGTGAATGCTTCTGCCTTGGCAGTCATTGCTGTCCAAGGCAGCAACTGAGAGGAAGTGGAAACAGGTGACTCCTGCCCACCAGCAGTAGTACCCTTCAAGGCTAAAGCTGGAGCTGATGGTCCATTCCACAGGCATTTTCCATGGGTCTTCATTCAGCTTCTTCCCACTGTCCACATTCTTCCCCTGTCCATGTCACAAATGGGAAGCTTCTCTTGTTGGCCCTTTACCTTTGATAGTGCTTCTCTCCATCCTGCACCTGAGGGTGGGAAGAGCACACCACCTGCCAATGCCATCACTTCAACAGTCCTTAGCAGCTTTGCCTTTGCTATGGTGCACTTTGAAATGAAAAATGAGAACAAACTTGGTAGGTAGTGAGTCCAATAGGGCACATTTAAGCTTTGATGCATTTTCTTGGGATGCTCATTTTGCACTATACTTGAACTCCGAGTCTAACCCTTAAAATAATGTGTAATATTTTCTGAATGTACTAAGGTATGTAAAGAAAACTCAGATTTTTTTCAGCTTCTCTACCAAGATGCATATCATAGATCCATGAGCCATTCTGTTATCTGATTTTTTAAGGGGTTTTTGTTGTAAGTGGACAGTAATGTTGTATCTGCTTTAGCACTAGAGAAAGTTTTTATTCAGTTTGAAAATTACATTCCAGTAGCAAAACACATAAAATTATAAGTACAGACTCACTCATTCTAAAATGTCAAGTAGCTCCAAACACAAAACATTTGGAGAATTAGAGTTATCCATCTTTTTGTTTTGCTCACAAAGCATGATTGCTCTAGTTTCTCATGCTGTACAGACGTAATGCATAGATTGAGCTGTTCAGTTTTCCAGCACCTTGATTTTGTCAGTAGTTTGCAAATGTGAGAATGTTTCCACCCAGCATTATATAGTCTGTTTTCAATACAGAACCACTTGAAGAATCTTGACAGTGTCTACTAGAAGCAGCACTGTGACCTTGGGAAGTTTACGGAGGCACTTAGGGGAAATACAGGTAGGGAATACTCAAAGGGCATTTACCAAACCTTTGTCAGGACTACCAGTGTGTCCCATATTGCTTCTGCCTTCATCTGCTTGCTACTCTAGTATAAAGTATATATACAGTATAAAAAGAAATCTTACTTTTTTTTTTTCTTCTCAGTCCTCACACAGTGATTTCTTTCTTTTGCATATGTAAGTCATTAAGGTGCATACATCTCACTTTCACTGTGTGGAAGAAAATAAACAGTGCACAGCTGGTAGCATAAAAAATAGGGGTAAGACACTGGAGCCTGGGCAACATGCCAACCACCTTGCATTGAGAAGAGGTTAGTAGATCCAAAACCCTGCATATGCCATCCCTCCAAAGAGAGCAGCCACCACTTGTGAGGGTGCAGCAGCATCAGAGGGTGCTCAGTCACAGGTCTGTCTCCCTCGGCAATGAACCTCCGTGCTGAGAAGCTTCTTTTCATGAGATGTTGGTCTTCAGAGTTTGGAGATACCAAACTGACTGTGCTACTTTGACAGCAGTGCATGCACTGCGTTTGTGTTAGCTAGACATGGCCAAAGATGGGGACAAAACCAGAGGATACTGGGATTCGTAAGGCCTAGCCTTGCTCTTAGTTTTAAGATAATGCATTAGACATGTATCTCCATTAACAGTTTTCTGCAGAAAGGGGAGGTGAATATTGGAAAAATGCATTTTAGTTTGATGACAGTATTTCTGGATCAGTCACATTTCACAGCAGGCTTGGGTTTTACCTTTGTGAATCTACTAGCTGAAACAAATTGTTTAGGGAACATGAGTGTTATGTTTCCATGAGTAGTAATAGAAATCTGCATTATTCTTTTTTATGCCATGATTTCAGGCATCTGGATGTACAATTATTCACTTTTTCAAGAGACAGAGGAATAACCACGGCTCTATTTTGAAAAGTTCTCAGATATTTAATGTTTGCTTTTTTGGAAAAGAATAAAAGGACAGGATCTCTACCTACCTCTTTAAATGCCTGGATAGCTCTGTGAAGCTTGTCTTACCTTGATGAAGACCCAGAGGAGACTGAAGCCTTTCTTGGCCTTTCTGAAAATCATAGATCTACTGTCCATATCTGGGACTTGCTTTTCTTTCTTTCCCTGTGGTGTGGTGTTGTCATGGAGTTGCATTGCTCTGCCAAAACATGAATTTACCTTGGTCTTGTTTTGTGCTAGGAACTTTTTCAAGGGCTACAGATATGGAAAAGGACCTGAAAGAAATCGTGGACTTATTCCACCTGGCTTCAGGCCCTCTTGAGTGAATATGGATTTGAACTAAGCCTAAGTGGTTGATGTTAAAAGAACTGTTTGCATCAAAGCTTTATGCAAAGTTATTTGTGTGTATATGTTAGTGTCTATTTTTATGTGTATATATACACACATGCTTATTTACCTGCCTTAACTGGGCATCTCATATTCCACAGCAGTTGGGGATTTTTTAGCTTTTCATATCTTTTTGATTGGATTAAGAATATCAATTGCTTTTATGATGACCTTGTATGGGTGTTTAGTGTAGTTCAGAGCTTAAATGCTGCTTCACCTCCCTCTGTGGCTGCAGGAGCCCAGCTGGAGGTTTCTTGAGGAAATTACTATGGGGTTTGTGATGTTTCTGTCAAGAATTTCTCAGCTCCACACCTGCTGATTACATTAATCTCTCCATTGATGCATTTGCCACGTTGACAGTTAATGAGACTGGTTTGCTGTTGTCTCAGAATTGCATTGTTTTATATCCAATAGTAACATTTAATACAATAGGGCTAAAGACAATGCTTGGATTGAGAAAAAAAGTGTATGTATAGCAATAGTTAATGTTATGATAATTTCATTGAAATGCGTATTTTCCTTTCTCTGACAGGCCAATTTTAAGTTCCATAAGTGTCATTTTGGTGTGAGATCCTAAATCAGGAGAAACACCCTCCCAAAATCAAGCCATGGAAAAGGCAATCAGCATTAACTCTTTATATTACCATATAGCTGAACAGAAGAGATTGCAATTATTTTCTTAAACTCTTCTGAGAACTGTGTATAATTATTGACTTTACAGAAGTAACTACTGTACCCTCACATGTTCACATTCAAGAAGTAGCTGTATGTTGTGCTGCTCTTTGGACACATCTGTCTAAAACAAGTGCATTAATAAACAAAGCAAATAACATCAGGTATGTGTTAAATGTGCCATGAATTTCTGCTTGATCTTGATCGGTGATGCTGAATGACTTACACTGATGACTTTTCAAAGATTCTTTGTATGCCAGGACACTGTTAAACATGAGGATGATGTTTAAAGTAATTTTAGCCAGACTAGGAAATCTCAGATTGTGTACGAAGAGGAAGTGTGCTTCAGGTATTTCTTCATGGGCACTAAACAGCATGATCTTCACCCGTTGTATCTCGCGGAGAGATAGCGAATATGTCTCCTCTCTCATTTTTAGTATTGGTAGTAAATTTCTTAGTATAGGAAGACTTTAAAATTGCAATATTCACGTTTGATTTACGTGACTATATTTTGTTTTAAGTTGTTTCTTTCTGTGGGAAAAACCTGAAAAACCATTTTCTCTTATGAAAAAGCATCTTCTAAATTTGTAGTAGCTACAATTCAACTTGCAGCTCTAAGTTCTAATTAACACCTCTTCCAAGAGCAGATGTCAGTTCCAAATCCTATTTTACAAATTCATTTACCTCTCAGAATGAGGTGCATGGAGAATATTCTTGTCGCTATTTATTCACCAGTGTATCTACATCTTTTAATAATAAGATCTTTCTTGGCTCCTGGGAAAACACGTCCTAAATATGCTTTAGATTTTGCAGGTCTTTGAAGTAGGACATCAGAGAGTTTTGTTTGCAATCAAATTAAGGTGTTTTAATTCAGGAATTAGGAAGTAATTAAGGATGAATTATGAAAATTATCATTGTGTCTTCAACTGAAGAAATTTTCATTCAGCAGTAATATGAGGAAAGTCAAAGTCCATTGAGGCTTGAAGGTGAAGGCTAATATTAGCAATTCAGATTTCTTTTGTACTAGCTTTTATATAATAATTCTTTCAATTTCCCTTTTTATTTTTTTTAATAAGCCTTTTTATTAGACCCTGCCATTTCTTTTCTTGCTCTCAAGATTGAACATTTGTCAGAGCTAGAAAGGTGTTGCCCTACCTTTAAAACTAAGTTCCTAAAAGATAAATTGTGGAACTTATTCTGCACTTCTCCTAGCAGATCTCAAAAGGTCTCTATACAGCAACAGGCAAACTTTGCTGTAAATGTAGGTTTGAACCCAGAGCCATTTCTTTTGAGTTTCAAAGAAGTTTTAATCATTCTTAGTCAGTAATGCCAGCAAATGGAACGACAGGAAGATAACTCGAGAGGACAGAGATCTTTTGTGTTCTAACTGAGATAAACCTGTTTGTTTACTGAACCATGAGATGCTGTAGCAGATATCCCAAGATTTTCTGGTACAGTGAGAAAACAGTATTTTGTATGAGATTAAAGGTATGTAATTTCCGGATTCTTTTGCAGAGTTGTCTCAGGAGATAAATGTACAGTGCTTTTCACTGAGATTATGTCACTGCTGGTTAGCTGCAAAGTGGCACCATTGTACTGTTTTAGAGAGAAATATGAGGTTAATAAATTCATGCTTGGAAAGAGCATGTTCAGGGACACAGCTGAATGTATTGATGAGAATCCTAAATAATACTACTGGACTCCATGGGGACATCCTTGAGTTAGAACAGAATTTAGTGCTGTCTACTGAAATTATTCTTTCCGAGATCCCCCCGCTTGATTTTGTAGCCCACGAGCCCAAATCAAGACAGATTTGCTTTCCACTTTACAGTGTACTCGTTGGTGTTGGCTGCAGGTGGCCTGGCTGCATCTGAAAGGATAAATAAATGCCCACTGAAATGGGTATTCCATATCCTGGAAGTTTCTCCATTAAGGTTTCCATTGAGATAGACATGACTTTGGAAATAACTGCATTTTCTGTGGTTGTCTCAGAAGCAGTGTGTTTGTTGCCTGATATGGCAGAGGTGAGGTGTTACTGCTGGTGCCTCATCCAGAGGGACTTCCATGGTGTTGTTATCTGGCGTGTTCAAGCCTTGGTCCCCAGCACAGACCACAAGACAGCTCGCACAAGCAAAAAGTGACACTTCCCTTTGGGGATGGATGAGAGAGAGCAGGATGGCTTTAAATGACAGTCGCTCTCACGCTGAATGACAGCTGAAAACGAGAAGCTGAAAACCCTTTTAGCTGCTGATTTGTGTCAGAGTTATCCTTCAAGGCAGGCAGCGACAAGCTGTTGGGAGATATTAACCTGGCTGCTAATGCCCCCAGAGGAGTGCAAACCTAAGCATTAATCTTGCTTTGTGGCTTTTGTCAGTGTTGCATAAAGGCAGGTGTCTTGTAATTGATCTCCAACCAGGGAGGAAATGTTAATGTGTAGCTAGTAGCAGAATCGTCAAAATAAAGACCCGTGGGGTAACAGAAAATGTTTTGTTCACCTAGGGAAAGATTTACAATTTCTCAGCCAGCTGAGAACACAACATTATTGTATTGTCAAATTTTAGTAATTTTTGCACTGATCCATAGGAAATAACTGCAAATCACCAGACAGCCTGATAAATGCACTTGGGCCCAGATCCAGTAAATGATTTGGAACACTTTTAGACACCCTGAGTGTAAAATTGCAGTTCTCAAGTCTCCTGTTTAGCTGCCCTCTAATGCTGGCAGTGAGTTGAAGTAGTTAGTGTCTTTTGGCTGATATTCTTACTGCTTCTCACATGCTCAGAAGTGCTCTCTCTTTGCCAGGTCTCCATCTCGTGTCCAAACCCCATTATTATCCACAAATGAGATATCTGTCTGCTTCTATGGCCCTTGGGGCTTGTTCCAGGTAATTTTCTCAGGCGTGGATTGTGTGCTGCACAAGAGCTGGTAATTTTTCACACCACAGATGACTGGCATGACTGATGATTACCAGATCCACAGTCTGGCAACATCTGCTGTGCAGCCAGCAGGTTGGTGCTCACAGCGTGCCTGCAGGCTGTGGAGCTCCCCAGCCTTGTGCCTTCTCTGTCTGGAGCATTGGGACTCCTCTCTGCAGCCAGAAGAAGTAAGAGAAGTTGTCCACCTCTCTAAGCCTCTGTCACACAAGAGCAAGAACAGTCTGAGATATGACATTTGAACCCATTGCTGTGTATCATCCTGGATCAGACCCTGTATTGGTAGAGCCCAGTGTAACTCCTTTGATTTCAGCACACTGATAAACAGTTTAGGGCAGTGTGGGATGGGGGTTTGGCCCACAAAGTTTATCACAGTAATGAAATCCCGGATGCCAGGTATCCCCTTTGCTGGTGTTGTCTTGGCTGACAAAGAGATGATGATGATTCATAGGGAGTTTGTAGGGGAGTGAGCTGTAAGACAGGACAGAGAAAATGCCAGTAAATCAGAAAACATGGATGGCCCAGTGGGAGTGTAAATGGGAATTCCATACTTGTTCTCACAGCATGTTTGGTCATAAGGCTTTTATCCATTTCAAAACAGCAGTGCAGGTGTCCATATTACATCTGAACTTGAACTAACTATAAACAGAAGAGCTGTGCAAAATCCATAATTTTGCCTCTGTAGGACTTCCCATGGAGGGACAAATATCCCCTGGCAAAGGATCAGGGCCATAATGGACAAACCTTGCTTTCCAAGAAGTAATTTCTTCCCTCCCTCCAACAGAATGATAGATTCACTCAGTTACACCCCTTTGACATTTACTGCCTTACATCCCACACTTGTGCCTCTGTGATAGAAAATGCATGATGTGGTAGCAGAGTCATATTAATGCAGCTCTCGAGTCCAAACAGAACCTGATGGCTTCTTTTGTAAAAGCAGGTTATCATTTTTGTTACCTACCCCTTAATTTTCAACCTATGAACATTTCCCCCTTAATTCTATTGTATTAGCTGATTTGCATGCTCTGCCAAGCTTAACTGAAGATTCAAGCCTGCAGGTCACATTTATTAGCAGAAGCAATACTCCCAAGGTACATGTTCACTTCATTTTTCATCTTTAAATGGGTAGGACTGCCAAAAAATTTAACACACTTGTCTGAGAGGGAGGAGTCAGTAAAGGCACTGACAAAGTATCAGTGATTTCAAAGTAGCTCCTCATATATGGATTTTTAACTTTGGAGAGAAATACTGTCATTTTTTGGATCATGTTTTATGAAGGAATGTACATGATTTGTCAAATCTCTTCTTAGCTTTCTGTGGAAATCCAACCCCTTGGCTTCCAGTGCCTGAGAACTAATTATTTCCAAGAGTTTTAGTTTTCCCTCTAAATAACACTCCTGGTAGAGAAGGAAAAAAGGCAGATTCTAGTTATGGGAAGCAGCACTGACTCAGGTCTGGACCTGCAGAGATTCCAGCTTGGAGAAGCTTTATTGAAGAGGCTTTCATGCCATGACAGATCTTCTGTGGATGGTCTTCCTGCATGAAGGAAAAAGGAATGATTGTCCTACCTTAATCCTTTTGAAATCCTAGTGAAATGCTAGTGGGAGGAAAGACTACTTACCACAAGTTTACCTAATTGAAATAAGACATTTTTAATGCAAATTGTACATGTTCCTACAAGGTGATCCCAATTAGTCCAGCTAACTTTCTAACTAATTGAAGGTAAAATGTGCAAGTTGGATACTAAAAGACAACCAACTCTCTATTGCTCTAACACACGAAAGTTTAGTGAAAAAAACCAGCACAAATCCTGTGCCAGAAGTGTACAGAGTGTGCAGATAGTCTCTGATATGCTGAGGGGAAGTTACTCTGGTATTTTCATCAAAATGTTATGAAGCCATCAATGAGCGGAAAATTTTATGTTACCTGTGGCCTGTGATACATGAATTTGCAGATGTTCTCCTTTAGAAGGAAGAAATGCTGTGCATTGTCTTGCAGTTTTCAAATGGATCTTCTTTATAAGTAAACATTAAGATGCTGTGAGTGTATGTTTTGTCACTGAACTACAGATCTGTCTTCTGATAAAATGAGAGCACTGTAGGAAAAGAAATAAGTGCCAGTTAGCTCATGCTGAGCTTGTACAATGGTTTTCTTATATTTGATAGAAGCTAAAACAAAGCAATGAATCCTGAAATGTGTTCACATAAAATGCCTCTGGTGTTCAGCTGACTAGGGTTGCTCCTTTTGGGTTTGATGAAATCCAAAGGAAATAATACAAGTGTGTATACCAAACTTGCTGTAGATAAAAGAGTATGTCAGACTCATCATGAAAAGGATTCTAACAACAACCATGGCCGTGCTTCCCATGACTTTACTATGGCCAAGTTTTTACTCTTGGGCTCTTTGTTTACCAATCATGGAGAAATTCCCCAGGAAACTTGGGCTCCTTTTGCTGTCAGACAAATAAGGTGCATCGTGATATCATTTTAATCACAGCTGCAATATTTAGGAAAAATCAGTAATGGCTATTGCTTGTATTCATAATATAATGTGAATTAACTTTTACTTAACCCCGTATGTAATATTTATGCCCAGGTCTGCCATTGGGAAGCTGGGAGTGGAGGTATTTGAGGCTGTGTACAGCTATCTCAAGCAAGCCAGACAGCAAAAGGCCAGTGAGGAGGAGATCAGGAGGTGGCTGGAGAAGCTGGTTTCTACAGCAAGCGACTGCTTTGAAGTGGATCAACTTCTGTACCTCGAGGAGCAGCTACAGGTTTCAGAGCCTAGTGCTCAGCTGCCACACGTGTGGCAGTAACAGTGCTGGAAACAGGAAGGAGCAGGGAAGGGGCTGAGCTGCCTTCCTCAGGCCAGAGGAAACTGCTTAAGGTAGTGGAGTACGTGGCATGTAGAAAAACTCCATTTGAGAATCCAGAGCGCAGTGAGAAGGGGGTAAATGTGGCACAGATTGCAGGGGCATGAAGAAGAATTGTTTGTGACAGTGGAGGGGAGGACTTGCTGTTGCCCAACTCCCTCTTTCCCACCACTTAAGGCATAAGGAAAGGTGTTCTCATAGCCAGGCACCAGTCCCGCAGCACTCAAAGCATCACTGGCAAAGCTGCTGCTGGTGTAATTTTGGGACTTTGGCAGATTTACCCTTAAACATAAATGTATCTGAATGGCCACTCAGCCCCTGATGGCCTCGTTATTAGTGACTGTTCAAAAGGGCTGCAGTTAACCTGTGTGTCTTTCAAGGGCCCTGTGGAAATGCACACATGGAATGTGCTCACAAACACTGACACTGGGGTGTACACTCACAGTGGCAGAAAGATGGGTGGTCATACTTTGTACACTGCCTGTATAAAGACAGGCATGTGGCCTGAGCTGTAACTGGTTATGTTAGATAAGGATTCTCACAGTGACTTCTGAGAGTTTTGGATCAAATTCATTCTACACAGATGGAACAATAAACTGATTTTTTTTTTCCTGGCTTGCACATTGTCAAAGTTTTTTTTCTTGGTATTTATGCTCCCTTCTTATGCATCACACTTCTTCTGATTTCAACTGTCATGTCATGCTCTGATGAGATACCTGATGTTTTCCTTCTGCCTCTTCTTTATTCTGCATTCTGAGCTCCTTCATCCATCTGCGTAAAAGACTAAAGGATAGCTAAGTGGTACAATCTGTAAAGGAATTTCAAATGAATTGTGGACCACGTTAATTTTAGTCATTGAGCTATTATCATAAACCTTATGTTTCCTGCTTTTCCACCACAAGTCTTAAAAGACTTGGGGGCATAATATCAAAAAAATATTTCTATTTGACCTGAGGTGAGTTATTTGTGGCTGGGTATACTGGTACTGGTGGTCAATTAAGCAGTGCTACTGATCTATCTTTATGTCATACTTAAAAAGACTCTAAGCAAAAGGCAAGTAGAGGCATCTTGATCTATTTTAGCAGCAACCTAAAGTGAGGAAGCAAAGAGCGTGCCCAGTTACAGATGTGGCACTACACCTCCAGCTCAATGTAATAAAAGATTCTGGCATGTGTAGTTCCAGCTTTTATTTGGAATACACAACATTACAAACCAGAGGGTAAAATCCACAAGGATGACCACAGAGGTAAGGAAATTTTTTTTTCTTCTATGTGGTGGTTCAAATCCCATTGCTGGACAGACAGTTTGAAGCACAAATTCTCAGTCAGGTTTCAGTCTCTTTCCTTTTATTTCTTCTTGTACTTACACTCCCCATCCTTCCCAATGTTGTGTCTGTGTACCTGCTTCCATATTTTTGCACATGGCTTCATTTAAGACCATTTAAAAACAGGAGTGCTGAAGTCCAAGATATAAGAGGAATGCTTGGACTGTTGCAGGGACTATAAAGCCCAAAAGGAAACAATAGGTGAGAATAGCATCAGAGGGAGATAATCTTCACTCTTGTTTAACTCTGGCTGTGATTCAAAGGGATATATCAGAAAAAGTTCAAAATCAGCCTCTGTAAGTGGTCAGTTCCTTTTTTATTAATGATGAAGGCTTCTGCAGACCTTTTTAATGCACCATGCAAGAAAAAATACCTGCAGAGGAAGAGGTCAGGCTCCTTAAGGCAGTCAAGGACTAAGGACATCATTAAAAGGGAACCTTTAAAACCTGAAATCATGGTTTAATCATGCAGATTGATCTCAGGGAAATGGTTGCTTTCTGATGAGCTATACTTGCCTTTATTTGTTGCATGGGAAAAAGAAATCACAATGCCTTTTACAGTTACTTCATTGCTTTCTGCTCTCTGCAGGAAATGACCTTCAAGGCATGTGAAAATCTGAATGTTATTGCTTTACTGGTTATATACTTTAAACTGCACTTTGTTTCTGTGGTTTTTTTTGCATCAATCATGCCAGAATTAGCCAATGTAATATATATATTAGACACAGCAGGAAACTTGCTGTCTTTGAACTGTAGTAAAAGAACAGAAATACATCCCATGGATTTGACAGAAATTCTTGCATCATTCTTGCTTTAACTTGCAAAATCCCATTGCTGATGGTCTTTAGTAGAACTCTGAAAGGAAGGATTGTTGGTATTGTGGATCTTCAGTAATAAAAAAGCAACAGACTAAGTAAAGTAAATGCTGGAAGTAAATGTGAAGAAATAAATGTGAAGACAGATGGCTGTGGATAGATCTTCATAAAAGGTTCCATTTGACCTACATATTTGTACTAAAAGCCTCACAAGCATCAGACAACCTTGCTGCTTTTTTATTGATTCTCTTAAAGATGCTACAAGCTGTACTGCTTGATGAAGAGATAGCACAAATGAAGTGAGGTGAGTATTTATTTAACGCTTTGAGGCCTTGAAATGGGTAAAAAGGTGCTTGAACTGTAAAGGGGAAAGGAACAGCTGAGTTTTTTCCTAAGAAGTGTATGGAGTAAGCTGGATTAGGAGGCAGACCAATTATGTTTTCCACAGCAAACAAAAAGTCCTTTCTTAGAGGTGATTGTTCTGCCAGATAATTCTTGGAAGACATCAGAGTCCCCTCTCTATAGGATGAATTAGAGGTTTCCACTGTCTGAAAATCCTGCCTGCAGGAAAGGGCCATCGTTTCTCCAGGACCCAACTTTGTGACTGCTGCCTGTGATGACCAGCTCCAAGGTGGCCTCACAGCCAAACCACAAACCCGCAGCTGGCACAACCAGAGCTCACCCCTGCCCACTGCTGGCTCTGCAGGTCTGTAGCCCTATGGATAATGCAAAGACTGACCTTTCACTCTTTGCTATAGGTCTGTTTAGACTGATCTGTAAGTGCAACTAGTGTTACCTGAAGAAATTTGGTAGGCAGGAGGAGAAAAGCTCAAAGAGGAGGTTAATTTGGAGACAGGAACAATAAACACGTAGATGTACTTGATTTCATATTTGTTTGTAATAGGTGAGCACAATACAGCATAACCTGAAAACTCTTTAGCCTGTCTCCACTGAAAATTGGTTTTCAGGGGAGGGAGGTCCAGTAGAAAGTTTTCTGTGTGTCTTTATTGGCAGAAGCTGAAGTCTCGTAAGTCCCCAGCTGCTGATTTGGCTGATGATCATTGCTGTTCAGGAGTATGATCTCTTGATAACTCTATCCAGATGTGCTGGGTATATGCTCACAAAACCAGCTCGTAACAGCAAAGACAAATGCACTTATGTACAGACTGGCCAGGCACAGAGGTGGGGAAGGGATAGAGTAGGGAAAAAAAGGGGTTTAAGTTCCTTCCTCTTACACCTGCTCCTCATATACTTAGTTCCCACATGCAGTCTTCCTTATTTTTGTCGGTTTTTTATGGTTGGGCAAGGGAAGGGTTTTCTGAAGGCCACTGCAGTGTCTGAAATGAGACTAGGAGTGAAACCTTGACCTCACTCATGACAAGTGGTCACAGCAAGAGAAGACATGCAAATGCCTCTGGTTCCATACAGCTATGAGTCCAGTTTTGTTTTCCTGGATTGGAACATGGCCATCATGGCTGGAAAGATGGTTAGTATTTACAGACAATTCTCCATGTTAGCTCTGCAGACAAGTTTTAGTCTTGAGTTGTTCATGAATGGTTGACTGCAGCCACCTGACTTGCAGTATTCCCACACTGTCTAGTTGGTCGCTACCCCATCAGGTCAGGAAGAGAAAAAACAGGCCATGGGAAATTTCCAGCCGAAAAATCAGTTGAGGAAAACAGACCTCTAGTCAGCTGGTTTAAAAGTACCTCTCTTGGGGGAATATTTTCCATTCCATTTGATGACACCTGGCCAGGCATTCCCAATGTTTTGCAATGTTTCAGAAATGCACACCCTGTGAATATCATCCCACAGATGAAATTGTTTTGTTGGGCTGAGTTTTTTTGTCATTTTTTATTAATACATGTACAATATATTACGTAATCAATCAAAATATCAATCAATCCAATGCATTATGTAATCAAAGTACAAAGGCAGTGGTGTGCAAACAATAACAAAAAATACCCCCAAATTAAAATGGCAAATGGAAGGGGAGAAGATTACTCCTTTGTGCTAATTAACTCTTATGGATTGATGTATTTTAACATTTAGAATCTGCAGTCTGCCTTAAGGAGCCTGAAAATCTTATACCTGTGTACACAGAGAAAGAAATTGTGACTCTATCATGAACTATCCATCATCTCTCTCTACATCTACATATGTACACACAGGCATGTATAGACACCCGGGTTTGTGTAGATCCTGATGCACAGCACGTCGCCAAACCTTCCAGAACAATAATTAAAAAAAAAAGAAAAGAAAAGAAAAGAAAAATCTGCCAGTTGCTCCAAGAATTTCTTACTAGCAGGTAAATGCACAGGTGAATGGTCCTTGGGTGATGGTTCAGAGCAGTACTGAGCACATGGAGCAAAGTGCAGCAGGCAGCCTACCGAGGGGAGCTCTCCTCCTGCTCCTCACCTGTCACTGTGCCAGGCACTCAGCCGTGGCTTTTAGGTACCGGGGTAAGGCAAGGCAGGAAGGACGATGCAGTGTTGTGAAAGGGACTTTAATACAGAAAAACATTAATGACATAAGACTCTGTGACTGGGCTATCGACAAGGTGATTCTGTGCCAGAGCTTTGTACCCTGGAGGTGACTGAGTGCTATGAACAAACTGGGAATCTGTGAATTGCTCTCCTTCCTCCTTTGCCATCTGCTGACCCCACAGAGACTGCCTCTTTGTACCATGGCATGCAGATATTCCCTTGGATTGTGTTATTTCCTCTCAGTGTCTTTAACATGAGTTTTCTTTCAGTTTATTCCTATGGATGCCTCTTTCTGGTGGAGGCTGCTCTATTGATCTGCAGCTATAAAGGGTCAGCAGTGTGTGGGTAGTCTTAAATAATGCATTGGAGTTTGCTCCTTCTGCTCTCACTGAGTTCTGGGGAAATGCTCTTTAAAACTGCTGTGGAGTCTTCCTCCCTTGAACTGTCTCAGTTGTCTTGCCTTGGCCTCTTTCCTCCCCAGCTCCTCAAGGACAGAAAGCAAAGTAAACTCAGGGTGCTCAGAGTGTGGAGAACAGATGCTGTTGTTTAATGTCCAGAGGCAATCCTTTTAATCAAGAGAAGCAGCTTCTCTTCTTTTACAAGACAGTTTTTGAGTGTTGGCATTATTTTATTGATGCCTTTATGCATCTGACAATCAGTGGCATACATTAGCCATCCTGTCTCTGCCAGTGAGTTGTTTTTCTCCCACCTCCAAATGAAGCCTGCTTGTTTCAAATGCTCTTCTGGCAGAAGCCTGGCTCCCGGTGCTGACAGAGAACGCTCCTCACTCCCTAGAGCCCAAATTTTGCCAGTTACTCATCCATGTCCTTCTACAAACTGCCTTGGCAACCGGGGGCTGTGGTTTTGGGAGGGCTATTCAAGGGTGTTGAAATGGTCCTTCTTTGGCCTGAGGAGGACAGGATCCCCTGCCAGGTCCCAGGCAGCGAGGGCAGTCCCAAGGCAGAGCATCTCCCTGGTGCTGCTGGAGGAGCTCCGTGGGTTTGCTGCATCCGAGGTGGTTGGTGGGTGTCCAGGAGGCAGAGGAGCAGCTGTGCCCGGGCCAGGAGACCTCAGGCACCCTCTGGATTCGTATTCACATCGTGCTTGCTGTTTTGAGCCAATACTGCAGGGAGGAGATTCACAGAGAGTGAGCAAAGGAACCCTCATGAAGACAATGAGTCTCCAGACTACCTAATGACTACTTAATGAGTGTCTAAGCACTGCACCCTTATTGAATTTTAATTGCCTTCTTTCTGGCTTTGTGCTACAGTATGAAAAAGGGGCGAACACTACATGTAATGAGGGGAGATGATTAAAAAGTAATGCCTAAGAGACACCCAAGCATTTGTGCAAAAGACCACAAGAATAATGTAATGAGAGAAAGCAGCACTGCTGTGTGCCTGCCACCTCTTTGGATAAAAAGGGTATTTTTACAGTTGTTTTCAGCACGCTCTGGCAGCAAAATAGATTACTGTGTACCCACGAAGTAATTACAGTTACACTTGATGAAACACTGCCTGATTACCAAGGTATGGAAAATCCCATCCACATCAGGGGGTCAGTGCAGAAGGGCTTTTCAGAGGCCACTCTTTAGCACTGTGCCCTTTAGGATGTCTGCCTAGATTATGTCCAACAGTATGGAGTGAACATGCATTGCTTTGAGCAGTGCACAGCAGAAAGGCCCACATGGGAGGAAGACCCTAAATCCATCAAGCACTGAAACATGTGCCTGGCTGTGAGTGCCAGCCCCAGTGGGGCACAGCTGCCAGGGGAGCAGGGAGCACCGAGCTGTAGGCAGAGCCAAACACAGCACAGGCACTTCTTGCTCGTAAAGGGCAGGACTTCAGAGCTTGAAGCCCCAGCCTGAAGCAAAGGGCATTCAGAAGTCTGAGAGGGCTTCCAGCTGCTGGAGATCTTGATAGTGCCTCAGCCTCGTGGTCCAATCCTTCCTTCCTTCCTTCCTTCCTTCCTTCCTTCCTTCCTTCCTTCCTTCCTTCCTTCCTTCCTTCCTTCCTTCCTTCCTTCC
>VXAU01001358.1:1747608-1823444 GCA_013399695.1 Formicarius rufipectus
CCCTTCCTCCCTTCCTCCCTTCCTCCCTTCCTCCCCTTTCTCTCCCTCTATATTTATTTGCCTCTAAGGATCTTTTTTCTAGGAGTGTACTGACTGTGTCCCTGTAACATTTCAGAAAATTCTCCCTCCAAACTCCTGACAGACATAAAGCTCATAAGCAGAATTTTTCTGACACTCTGGATCAATTGTTACACTTTTTATTTATTTATTAGCAGTGTCCTCGGAACAGACACCAGAACTGTATTTCTGTGATATCCCCTCCTTTGCTTTTGTTCCCTTCTGTAAGGACTGAGCTTTTCCTTTGTGCTTTCCAAGAGTTCCCTACATTTTAAATTAGTTTTGATCGTTTGGAATAATTACAAACAAGATTCTTCCTAAGGATGAAAGGTGAGCATCAAGCAATATTTTAAGGCAAAAATACCTCTCTGGCTAAAGACACTCTGCAAAGCAAAACATCAGAGAGACAAGACAGAAAAAACAAGGTTTTTTCAGAAGGAACATGTTTTCAGAATTCTTGTCATGAAATGAAATATCTGGAAGGTTATAAGAAAAATCAGAGGCATCATTTAGGCATTCTTCTTACAAAACAAATCTACAGTATTTTAGTAGCACCTGATTCTAATTTTTTTTGCCATCAAAACGTTTGTGTTTTTTTTTTATTACTACACTTAGATTTAGAAAGTATAAAATTTTATTCTTAATTATCTAAGATTGGCAGAAAAAAATATAAGATACTAAAAGCCTGGACAGATGACTTTGGAGAAAGACGGTTTCTTTTGGGATTTATGTGTTTTTTCTAGGAAAGTAAAAAGAATTTGACAATGTGTGATGTGTGAGCTGCATCAGCTGATTGTGTGAAAATGAGCTTCAATCAACCAGGCTTTGATTTCTCAGAGAAGGAAGCTCACTTTCAATATACTCATTTGCAATCAAAAAGCCTAGACAGATTTGCCTCTTTTTTTGCAGCAACAGACTCAGGGATTTGCAGAACCTGAGGATGAGACTTAAGGGCAGTTCCCAAGAATTATAAGGAGTGGTGTTCTCACACCTATGAACGTTTCCATTTCTCCAGGGTAGAGCACTGCATCATTCACAGCTTCCCAGGAGCGGGGACAAATTATTCCTTGTGCAGCCTCTGACTAGAAGAGCCACAAACCTCCTCATGTGGACATCTCAGGCCCCTGCTGATGGGACCTGGTAGGGATGAGTAAGAACAGGATCCTGGGCCCAAAGCAGAGTCTCAGTCCCATCTGCCCCCTGTAAGAACTGCAGGTGCTGTGCTCAGACCTTTCATGGGCAGCACAGGGTCCTTTTTCTGCCAGGATGTCTCATTGCAGAGTCAATGAAAAGTGATGAGCAAGGGCAATAAGCTCCCAAGGACTCAGGCGCTGTGATGTTGTTGAATCACAGAGCAAAGACAGTCAAACACACAGTTTTGGTTTTGGGGCCGGGGTGGACTGCTGCCTGACAGCCCTGAGCCAGTCTGTGTAGCCCAGCACTCTGGTCCACGGGCATCCCAGAAGTTTTCAGGCTTTTTGCAAGGGGTAAAGCCTCAGTGCTGGTGTGCTTATGTAAAAGGACTGCTGTATGGTGCCTGCCATTCCCAGCTGCTAACATCTGTCCATAACTCCAACAAGGCAAAGGAGAGTTGTACTAATGAAGGCAAAGCAAGTATGGAGAGGTGAATTGCTATTGCTGCTGTTCAGTGCTAATGGCTTTCTGTGTCACTGTAGCCATTTCTCCCTATTCCTTGTGCCTTTGTGGGATCTTTCTCACGGATTTGAGTTACTGTCACCAAAGACAGGAAGCAATTTAGTGGTGCTGCCACCTAAGCACGAGCTGCTAATTACAGACCAGGAGCAGGCAGAAGGAGCCAGGGACATTATGAATCTGTTTGGATTAATGAGCGAGCAGGTAGGCAGAGGGTTTCCAATTATGTTCTGTATGTTGGCAGCAGGTTGGCTTGTATCCTGGCTCCAATTTCAGCAGTCCTGCTGGGTAGATATGTGCTCCCAGTGGGAACTGGACTTTCACTGGTTATCCTGCAGGTAGAGAGACCTGAAAGCAGCACACCATGCTCTCGAATGCCATGTGCCATTGCCCACCTGCTGTAGCCTTTAAATGTCCATTTAAACCTAGCAGCCTCAACACTCATTGTGGAAACAAGACAAAAACTCATTTGGTGGTGAGGTGAGCTTTAGGTGTTCATTGTCAAAATAAGCTCTCACTCTTAGATTTATGACTTTCTGCTTTTCTTTCCCTGCAGAAGTTTCTGGCTGTGCAGGCAGAGCAGTAACTTTTCAGTCATTGCTTCTGGTCATGCCACTATTCTGTCTGTGGTGGGTCAGGCAGGGAGGAATATTTCATTCCACTTGGGCCATGGAGCCCCTCCTGGACTCAGTAGATGGCTGTGTTTCCAAGAATGATGTGAAGGAAGGTGTACTAGGAAACCATTTCTGGGAATGGGATGCATGAAGAGAGATGCAGAAATTCCAGAAGAGCAGAAGATAAAGAGAAGATGCAAAATGCCTTGAAGAGAATTGAAGACCTCAAACCCAGCCTGGTAAATGAGGACAAATGGCTCCCTTCAGCAGGTAGGAAGCCCTGAGGCATATTTCTGAAGGGAGAAGGGACTGCTCCTGTCTGCTCTGGGGGTACGTGTCAGTGTTTTAAGTTCTCTTTCAAAAAGAACAATCATTTTGAGTACCAGGAACTCCATAAACATGCCAGTCTCTGTAAATCCAGGTGGGGCTGACGTTGCTGACCTCATGTTTCTGAGAGCTGCTGGCATTAGGGCCATGCTGTAAGTCATCTGACTTCATTCAGAGAAGGGCACAGGGGATTACTGGAAAGAAGGTGTACTTCCTCATTCTACCCAGCAAATCAAATGTGAGTAAGAGATTTCACAATGTCAGGCCTTCTATAACATCTGAGTGTTGCTAAATGTGTCTGAGTTTACAACTGAATCTGATGAGTTTAATATCAGCCATCACATTATGGAGCAGACTGCCTGAATTCCCTTCCCAGGAGAAGAGGATATACTAAAGTAGGGATGATTCTTTTCATGTTAATAAGACTAGTGTTTTTCATTGTGCTGGCACTGTGAGGAATTTGAACTGAACTTAGAATAAACCCCTTGATCTGGCTGCAGGCTGACTGTAGGCTATTTGAATTACTCCTTTGTTTGAAGGCTTACCAGTGTGAGGGTGAACCTTGTGTTCTTCAGCAAATGGTTGTCAATGAAATATCAGCTCCTTCTTCAAGAGAAATTAGGAAAAATAAACTGTAGATAAACAGTGAGCTCTGAGATGTTGTTCTTGTTAAGTAAGTTCTACCCAGAGGCTGAATTACCAGCAGTGCACTGTTAGGCAGCAGAGCCAGCTCCAAGGGGCATAGAGGTGAAGAAAAACATGCTGTGACAGGTGGCCAGGAAAAATGAACAAGAAGTGAGGAAGCAAGAGAGCAAAGCAGCAGGGTACATCAGCACAAGTAAGCTCCCAGGCACTGCTCATCTCTCAGAGAAGTGTGGAGTTGCTATGGCATGAGCACAATTGGCACACAAGGACAAAGAGGGGGAGTCAGAAAAGGGATGTTTGCAACACAGAGTGTCAAAGGTTCTGGCTGGAGAATCACCCAAAGGTCACTGCTCTCATCAGTGGAGACAGAAGGCAAGAACTTGAGGTGGTAATGAAGGTGTTGTGCTAAACTCGGGAGCTCTGGAGGCTGAGGTTGGAGTCTGATGTGCTTTATGGGTTCGATAGGCCAAGCAATGCAGTGTATAAGTTCCTCAGTCACTGTGTCTGGGTGTACAGCACAGCTAATTACAGGCATGCTTTGACTCAGACACTCACACCTACTGTGTGTTTGCCCACTGACCTGTGGGTAGCTCTGCCCAGTGTTCAGTACCTGCTCAGCTCATTCCCTCAGTGAGAAATTTTGCTTACCACTTGAAAGTTCATGTCAGGACCCTGTGTATTGTTTGGGTGAGGCTCCCAGTATGGCTCTCTGGGGCACAGCACTCTCAGCTTCATTTTGCAGTCTGTGCGTTTAGCACAGTGACCACCCAGTGCTGCAGCCCTCAAAACAGGGAGCTAAGGGAGTTCTTTCCTAAGAAGGGCCTGGGGAGGAAGACAAAGTGTAAGCTGCCAGGCCATTAGGGAAATGCAGTTTTGAGGTGACCAGAGAAGGTGGCTGGGCGGAGATGGGACTGGCAAAGGAAGTCCCATATGAAGGTAGGGTGGACAGTGCCTGGAAATAAGCAGACGTTTTCATTCTGAACCAGAGATGAATTTGTAGTTCTCCCTTGGGTCCCATCACTGCCAGTCTCAAACCCTCAAATTTCTATTCCCACCAAGATGACTCCACGTTAACGATTTCCTGAGATCCTACAGAAGTCACAGGGTACTGAGGAGCACGAACATAACTAAAGCACCTGTTAAGTGCCTTACAGACCGCTTAGCTGACAGCACAAAAGCTACCTATCAGTGGGAAATTGTCAGCCAAATGTGTTGTTTGGGTTTTTGTTTGGTTTTTTGTTTGGTTGGTTTTGGTTTTTTTTTCTTGTGGGGTTTACAAGTGGTGGTGTGAGCCCAACATGATGCTGTGTTTCCATCAGAAGTCTGCCACTGAGTATAATTGCCCTGCTGACAAAACCTTATGGTGCAACATTTTGCAGTGGGTTGTGGCTGGAAGGAAGGTGTGCCCGACAGAGGCCAGTTCCTGGGCTACAGTCAGTGGATGCAGGATGTCACCCCTAGAACCCTGGAAGGGATCTTGGGCCACTACTGAAGCAGCAACCGAGCAAGTATTTCATGTAGTGATGCAACAGAACCTTTGCTAGTTTTTAAATAGGGAGATGCTGGCTGTTCTTTGTGTGTTACATCTCCTTTTGCTGGTCTTATTTTGAAAACATCTTCAAACAGAATGGAGAGGAGCAGAAAAGGTCCACAAAGGTGTTCAAGAATATATACTGAGTAAAGATGGAAGGTTAGAAGATGACTTGTTGTTCCTTATATTAGGGAAAATGCCAATTACTGAAAGCTCTCACATCTTGAGGTAAAACATGTAACAAAACTCACAGCTGGCAAGGTCTCCAGACATGTTCAGGTTGGAACATTCAATCATAAGGACAAGAGAAGAGGTTGATTCTAAGCCTCTGGTGGTCTGAAAAACAAAACCTGTAAGGCAGGAAGACAGGCTCCAGCCCTGCACTGCTACGAGTACAAATAGTGGCAGCTGCAAAGTTCAATTCTCTTGGCTCAGCACAGAGCTCAGTAGGTAACATAAAAGAATCTGTTCAGGGCAACCTGTATATCACAGTGGTGGCCTGTCAAAGCCTTACTGGTTTCCAGGCAGCTCTGCAGGGATTTTTTTATTAATTTATTTTTTTATTTTTTTGGTGCAGCAATACAAGCAAGAAGCAGTTATTTTCATCATCAGGGTCTTTTCTGTGTTTGAAGGTTCTTGGGTGAATGTTGGCTGATTGGAGAGGTGTGCTCTTGAGGAACATCCCACTGAGAGTGTCAACCATGTCTGTTTTTCAAAAAGATGCAGACTGTCTTTCTGAATTCTGCTCCAGATGTCTTTTAGGTAATCAAGGAAAAGAAAATGTTCAGAAGTGTTGCCATATCTGATTGCAAAAGCAGAGATCAGAGTCTTCTCTAGTTTCAGTGTATTTGCTTCTGAAAAACTGGTGGCATTTCAATGACAATGTGCCGAAATATGAAATGCTGCCATTATTCAGTTAGAAATAACTTGCTGCTCCTCCTGTCTATTTGTCTATTCTCCTACTCAGCTCATGTCACTCAGAGAAGGACTTCCATTGAAAGGAGGAGATGCTTCACGGGCTTGCCAGATTGCTGTTTAATTGGCTTCATTCCCCAGAGACTAAGACTCAGAAGCTTTCAAAGTTGAAATGACAGTGGTGCAAGAAGCAGTTTCCTCCTCCTCCTCCCCTTTAGCATCCCTGTGTGAAGGTCCCCTCCCTTGAGAAACCCACGTGCTGCAGAGCATTCAATCCTCACATCAGGAAGGGACAAGTATGCAGAGGTGAGGACAGCATGTGAAAACGTGCTCCCACAGAGGTGCAGGTGCCCTGGAGAGCAGAGATTGCCAGCCGGGGCAGGGAGAAGTGCCTGAGCTTGTGCAGAACCAAGAAGAGGGGCAGGCAGGTGTCAGCTGGGTAAAGGCAGGAGGACCCCTGAGCAGCTGCCTGGTGACAAGCTGTCAAGGGGAGGGTCCCCTTGCTACCTACAGTGGCTCTGGGATCTGCACACTGTGCATGACTCGGACTTTGAAGAGCATTTCAAAGCCTCTAACCTGATTCCTATTACTTTATTACTGCTTCTTTAATTATCTGCTTAAATTAATTTATATTAATTGATTAGCTTGAGCCTATTCAGATTAAGACAGTGTGTCTTCTGATGTCTTCTTGCAGTGATTAAGACCACCTGCTACCTATCTGTCAACTGTCCTTAGCTCATCACAGAAGCAATGGAGAAAGGGTGGAGTATCCACTGTGGAGGCCAAACCAGTTATTTAGAATAGCTTGCCCACTGCTTAACTGGGCAAGCTGAAAAACTGACTAAATCCAAAATGAATGGCTATTCCTTGACCACATTCTGGGAGATGAACTTGGCACAAACTCCCAGCATGGACTGAGCATCTCCTCAAGATGGGGATGAAGACCACCAGATCAAAGAGGTAGGACACAGACATATGTGGAAAGTGAACAGTGCCTGGAATTTATACCTTAAGCACTGCAAACATTTGTTGTCTATGTGCACATCAGGTTACTGGAGGCAGCCCAGACCAGGCTATTTGTTACCTGTCCATTCTTGGACCATGGGCATTTCAGCCCCTTCTCAGCTCCATCTCAATTCTGGAGAAAGGCAATAGGCATTCTTTCCTGACTGACCAAACAAAGGGGTTCTTTGTAGGCTAAACCCCACAAACACTCCTCCCCACACTAATACCTGGGTTTGAGGCACCACGTCAACAAATTCCTCTGAGGAAAGCAAAATCACTCAAGAAAGAAAGTGCCTGACCTACCAGATTATCTGCTGCCCCCTCCTGTTTCACACTGCAGGATGGGGAAGTTCTGATTCTTGTTGCTTGTTCTTTTACTTCCTTTTCATGGAAAGATAAGCCACAGTTGGAAAGAAATGTATTTACAGCTTCATTTGGGTGACACTGCAGACCAGATAGGATAGGAAAACTGAGAGCACCACAGCACCAGCACTGCTCAAGTGCCACACTGCTCACAGACCCTGGGAAAGATTTGTTAAGGTATTGACACAAATACACTGTGGATTCAGCAGCTTTTTGTCACAGGTATATTGGAACAACTCTACAAATTGCTATACTTCACTGCTGATACTTTCACTTGTCCACAGGGCATGGCACTCACAGTACAATGTGTTCCAAAATGTAGCTAGATTATCCAGAATTAGCAAAACCCTGTCTATTTCAGGATACTTCGAGCTCTCTCAGCAGTCTTTCTGAGGCTGACAGTGCATACCCTGGTGCTCCTGATCTTATTCCAGCAGAAGGACTAATGCATTGCTGAGCAGACCCAGCAAGCAGAAGGTCTGCTTTCCATGGGTGTGCTGCTAGACTCTATGCAACTCCTTCTTCTAGCTGCGTGATGAGTGACTGGAAAGGGCCATCAAAAAGCAGCTATATAGAAGTCTGGTAAGTCATCCAGTGAAGCTTTAACAAGCCTATAGGACCTTCTGCTTGGATTTGGCCAGTTGTGCAGATGACTTGCTCTGTGTCTGGTCTCCAGGAAACAGCAACACATTTTAGGCTTCTTGCACTGCTCCATAAAGAAATAAGCAATCCTTAAGGGTGGTAGCTTATGAAAGATTTACTGCTGGATTCCAGACTTTGGTATTCACACTCTACTTCAGCTGCAGCACAGTCCTGGAAACCTCAATTTCCACCCATCTGCCAGAACTCAACTGGCAACAACAAGGGCTGTACTCAAGCTTAATGGAGTGATCCAGAAACAAGGAAAAGATTTACTACTTGGTGAGTTTGTTCTCCACTTGCAAAGAAAAATTCAGATGGCTTAATGCATGTTATTTTTCTTAAAGGGGACAGCAAAGCTCTAGCAAAACAGGTAAGCAGTAACCATTGCAACTATTTTCTTAAATAAAGCTAGATTTTAAACAATTTTTACTGTGTTTCCTTTTGATGAGGCAGCTGTTAGGCCAGATGTTTTCTTTCTCCTGCTTTCTTGCACTAACCTAGATGAAGAAATTAAGATTCACTCTGTTGACTTACAAGAACTGCAATGACCTGTGCAACTTGACTCTGTCAGCTGCTCTTTGCTTTGCCAGCACCTGTTTGTCTGGCCACTCCATTCTGATACCTGTGCAAAGTATGTCCCAAGACTGTTTGCTGGTCATTCTCATGCCTCACTCTCTGCTTGATCAGATGCCAACTGCTCAAGAAAGTAGATCTGAGAAAGCAGATTTGTTTTTACCCCTGGATGTTCTGGAGAAGGAGACTTTGGAGGGAATGGTGATGCCAGGCTGGAGCTGGTGTGGAAAGCCGAAGGGATCTCACAAAACTGTGCTGGTGTGAAGTGTCTGATTTGTGTGTGGCAGGCACGTGAGGACTTTGGTATGTGGTCAGCACAAACCTCTCTCCCTAATCCAAGAGGGAGGGACAAGCACTGCGTTGTCACTGATGCTAAAAACAGTCGCGTAATTAAGTCTGAAGCGCTTGGGCAGGATGGCACGTACAGTCACACGGATGCATTACCTCCACTGGATTGATCTGATCTGTTTGCCACATTTGTTTTCCAAGGAAGTGTTTGGCAAATTCCCCTTTTCCCCCACAGCAGCAGTCAGATGTATGAACTCCTACTAACATTGTTGCACTGCATCTGTTCCTGAAAATAGAGAAAAAGTTGTGAGGCTACAAAAATCAGCAGAAGCCAAAAGCATTTTGTTTGGTTTCAGGGGAGAATGGCTTGTCCCTTTAGCTGTGTCACCACAGTATCAGCTTTCAGCACTGGAAAAGCATCAGCCTTTGCTGAAGTGTTTGTTGTTCAGTTTGCTTGGGTGAAATGGAATCATTCCTGCTCTCATCACTCTTACTCACTGTAGCCCTTGTGCTGCTTTAGCCAAGCTACTTTGCTGCATCCCTCCTTGCTGTAATGTGAGGCTGTAAATGGCATTGCCAAGCTCCACTTCTGCCTTTCTCCAGCTGTTTCCCGAGGGAGCTCCCAGAGATTAAGGGTGTCTCTTGCAGGGATTTGGAACCCCTCACAAGAGCTGCATTTGTTCTTTCTGAGCCACGAGGAACTCGCTGATAGTACAAAACTGGAGTACCAGTTTCCTCCAGCAGCACTGCTGGTTAAATAATGCCTGCTAGGGAAAGGAAAAGAAAGAGGAAAATAAGATAGTGAAAATAATTATAAGTGCCATTCTGAACCACATCAGCTCCATTACATTGGTAAAGGCTGAGGGATGACTCCTAGTAAGTAACTGGTAGGTTTTCTATCTGCTTTTCAGAGAATATGGCTTTCAGACTCAGGAATGTAATAAACTGAGTTCTTCTTGAGCACTGTAAGCTAAGCCAATGTCAATCAGTGGAAATCTGCTGCCCTCACTGAAGCCTCAATTCTTTGTGGCAGCTGAAGGTCTGACTCCACCACTTACTGACTCAACAGACAAATCCAGACAAGGACTTGACAAGGTGTCAGAGTCTGAGCCTCAGAACAAAACCAGAGGTCCACATCAGTGCAAATGATTATTCCCAAATTTCAGGACTAAGCCTGGAGCTACTGCACAGGTCAGGTTATCATAAGCCACCTTTTGTTTCTCGAGGGCTTTATGTCTGCCCGTGTAATTTGCTCTGGAAAAATTCAATCTTGGGATTGCCTAAAGGAAACCCTTTCCCTTCATGTCATAAGATCCCTGGGGGTCTGAAGTGTGTGCAGGACTGCGGGCCCAGAGGCACAGAGGTGTGACAAGCTGAAGGGATGTTGGTCTGGGCCACAGCCTGAGGCCAAAACAACAGCCCTAGCCATGCCAGCAGTTGTAAGCTTAGTCTTTCTCCTGACATGCCATCCCTGCATGAGACCAGCAGCACATACATCCCAGCAGTGGGATAGCTGAGCTCTCCAAAGGCACACAAGCAAAACTTCCTTCCATGAGCTGAACTTCCCTTGTAGCTGACTTTGATTTCCCCGTCCTCGGTACCCAGCACCCAGCAGTGAGGCTCCCTGCAGGGAGCAAGCAATGTCTGAGAGGGTCACTGGGTCATTGCTATGTCCAGGGATCTCTCTAGAAGAGTGTAAAAGAGAGAAAAAAAAAAACAAACAAAAAAGAAAAGAAAAAAAACCCACACCCAACCAACCAACCAACCAACCAACCAAAAACCCACAAAAAACTCAAAAAACAAACAAAGAAACAAAACAAAACAAAACAAAAAAAAAACAACCAAGCAAACCCCCCCAAAACCAAAAAAGAAACAAACAAAAAACCCAAAAACAAACCAAAAAACCAACCAAACACCCCACCCCCGAAAACAAACAAACAAAAAACCCCAAAATACCAAAAACAACAACAAAAAAAACCCCACCAGTAACAAAAATAAAGCTGGAAAAATGAAGCAAAAATTGCACGGGAAGTAGCAGCAAAGAGAAGGTGTTAGGAATAGAGTTGCTGAAAATGCCATTGCAAAGGGAAGACTCAGGGACAGAACGATGACAGGAATACTAAGCACGTCAGGAGATGTAAATACATTCTTTTTCCAGTGTTCAAAGAGGAATAATGAGAGCAATGCTGGGGACAGCCTTGCAATTTTGAGGGGAGTAAAAGAAACAGTAAAGGGACACCAGTCCGAGTGAGTGATGAAGGACTTGCTCTTGTTGCTGGTTGTTAAAGTTTCAGGGCAAGGATGCGGCTGCTGAGGATGTCAGCAGCGAGTGGGGACGAGTGGGGGCTGCACTAGAGGACCTCCTTGTGCTGCCGCTGTGGTCTCCTGGCAAGGTCAGGCAAGTGACGCAGGTAGTAAAGATCAGGGTCCTTCAGTTCCGCAGCCAGCGGGTCCAGCCGGGTGGAAAGCACCTGGAGAAGTGTAATTTGATTAGAAATAGGGTGCAAGCACTAATAGAAGAAAATCACACTTAACGAATTCTATGGGAAGTTATTGTTTCTGAAGTGGATGGCATTAAGAGCTGAGTGGCAGATGCTGTGGGTGTAATTTACCTGGCCTTCAATACAACCTTCGGAATGGAATGAATGAATTCAGTAAATTTGCATTTATATAGCTCCTTTTCATCCACACACTGCAGCAAAGCACTTCACAAACATCACGTGGGTCATACAAAAGATGCATCTATGACAAGTTGGGGCAGAGAGATTATTGGGAAAATGGTCCTGGAGAGGCTGTAGATTGGAGTCATGGATGTCTTTTGCTGGAGGTGCATGGTCTACACCAAGATACCCATCTGTCTGTCCATAGAGAGCCACTGAGTGGCTGGGGCCTAAGCCTGCAGATCACTTGGAAAGTTATTGAAGTGGATTCTTGCTGACCAACTCACACAGCCCCTCCCTCTCTCCAAGGGGAACGCCCAAGCAAAGGATGTCCATGCTGTCCTGGGTGTACATTGGCCTGATGTAGACTCACACCTCTCATGTCCTGCAGCAGCAGCTGGAGCTGTATTATATATGTTATAATATATTATATCAGTACATCCTGCTGCTGCTGAGGAGAGCCCATAATGAACAAGTCTTGTAGTTCATTATGCAAAATGCACATAAAAGCTTCTTTCCTTTTAAGTGTCCTCTGCTATAGCAACAAGGTAACACACTGCACTTTACAGAAGCACCTAAAAGCCTCATTTAGAATTTATCATAATATTTTAATAGATGATGAGAGTAATTCTTCAGTGCAAAACAGCAGAGCTGTTTCCAGGTAGCCGAGATGTGGGTTATGTTGCCCTTATCAAAATGTTAGCTTTTTTTTTTTTTTTTTGAAGATAGTTGTTGCACAGGTCTATGGCTGAAAGTTTTCCTGCATTGAACCTTGCTAGCAGTCATTTCAAAGCTATGAAAGGGAGGAGGAGGGCCTTTTCACACTAAAATATTTCAAAATCATGACTAATGTGGAAGAGTTAAGTACGACTTTCATGGCTCACTAGTGAAACCAGCTTGGAATTTCAAGTTGTCATATCAGAAAAACCCCACACCTGGCACCACAAGCAGGGAAGCTGAGGCTTTGTCCTGTCACTGCATTGTCAGAAATGAAGAGACAGACTCTGCCATCCTTCTCTCAAATGTCATGGCCAAATAACGAGTAGAAGTTTATGGCACATACAAGGAATGGACATTGGATTAATAAAGGTTTTCTAACTTCAGTTCATCTCCACTTTAAAGATCACTGTGCTTTTGTTTTACTGTGGAAAAAAAAGGGAGAGAAGAGGTCCTCCAAGAAGTTTCCTACATTCTGGAAAAATAGAGAGACCCCAGGAAGACCCTACCAACCATGGGTTCGGGATTTGGCCAAGGACTGCAGCTCCATTACCCCCATTCCAGTGAAGAGGAATCGTAACTTTGTGCCCCTGACCTCAAACCCAGGACATTCCCACAGGTACAGTCAGCCCCTGATCTCTGCCCTCTCCTGTATGATGGAGCCTTTGCTGCCCCAGGGAGAAAACCTCACAGCAGTTGTGTCAGCAAAGATTTCAGCAGCGTGCTGGCATGAGGAATGCACAGTACTCTGCAGTCCCTCGTTGTTGGTTTATCCCGTGGGCTTACAAGCGTTTCACTATCTCCAGCACTGTCAGAGCACCAAGCAAGCACAAAGCTGTTTCCCTCCACAGCTCCAGCTACTGCAGACCTGTGTGTGGAAGGAATATCTATCAGCAACTTTAACAGGCTTTTTGCATTTTCCTTCTCGCCATTTCCCCCCTCTGTTTTAAAGCTGTATAAAGTGCTTTGCCAGTATAAACAACAGTAACTTAAAGATCAATCTCAAAACTGTCCCTGACTTATTCCAAAAACATTTACTACATGAAACAATTGTGAGAAATTGCATTGGCACCCTAAGACAAGCTGTCTCCAGAGTCTGATTTTAACAGATTATTTTTATTAGAAAACACTGCAAAGTGGCAGTGAGTGACAACTTGGAGAACTGGTTTATGGCAGTCCTTTCACCAGCTATCTCTCCTCCCTCACCCCACATCAATCTTAAGTGTGTGTCTCCTTCAAGGCTTATCTCATCTGCTCCAGTTTTAGAAACAACTTAATGAAGTGGATTTATCCCCTCTTCTCCACATGGAAGCTTGGCTAGTTCTGCATTTATACAGTTCTTATGTGCGTCTCAACCTTGATCTCCTTTTCCTAAAAATGTGCTCATCAGCCTTTTGATGAAGGGTGTTTCTTCCTCCTCCTTTTTCATTCCTGGAGGCTAACCTCTCTGAGCTGTACTCATGTTCTTGCACTGAACCATTCATTTTTCGAAGTTCAGTTCTTAATGAGGGTTAGTAATGGTTGTCTCAGGGTATTTGTGATCTCACCGCCTTGGTGTTTCAGCACTGTATGGCCTGGGGCATAGTCAGCAGTGCTGTTTTGCAGGAAGCTGATGTATGTGCACAGTGGATTCATGAGAAGCTTCTGAGGTGGAGCCAGAGTCTGCCTGAAGTCCCAGGTACCACGATATATTCATTATCATCAATGTTGTTTTGTAGTACTCGGTGTGTATGTTAATGTGACTTGCCTCTTAGCATGTGCCAGGCCCTGCTCCCATCTGAGACGTCACCAAAAAAACCCCCACACACTTTTATGATGGAATTAAAATGCGTTTTGGCACAATGTAAAGATCTGCCAGTGTCTTCCTTCTGCACTGCATTCTTTTCACCAGAAGTAGTGGTATTCTTGATCATGCTGGGCAACAAGGGTATGTAATTCAGACTGACTGCACTTGCAGGAGATTTTTATACAGTCTGTGAGTATTTCTCAGTAATGCTCTGTTATGGACTGGCCCTGGGGCCTCTTCTCTCCAGCCCTGCTCTAAGGAGGGCTGGTTGCAATTTCGACTTCTGTGCTCAGTCCCTGTCCTTTATTTCATGTGGAGGGGATGGGGAGAGAGGGGATCCACTTGCATGGAGTGGAAAGAACCAAACCAATGTGCCACCCTGTGAGGACCTGAACTCCCTCTGTGTCTGCCTCAACAGGGAGGATGGAATGATTCCCTAACCCTCAGGACACGCTGACTCTAACAGAGCTTCAAAGAATTGTCTCATGTGACTGTGGTAGTTGTGGCTTTCCACTTTAATTGACGCCTCAAAACTGAGCAGAGTATGGTCTGCCTGGTGGCATTAGCAATGGGACTGAACAACCAGTAGTCCTCTCGTCACAGTGATGGGGAAAAGGGATGAGCTGAAGAGGTGAATTAGCTCTTTTTGGGTTGGAGTAGGGAGCATATAATAAAAAAGCAGTCATTCCGAAATAAATAGCTGAGATGGCATTTAAAACAAATCAAAGATGCGCACACTTGCCTATTCTCACACAAACCCCCGTAAGAATTACTTGGCAGGATGTGGGCTGTTCTTGTGCCCTGCCCACCACTGGGAGCCGTCATTTGTCTTTGCTTTGTTCTCACCACAAAGGTGCAAATAGGGTGAGAAATGGCAGAGATCTCACGACCAACAGAGGACTAATATTGGGCTGCTGTATAAATGCAATCCAGCTTTATGGTTTTTCCTGCATGACATCGCTCTGCCCTATGTGCTCAGCCTGTCCCTCATGAGCTGCCTGTTGGAACAGAACACTGGCTAGGAAAGTGTTTTCAGAAAATATTAATGGTGATCTTCTGACTTCTCAAGAAAGATTCTGAACCCTTGCCCAGGCAAATCAAGGCTGCTGGGAACATTTAAGTCTGTCTTTGGTCTTTCCAGGGAGTCAGTAGCATCCACAGAAATTTGGTGGCACCTGAAAGAGCAGAAACGTGCTTTTCTAACTGGATAATTAGCAACTGTTTCTAAAGTGTTGGCTGAATTGAGCAGCTGGCTGATTAACCTCTGCAACAGCAAAGCCTGGAGAAGATTCACTGCAGCACTTGCAGGCCCATGGGGTGCTCTGGTTCATGGGGCTGTCATGCTTCACTACAGGTACACAGACACCTGTGGGACACCTGAGGCTGCAGCATCGAACTCTGGGACCACACTGTCCCAGGCTGAGGGACCCACCCTGTCAAGCCTGTCCAAGGCTGTCTAAGGCTTGGGAAGAAAATGTCTCTCACCTTTCTAACTCCCAGTGGCAGAGCCCAGTGCCAGCCTTTACATGGATTATTCTGCTTTGAGGCACTCTGCACAGTGACCAAGTGAAGACTATTAAGGGCATGCTGGCCAATGTTTTTCTCCTAAAAGTCTAAAGCCAGAGACCAAAACCCAAAGCCAGGAGTTTGGGGCAAAATGATTTTACTTCTTCAGGTATTTCAAATCGCTGAACGTTACAAATTCAGCATATGTCAGTGGTACTGCAAGTCCTCAGCAAGCATGTTGCAGCTCCTCACAGTTAATGGTCATGTATGAATCTTAGACATTAAATAAAAATACCATGTCAAATTTGATGAGATGTCTCAAAATGCACAACAGCCTAAACTTATGTCTGAAAATACCCCGGTCTTATAATTTAATTTCTTAAAAGTGCAGGACCTGAGTATCTTCATTCCACTTCTAATCCTACTGGTCTATTAACATATGTGTGTCCTGACAGTAGAGAAGTTAAAGATTATACAAAATATTTCACCTTTACTATTTGAGAAAGAGAACAGCTATCTAGCATGTCATGAAGGCTTTGCTGTGCACAAGGAGTCAAAAGCAGAAGTGCAGGGGAGACAGGGCTGTCTGCATTAACACATAATGTGCAGTAGGAGTAGATCTGTAGGGTGATGGGACTGATAACAAGAACTGAAACTGGCACTATCCATCAGGATACTGTACTTTGGAAGAGCTCCAGTCTGGTCATGGTCATCAGAGACTGGAATTCATCAGGGATGTCCCACATCTTACAGTTAAGTTTCATCTGACCAAACTCCAGTTTATGTGCTCTATAATCATGCCATGATGCAAACCAATGCATAGGAAGTGAAGAGGATCATGATATTTGCTTTTAAAGTTTGTCCCTGATTTGAACTAGAGTATGAACCAAAGCAGGAAAACTCCTGTACTGTTTAAAGAAGCACAGCACATATTTCCAGTCCTTATCCAGTTCCCATGCAGCAAGGAAAGAGGGGAAACAGAAAACTCTTAAGTTTGTTCAGCATCTGTTGCAGCACCTCCTGTGTTTTCTGATGCATAAGTGAAGCAGAAAGCCACCACTTGCAAAGGTGTCAGTGAGTTGTACACATGTGAAGCTGCATGCTGAAGGCCAGGAGCTTGTTGTGGCATTGCAGAAGCAGGGATAATCTGTGACAGGGGCCTTAAAAGTATGGCTATTTAGTAAAGGCTCATGAAGTTTTACTCTGTGATATGAAAAGAGCAATTTAGGTTCAGGTTCAGCATTTGTATTGCAGTTCTCTCCTTGCTTTAAGTAACTAATCCTGTCACCATCTATCTGATCTCCACAGTAAACAGGTGAAGTTGTATTCCTTCTTCATGAGATTAAAGCAACACATACTGCACTGATGAGGGTTAAATAGAAATCTATGCATGTCCTTGAAGAAACTCAGAAAGCCTCTGCCTGTAAGGATATGGAAAACTTGAAACAGAGAAGATAAATTGTGGTTGGCAAGGGGCTGTAGGATGAGGCCTCTCTTCACGGAAAGACCTAATAAATTAGAGGTGACTTATAAAATTTTGCTTTGGAAAGAAGATAAATCCAGAGGTCTGTCTCACCAGAAGTGCCTGCACCAGAGATGTCTCACCAAAAGTGTGCATACCAGGGAACACAAAGAGCCTTCCTGCTTACGAGTGCAGAGGTGGCCCATTTCCATCTTCTTGCACTGAAATGTCATGAAAAAAATGCCAAAAATTAGTCTCATGCCCTTGTGAATTTGCCTTGCATCCTCATTTTTCGTGTGACAAAACATCCCCGGAGGACTCGGCTGTTTCTCCAATGTGCACTGTGCTGTAACAGCATCTCCTGGAAACTGTGCTCCACCAGCCTGGTGTGCAATGGGGACAGCACAGCCAGCCTGAGCAGCTGGGCCAGTGCTGAGGGGGTCACTGCATTCTAAGATCCATGGGACAAAAACCAGTTGATTTTTAAGATGAGACACACAAGGCAAAACTTTGTAGCCTCAGCCATTGGAATGTAGGTGTGTATTTTGGTCACAACTTGGCTGAAGAACTTAAGATAAAGTTTGACTCCCTGCACAGCATGGCAGAGAGAAGGGGGCAAATCAAGGGCAGGGCTGAGCCCGGCTGCAGGCTGGCTGGGTGTCAGAGTCTGCACCAGAGGGTGTAAGTACTTTTGAAGGAATCATAATCCTCCAATGAACAACAGAAAAATTCAGACATTTCTTGTGTTTCATGAACCATAGAATAACACAGGTCAGAAGGGAGCCTGGGGTCATTTGGTCACACTTCAATCTACAGCAAGGATAACCAAAGTCAGAGTTGGTCACTCAGGGCCTTGTCCAGAGAGTTACTGAAAAATCTGTCCTCTTTCATGATGGATTTTTTTCCTTCCTCTGTCCAAAGTGTGCCTCTCTACAATCTCTGCCTCGACCTCAAATTTTTGCAATGCCTCACATTCATTTGCTCCTCCACCACAGGAGTGCTTCTCACACTTGGCTCCAGCCCTGGGACTGTCCCAGGCAGAGGATTTTGCATTTGTGTTTTGCTGAACTTCAGTGTTTTACAGCCAGGATGTGGTCCCACAGGTCCCCAGCCAGCCTTTTTTAGAGCAGACCTCAGCTAGTATAGCTAATGAAGGCTTACCACAATCAGCAGCAAAACCATTAGGATCTATCCTTGCATTTAGAAAAAAGCACCAATGGCAAGGCAGTCCTCTAGAGGATGTCAAGAAAAAGAAAAAGGACAGGAAAAAGCCATATAAACCATCCCAGTCCCTTCAGTCTTTTCTTGCATGATTAGACCAGAGAACTATGTTGTGCTTGTTCCCTGGGTACCAATTTCTTACAGATCATGGCTGCACACAAACACACACTGCCCTTCTGCAGGGCCTGATCCCTGAAGCAGAGAACCTGAACCCTTGTGCTGTGAGAAAAGCAGCTGTGCTGAGAAACAGGAGGAAAGTGTCCACTCTCTGGGACCAGCCGCTTGAGGGAGCCAAGATGACATCACTAAGAGATAGCAGATTATATAACATTTTGGGAGGGTTTTCAGCTGTAATCACTGTCTTCCCTAATGTTAAATCTGCTGGGTCAGAAAACCCTGAAAGCTTCTGTCTCAGATTTAAATGGGTTTTAATTTGGCTTCCAAATTAAATCTTGTACAGTTGTGCTGTTTGTATTTAGTCTGTCCCCTTTGATAACTTTTGATAGGGGGTGTGTGTGTCTCAGGTTCCAGTAGATTTGATAACTGTTCAGAAAGCTTGCCATTAACTTTCTACTGGTTGCATGAAAACAGACAGAAAATAGTACTAAAACCAGATAGAGTGAGGTCCTTTTATGAAAGCAGTTAATATTGTCAGAAAAAACACATAACTACTCGGCCTGCAAAATTTTCTTCAGGTCCAAGCCTGTCTCTATTTTAAACATGAGACACTCCACCAAGAAGAAACTTGTAAGACCCAGCTGCTGCTTTCTCCCATCTCATGAACTCCAACTGCTATTTTAATCTTAAGCCAACATTTTCAGGAATACTATGACTCCAAGGAGAAAGCCCAGAGACTTAACTTGTCCTGTTTTTTTAGCCTGTGGGATTTACCACACAGTGAAGATTTCTCCGTGGAACCAGGAGACTTCCACATCTTTGGATCCCATCAGAATTCCTGCCTTTCCTAATGTGTTACCCAATTCAGCAGTTCCAGTCTGCACTCCAACCACCTCAGTGACCCTCCCTGTGTGAGGGGGACACACACCTTGTTCCTGAAGGACTGTGGTCTCCAAATCATTACATGAGCAAGGAAAGGAGAAAACTAGCAATCAAGATAAAAGACAAGGGGAGGCAGAGCAATCTAAAAAGGGAGGGTTACATGTAGTGCTTACCTAGCACCTAAAAGAACCACCTCCCACCCCCTCTCTGATTTTAGTAAGTTGTAGTCTTCTGGGAGTGTGTTATGGACAAGACAGGTTCTTGCAAAGACTCTTGAAGGAAAATGGTAAAACATTGTTAGAGGTTTGTAAACTGTTGCTCAAGTTTCCTTTAGAATGCTGTCCAAGATTCAAAAATTATTGCTACAAGTCTGTGACAACACAACCCTTTGATTTCACTTGTAATTCCTGTTCACGCGTGCGAGGGAATAGGGTTAGGATTTTGGCAGCAGTGAGCTCTGATTTGTGTTTCTTTTTCCCCCAGGTGGATTTATTTCTTGTCCACATCAAAATGCAGAGACTGCTCCATCTATCAGGACCATGGCATGTAAAAGAGATGTTATCAAAATGTGTCTTACATCCTGGGATGGAAAACTCATGTCAGCAGAGACCTTGAGCGAGTGGACAGAAACACAGAGTTCTCGTATTCACAGACACTGTGGCAAATAAATCAATCAAAAACAATTACCAGGGACAGCAAGGACATTATTGCTATACATTGAAATACAGCAGCAGCAAGTCCAGCCTATAATGCCACTCGATTGTAAGAATAACTTCAGAAAGATCCAACCTGGGGATAGGAAGAGGATTAGCACATGACAGAGGGATGATAATAAACATGTCTTTTGCCCAGAACAGAACTCTCTTCTGAAAAGACAGAAGGCATCAGTTCAAGAGGTTTAAATCCATGTGCTTTAAAAAAAAACAAAAAAAAAAAACCAAACAAAAAAAAAAAAAAAAACAAACAAACAAAAAACCCAAACAACAAAACAAAAACAAAAAAAAACAAAAAAAAACAAACAAAAAACAAAAACAAACAAACAAAAACCAAACAACTCATTTTGCAGTGTATATATTTATGTATGTGTCCCTTTATCTGTCTCTTCATATACCTATATATGTAAACACACATACACATACATTTCTCTCTCACCATCATGAAAGATGAAATGGCCTATATGTAAAAGACCTATACCTGAAATTTCATGGTGTAAAAATCTATCTTCTCCCAGCAGTTCCAAATGTATATTGCAGAAACTGTTACAAAAGAGTAAAAGTAAGCATTGGCACTGTTCACCTTCTACTGTCTTGTCCTTGTATTCAGGGAAACAAAAAAAAAAAGCCTATATTTAGAAAGCAGAATTAACAGTGAAGCAATTTTCACATCACTAGCCCTTTAGTCTCCTCAAATATTGTTTGTGGTATCTGCTTTTGTGCAAGAGGATGGGAGCACATAAAAGTAATCACAAGGATGGAAATGTTCTCAGCAGGAGGAAAAGAGATTATCAACAAGCAGAGGAATAGAACTTACAAGTGTTTTATGCTCTTGGGCTTCCATATGTCATTTGAGCTATGCAGAGTGTTAACAGATAGATCTAAAAATAAAGAGTGTATTATTTATTAACTTACTTAGCTTTTAAAAACAGGAGCTGAATATGTTTGGCTAATGAACTACATCAGATCACATCCATAGGAAGGCACATGGATATAAACTGGCTGAAGTGGAGATCTACAGGTCTTCATGAGGCCCTTCACGAATGCAGAGACTGAGTTACTTTTCCTTTAGGGAAAATACATAAAATAGTGCCATTTCTTAATAAATTTGATGGCACCTCTACAACATCCTATACTTGCCCTTGCCCAGCTTCCCCTAGGTAGAGTAATTCTGTATTTGTTTCAGAACAAGATCTGTCGAAAGGAAAATTTGATCCAAGGGAATTATGATACCAGAAAGCAAATTAAATGGAGAAAATGAACCCTGGAGGCTGTTTTTTTGGACCTCATGACCTTCCATCCCTTTGGCATGAGCAAAACAAACTGCTGAATTCACCAGAATATAAAGAGTTAATTAAAAAGCAGGGGACCTGGGACCAGGTTTCCGAGGCCACCTCCTCATGAAGGCCGCATCAATATTGGCATCCTTGCCAAGCTATGTGGAATGGAGAGATTATCAGGAGAGGCTGGAGGGATGGCTACTTGGGGTGTGTGACCTGATGTCTTCTTACGATCCAAGGAAAGAGGTGCACAGGACCTGGAGGGGCCTGGTGTGTCTCCACACTGCTCTGCATGGCAGGCCAGGGTCAGGGGCAAGGTGTGGGCAGTGATTTTTGTGAGAATTAGACTTCAGTGCTGACTGCTCGCCATCAGCATTTAATCACTTCAATGATAACTGCTCATTGGAACCGCACACGCTGAGGTTACATCAAAAGTGTCCAGAGCTGAGGACTTCAGAGCCTGCTGTAGACTTCATGGCCTGGTGGGGTGGAAAAGGCATCCAATGGCTCTCCTTTGGTGCTCTCAAAAGGCAGAGGAGTCAGAGTAGTGCTATGGGTGTGAATTAAGGCTCCATTCTCACTCTTCCAACATCCCCCAGCCAGGGATCTCCCTTTCCCTCTTCCCTACGTGATGAGATCAACTCAGGACAGTTATCAAGGGAAGGAAGGACAGAGAAAGAGCACCAAAGCACATATCAGAATCATGGAGAAATATTTTTCAAGGGAAATGCCTTGATGAAGAAAACCCCTGGATCTTAAAAAAGCTTTTTTGATCACGATGTATGAAGGGAAAAGCTTTTACTCTCCTCAGCCTTTGATTCCAAGACATGCATTATATATCATTTATTTACACATTTTTCCACTGCCTTTTGCCGCAGCCTTTCTTACAAGCTCAACTGGAAAACTATGCTGTGTCTTAGCCTGGGGAACCAATCTGAGGGCAATAGTGTTGTCTTGGTGCCCATCAATAGCTTTTGAAACCACTGGTTGATGTTAATTGCACTTGGCAGGATGAAGTTTCAGAAAGGAAGTTTCCACTAGTTCTATTAGTAAAAGTAAGAGTCAGAAAAAGGGACAGAGAATGCTAGTGGATGTACCAGGCTGCAAGCTAAACTCAGATCATCCTAAAGAAAAGAGGCCTTTACCTCAAGGCACAAGGTCTTAGTATGGGCTTACATATTCTTGCTCATGGTATTACTTATTTGGCTTATTTAATTTTTTTTATTCCATTTTCTCCAAATACCCAAAACCTGGTGTGAGATGCAATTTACAGAACAATCATTACCTATGTTTTAAAAGAAAACCCTATTCAACCAAAAAAAAAAAAAANATTCTTATTTTTGTGTTCTAAGAGAAAAAGAAAAACTTTTCCCCCCCTCTTCTACATGTAAAATCATATTTCTTCTTTGTTTGGGAAAGGTCACATCACCTGATGTAGCAATTGCATGCAGCTGTTATGCAATTGTTCCACATATTTCTGTTAAAAAAGCAGTAATTGGGGGAGTTTTTTGGGCTGTTATTATGCAGCAGGGACCTGCTGAGGACAACAATAGCCATTCATCTGGTGGCAACAGTCCCCACAGGGAGCTCAGGGCTGCCTGCAGGAGCTGCCGTGGCCCTAGGGAGGTTACATGCTCCAGTCCTTGGCTGGGGAAGACAACATGGAATGCCCATGTTGGGACTAAATGTCACTATATGAAAGGTGAAAGAAGGGACCCTCCTCTGTGTTCCCTGTCACTGGCTGCAGAGCCCTGTTTTGGCCAGCCTTCCCAAGCCCACAAAGCTGTTCTTCAGTCTTCTCTCTTATCCAGAAGGGATGACAAAGGTCAGGCAGTAATACACAGTATTTATATATGGCATTTGCATTAGAAAACTGACTTCAAATGAAAGATATTTTATACGTCAGTGTTTAAGAGTGTCTGTTCTGAAGGGTTGCAGAGAAGCAACCTATTTTTCTTCCCCAGTTGACTGAATTGGGTGTCACTGATTTCCATCTCCTGAAGGCAGGCAAAACCAAAATGACTGGTGTAGACAGGACTCTCCCCTCAAGGGAGTAAGTGCCAAAAAACCCATCTGAGGAGCTCCCTCTCACTGGAGTACCACCTAATGCTAACTGTGATGCCACAGTTAACTGCAGCAGTCAGCTGTTGCATTTCATCTCTGAGTCCCACTCAGTTTAATTAACCTTTGGGGAATTAGCATTTTGGTGACTTACAGTACCTGCTTTGAATTTCTGGCAGTGTTACTGTGACTTGTTTCACTCACTCAGAAGAGAGTAATGCCCAGAGGCAATGCCTTTAAAGAGTGCTCCCAGGGCAGCAGCAGACTGATCCTGTATCAGAAGAGCCTGGAAGAAAAGAACCCCTACCCATCCTGGCACCTGACTCATGCCCCACCATGCTGGAATTGCTCATTCACCCTCACTGCAGGGTGAGGTGTGGGGTCTTTGCTCCTCACAGAGTCTCCTGAGAATTTTTCATGCTTGTCCATCACTTTGTGTTTACAGTCATTTCCAAGCACCTCCTCCTAACTGGCAGGTGCTCTGGCTGCATTTACCAAATAACATCCCTATTCTGCTGCTAAAAGTCTCCCAGGTGACTGCCTGCTGGTTGCAAGAAACCATGGCCATCATGGGCAAGTGCAACCCACTGCACTACCTGGGATGGACTTCTCCCACCCATAAACACTGTTTCCTGGTGCAGTGAGCTGTTGGTAAGGCCAAGGAAGTGTTGTCTAACTAGGAATGTGACTTAAGTTTGGCCAAGCAATGTATGTCTTTGGGCTTGCAGGTATTCAAGAGCCAATCTGGCCCTGGAATAAGTGTTGCTCAGGTTGCTTAAATCAGGCTGGCAGAAATAATTCCACTGAAAAGGTGTTTCCAGTCTCTCTCAAGAGGACCACCTTCTACCATGCCTCAAGGTTTTGACCTACGCCCAGTCTGTGGCTTTGCTTGCCTTTGCTCATTCCTGGGTGACATCTGAGGAAGCACTGCAAGGGGCACAAGATGAGGTCATTGCAGGGAGCCAAAGGGAACGACAGTCGTGGGGACTGTGGCAAGTCAGATGGCGCTTGGGCTGAAAGGGAATGAGGCAACACACTTGGGTGCAGGGAAGGAGGTAACGTCGATGCTGAGTCACCAACACTGGAACTATTTAAGACGCCCACAGATGTGATGCTTAGGGACATGGTTTAGTGGTGGACTTGGCAGTGCTGGGTTAATGGTTGGACTAGGTCTTAAAGGTCTTTTCCACTCTACAATTCAATGATGTGGCATTGGCTGGTTGCAGGTCACACGAGAGGTCTGTGAATGCTGCAAAGCACTGCTGAGTGGTGCCCATGCCAACAGGATTGACTGCTCCCATGTCTTGATACCACTTACTTTTTGTCCTGCTTTTTCCTGATTCAGCCACCAGAACAATAAGTGAGAGGAGACATCAGCTGGCCCAGGTCCCAGAAGAAGGGGAAGCCCAGCCCAGCATTGCCAGCTTGTGCAGAGCTCAAGCAAGGGTAGTTGGCCTGGCCTCACCAGGAGAGGACTGTTCCTCCCAAGACTGAACCAACCTCATACCATGAACTGACTTCCTACTGTTCTCCATGCCAAATGGATCCCAAACTTCTCACCTGGGGATTAAACACCACCTGCCTGGAAAACTTCTGACCAGACAGCTGGGAGGATATCTTTAGAGCAACAGCACACAATGCCCTCTCAGTAACTCCCTCTGCAGCAGATTGACTCTGGTCTTGTACCATCCACTCTGTGCTTCACTTTCTCCCCTGTCTTTGAAGAGTGCTGAGAACAGAGGAAAATCAATGTGGCTTTGTGAAATAATTGTGGATTGTGTTCTGAGCAGAGAACTTAAAAAACACGTTATAGATATTCTGGATCAATAGGATTCATGCAAAATTTGAGCTTCTCCTGTTAGCTCTTATACAAATGCACTTTCACCTTATTTCTGATTTGAGGGTCTTTAATGGGATCTACTGTAAAAATTGATTTCTTTGGAAAGGGTAAAAGGGTATAATCTGTGAAAAATGGAAAATACTGGTTTTCCCCTAATCATGTAAAATCATCACTTTCCCTTCCCCACCAAAGATCTATAAACTTCTTACTCACAAGTCTGACTGCAATTTAAGAGAACAAATATGAAATGCAAAACCCAAAATATAGAAAAGACGTATTCAGGTTATTTAGAAAGCTGGTGCACAGACAGTCAGACATTTTCCTGGTAATTTAGCAATCACTTCTGGAGACAACATAACACTTGCACCCTTTGCAGCAGAAAAACAGCAAAGCAGTCAGCTATCAAGGGAGTTGTCTCTGGCACATTTTCTGACTGAGGTTTGGTGCATTATTCTAATACCTTTTCCATGCATATCTGTCTTGGTGTGGAGCAGAATAATTACTGCTGGTTTGTAAGAAGAGATCACAATTTGAAGCACATGCTGAGCTCTTTTCCTTGAGGGTACTTAGTTGAAAAACTGTTCTTTTCAAGTGCAGTTTTCAATACAGCTAAACTACTATACCATTCAATATAGGGGGGACTGATTTGCTGCCATGTTGTTTGAGGCTACATATACCTGACTGCTTGTGAATTTACACTTTTAGGAGAATTGTTTGGCAGCAAATGATACCGTTATTTTCATACCAATTTGTTATTTTATGAGAAAGTGCATAAGGCTTAGTTTGATTGTTTCTGTTCTGCATTTAGAAGGGCTGAGGATTCAACAGGGTCCTTGCTTCATCTGGGTAACATAATTCCTATAAACTGAGCTGGTCACAGTTTCAGATATTAAATTTGTAGTAGTTACTTTGCCAGGGAAAACATTTTATCATTTGTTTGGTTTTTTTTAATAAATAAACACAAAGTTTGATTCACCAGTCCACCTACGCTCTGTTTTGTCAATGGAGCCACAACAGAACAGCACTGCTTTTATAAATGGAGAATTGGGCTCGCTATAGTCTGTTACTAAGGAATATGTTTTTTCCAGTCCCTCTAGGTAATAAAATTCTTTATTTTAGAGTATTATTCATCCCTCCCTTCCCTTCTCTGGTTCAGAATGTCCCCCATACAAGGCTGGGTAAGAGTAGAGGTTTGCATCTTAACATAAGCAATGGGTCACCTCTCTTCCAAAATCCAGCTGAGACATCCCACACCACTGCATGTTTCCTAGTAAGAAGCATTTGGCTGGGCTGTTCAGGCCTTGTTTTTTCGCCTAAAGATGCAAGGACATTCCCAGCTGAGATAATAGTGCTATCTACATTAATTATGCACGTAATTCCCATTGCTCTGGAAGGAGAGACAACCCCCTGAGCTCGCTGGAGTTCAGTCCTGTTTGATGCTCATCTGCGCCAGCTCCTTCTGCTCAGCTGGCTGTGACTCTCACCCTGCCAAGCCTCTCTAGCCCTGTGGCAGGGACCAGACTTTCAGGAAATCCTTTCTGAACATCAGCCATCACAAAAATAATAATAATAATAAAAAAAACAAAAAAAACACAAAAAAACCAACCAAACAAACAAACAAAAAAACCCCCACCACCACCAACAAAAAACAACAACCATTAGCATCACACTTAGCTGTAATTGCTTGGGTTAAACTGCTCTACTTTCCTGAAGCATTTTATTCATGACCTTTTGCACTTTATTTCATACAGTCCTTCAGTTAAGCAGCAGCAGAGAGTGCATGAAAGTGAAGGCTGCTCTGGAGAAGATGGATGAGGCTCCCCACGCTACCCACCAGGAGTCACTTCCTAATTTCCTCGGCTAAAACTGACAGACAATCACCTGGCATTTCATCACAGCCAAACGGAGTTGTATTTTCTTTCCAGAGCTCACTGCCTATCTTTTGATAGCAATGACTATAAAATCTGCTGCCTACAACATTGTTTCTCAAAGCTTTAATATTTTATTGCTGTTGAGTTCTTGCTACACAGTACGAGGCATTTTGTGTCTTTGAGGCTCCAAATCTTTTTCTATATCTGCTTCTTTACAGTATATTACTCAAGAAATATTCTGTTAACGGCATTATATAGGTACTGGAATAAATCACATTACTGATGAGTATTTTTAAAGGAGTTTGTGGGTTTGTTTGTTTGTTTGTTTGTTTGTTTGTTTGTTTTGGAGGGTTTTTGTTTGGTTGGTTGGTTTGGTTTGGGTTTTGGGTTTTGGTTTTTTTTTGTCAATGCAGGTCAGTGACTCTCCCAATTGTTTCATTATTACAGAATATTTTTAGGGTCATTGTAGTTCAAATTAAAACTAATTAACAGAGGATAACCAGCCTGGGATCTACTGCAATGAAGGCTGTGGGATGTTTCATGCTGAGCGAGAAAGTCTTTAGTCACCTTGTCATCCTAAAGGACTTTTACAAGATTTTATAATGGTCATTTGATATTCATTTTTGATTTTTTTTTCAAACTGATCAAATGCCCTGTTTTAAAACACAAGGTTTTCCCTTGCAGAGAATCTCCAGCTTCTGCAAAATTATGTGCCACACCATTTTAAAAGGCAACACCTTCTTAGAGAAAGAAAGTACATTGTAAATAAAGTAGAGTCTGCTTCGAGAAGTTGTGGATGCCCCACCCCTGGAAGTGTTCAGGGACAGGTTGGATTGGACACTGAGCAACGTGGTCTGGTGGAAGGTGTCCCCATCTATGACAAGGGGGTTGGAACTAGATGATCTCTAAGGTCCCTTTCAAACCAAACCATTCCATGATTTCATGATCCTACAACCTGGCAACCAGTCTAAGCTGAAATGATCTCAGGAGCTGGTGATATTTTCCATTCCCAGGAGAGCTCTGTCTCAGGTTCTGTGGGTTGATTTCCTCATGTTATCTATATGAAGCCATCATCCTCTCAGATTTTAAACATTTTGATATGCTCAATCCCTATTATTTGTACTGCACTGGTTAGTTGTGAATACAGTTTGGGAAAAGAGCACATAACCCCGACAGGCATTGCACATGGCCAGGTGGGCTCATAACCTAAATAGGTTGTGTGTTAAAACAGACAAGTACTTTACTCTCTCCTGCTTAATCCTGTTTCTGGTTCAAATTTATCCCTGGCCATCTTAAAACCATTTCTCTTTCTTGGTGTTTATTTCCTCACCTTTTTGCATACTTGCTAGGAACAAGCACATCTTCCCTAAAAGAGCCCTTCTTCTCCTTGATGTCAACACCTCCATCCCTCCTTCTGTCCTTGTGGCCCCATCTGCACTTGCATCCACTGAGTTGCATCTTCGACACCACAATCAGTGCTGCAGAAAATACACTGGGCTTTGGGCTCCCTACTGAAAACACCTGGAAGAGAAATCTTACTGTAAGGCATAAAATGTAGAAGAGTGCAAAAATTAACCAAAATTTGGGAGTAAAAATATGATGTGAATTAATCTCTTTTCAAAACCTTCACACACCTCTTGCTCTTGGCTAGATCTTAACAGCTGCCAAGCACTCAGACGCCAGAAATGTTTCCTGCTCTTATTTACTCAACTAAAAATAGCTATCAGTGTTAAATCGTCCTAGCACTCCAACCTAGCACTTTTGCATTCTTTATGTCTGCATATCTAAATATATATAAAATGTGTGTACGTCATCTATACACACATATGCAAAATGCATATTAAATATGTACGTGGACATGCACACATATGTACACATACACACACATGTCAATACATAAATACACACATGCAAGGGCTTCATGGTACTATTTTGCATGAAGTAGAGCATGCAGCCAAGAGCAGCCACGTAACCAATTCATGTGTTATGTGTCTCACATCAGGAAACTTCCTTGCAGAACTAATGGCTTATCTGTATGATGTTCACTCACTCCAACTTCTGTAACTTTGTAGAACTTGAGCTGTCACTTAAACTGTCTTAAACTAAGATGATTAATTCCTCTCCCTCCACCTGCAATTCCAAAGCAGCACTTTGTAATGGTGCAGGGCTCGTAATCATCAAGTATTGATGTCATAAGCATTTATTGCTAGGGTAATCAGAAGAGGAAAGGTTACTGGCTATGCATGTGCACATTCATATGTATGACTCCTGTCTATTCTTTGTGTCTCTCCCTTTGATTCCCCAACACATCAAAAGGCTTGTGGAGGACCCAGCTGAGCAGCCACCTGAGGTGAGGAGCTGCTCCAAGATAGTTTGGCATCTTACCACAATGGCCCAGAGGAAGCAGGTGGTCTTTCCAGCTGGGCTTTCTGAAAAGGACTGCCTAAAAGCAATTGTTTAAATTTCAGTGCTCCCCAGGAAAATGCTGAGCCCTTCCTTTAATGTGTCTGGTTTTGCTAACATGCTGCCCCAGGCTGGAGAGTGGTGCCAATACTCTGTTATTTCTTACAGGCTCCAGGCTCTTGTTCACCTGCCAAGGACAAGGGGTGGCCAAGGGCAGCAGGGAGGGAACTGGATGTGCCCCTCTGGTCCTGTGCAAGCCAAGACTGGCCATGGCTTAGAGATGCCAAAGGAGCTGCTCCAGCCTACAGCCCTGGCAGAGCTTCTCAGTGGATTTCTGCCCCATGCTGCCTTCATTTGTCCCAAATGTTTCTGGTCTTTGAGATACACAATATGCTTGCCCCGTCTGATCCAAATTGTACCTCTGTATCAATCCAGAGCATGACAGATCCTTGAACATGATGAATCCACCCACACTCACCTCATTTTGTGCCTTTATTTGATTTAGGATTCCATAAAGATCTGAGGAGCATGAGGTTGCCAGGGTTGTATTGTGGTCCAGTGCAATCATTTGGTGACTCCAGCCAGATGATGACCACATCTTTCTTTGACTCACTTTTATTTCTGAAGCCTCTTTTCCTCTAAATTGATCTGTGGGCTTTGTGCACAGTTGGGTCACTTCTACAAGGGTTGATGCTGATCCTGGCAGATATGAAGAGGGAGTGTGACCATACTCCAGGGAGAAAATAAACCTTACCTTGGTAAATACAGCCTAATGAAATAAAAAAAAAAATAACAACAACAACAAAACAAACAAAAAAAAAGTCAACAACAGAAAAAAAACAACCCCAAGACAAGAACAGTATTGTGAATTCTGGGAACTGATCTTGTCTTGAAAGCCACCAATGATCAAATCCAGAAAGTCTGTGGCTGCAAGTTATGTGAACGAAGAATACTTTTTCTTTGAAGAAGCTCTATTCTCTATAATGGACTAAGTGCAGAGGCTCCAGGAATCAGAGGGCAGCATTTACTGACTCTAATGAGAGGAAGGCAGAGGCACTGATGGCTGTAAGACAATATTTTTTTCATGTCCCAAAGAAGTTTGAAAAAAAAAAAAAAAAAAAAATTTTTCTCTTCAGGAGGAGAATGTGTGCATTGCCTGGCATGGCTGATTCTAAACACTGAGTCACTGTGATCAGAACATGTACCATTATTAATGACATGAATAAAAATCAGGAGTTTGAAGCAGAGACATAAAATTCAACACTTTTTGTAGACAGCCACAACAACAAACGTATGGAGGAAAACTAAGAAGATGGGGTTCAGAAGTACCAGAAATGCACAATTATTTCAAGTCCTGTAGAAAAAATGTTGCTTTTAATGAAAACATAAAGTTTTCCATTTTTGGGGGGAAACATAGAATGGCCTTCAAAACTACATCCTCTCTCTCTCTATATATATATACATGTGTGTGTGTAATCTGTGAAAAGCTTAAGAACCAGCTGGAAACACTACCACTACTATCTTCACAGATGTGTGGATTAATATAGTCCTTGAATCACAGCCCTTTACAACAGAACTCTCTTAAAGACAACCCTTCAGCCCAGTGGGCACCAGCCTGACCTTGTGCCCATCTGGAGGAGCCTTTTCTGCAAAGTGAATTTGAACGTCTGTTCTGAGGGGGTGTGTTCCTAACGCAGGGCTGTTGGAAAGGGATCTTTATAGCTCTCCTTCATCTGCACTTTCCCAGCAGGCTCCACAACAGTGGGATCAAACACCACTTGTAAAAAGAGCAGCAAGAGGACAGAAGGCTATTTAGAAACACCCGAGCTCCTTAAGTGCTGTGTCTGTGCCAAAACCAGCTCAGTCCAATCTCAGTGACCCGGTACCATCTACAGAGCCTTCACTGCTGCCTCTTCAAACATCACAACAGGCCTGAAATTTTGGCTTTGATCACAAGTTAGCTTGAATTGCCACTGAAGGACGTGGTAAAATCATCCCCCACACCAAACAGGCCCAGTTCAGCACAGCTTAAACACAAGAAGGGAATGTTTGCCACCACAGCAGACACCCCACACCCCACTTCCCCGAGGACACCTGCATCCAGAGCCCTTCACTGACCACAGGTAGCTATTAGGCATTTGCAGCACACAAGGGTGACAGCTGCTTCTTTTGGGACAGATGGGTCAAATTCCAGTCTCCTAAAGGAGTTTGTGAAAACCTTGAGAAAAATCTCACAGAACATTTCTTCCTGAAAACACTTCCCAACAGGAGAAGGCAGTTGGTGAAGGGAGGAAAAGATGAAATCCTTGGGAGCACATGGAGTATTTAATAATTAAACAGGGCACTTACCAGTAATGACTAAAACAACAGAGATATTTAAAGACACCTCTTCAGAAAGTTCTTTGCAGTGCAATGTCCAACTAATCAATGCAGCAAAAACGTTTTTAGGATCAAGCTTTGAAGACAGCCATAGTTTGCTACCAATTTATTACCTGTTGTTGTGTGTAAGGTTGCACAACACAGAGAGAATTCAATGTTTTACCATGCCAGGGCAGCGAAGAGGTGTAAGTCATCTGGCTTTTATGATGTGTTGATGAGCCTCTTGCTCATCAATATTTTCACACCGTGCAAAATTAGACCGTTTAGTCATATGTCCACCTCTCATCTAGTGCTAATAAAAGGCCTGGCAGCAGTATCACAGCAAATGAAGAGCGTATGTGTGGGGGCAAGAGGAGGAGCTGGGACCAGGCAGCTCCATGGTCTCACCCACGCAACGTCTGCAGTAAAATGGCACCCACTGCACACCCCATTCCTGCTGCAGGGCCACCACACAGTGCCAGGCCCAGGTGGCCTCACAAGGATGTCTCCTTAGGCACCGCCAGACTTTCTTCTCTGCTCTGCCTTGACCCTAAATGATACTTCCAGGCCTCTGAGCATCCTGAGGTTGTATTGAATGCTTGAGGTTCAGGAGCAAGATTATATCTTACAAGAGCTGGAAATTCACCAGGCTTTGGCCACGCTTCATTGGTGCAAACCCTGCCCCAGCTCATGTTGCAGGTGTGGCTGCAGTGCCACGTTTGTGTCATTCGGTGGCAGAGAGGACAAGGCGAGGTCTTCCCCTGGTGCTCTGACCCACGTGGGCTCCCAGGATTTCTCAACAGCCTGACATTATTGCTTTGCTGTTTGTATGTTACACTTGAGAGGCGGTGGGCGTTGGCCGAGTGGCGTAGGCCCCCGCCTGTGGAGCCGGCTCCTCCTCTGAGGACGCTGGTTCAAATCCCGAGGAACTCGCTGTCGCCGTCCGAGCTGCTCGGCTGTGGCAAGATGAGCCTCAGGAGTGAAGGGGGTGGGGCCAGTTCTGCGCACACTGTGCCTCACCTAAAAAATCCATTGCGCAGGCTTATCCCAAGATCTTCGTTCGCGAAGTCCAGCCAACAAGAATTGGTGCAAACACAACTATCAAGAAGAGGTAGGGTGGGTGGCCACCCCAGTGACCCAGCAGATCCCATGTCAATGAGGCTGCTGGGGAGTAATGAGTTTGAGAGGCTTCCTTCCCCAGAGCCACAGCAGGTGTCTGCCTGACACCTTCACCTGAGGTGTCCATCACACTTGGCACAAGTTCTTTGCATTCCCTTGGAGCTTTGTTTGGAGCCCACATAACACAGGGGGAGTTACAACCCTCTTCAAGCCCCTCCACCTGGACTCAGCAGTAAGTGCATTTTCCTGCAGGACTTTGTGCCAAGTACATTTCTCAGCAGGACTTCAATGTAATTGCTATTTACAAAGCAGCCAAACTGCAGAGGGCTTTTACAGGCACTCAAGGGTGAAAACACACCCACCCCAAGTGTTTATGGCTTCAGTGGGAATACACCAGCTGTCTGCTGGGGTTGGCCAAGATTTTCTGTGGGGAGAACCACCTGGGCAGGCTGTTTTACTGTGCTCCAGGGAGATGGGTACACAGCAGCACTCAGCCTACAGGGTCTTTCACATCCTCCAGGGCTGAGTCTGCTCTGCAAGCCCAAAAACCAGTCCCATGCCAGGACTTCTCCACTGGACTCAGCAGACAAGCTGTGGGGATGGGTATCTCAGCACTCCCAGGGCTACTTCTGCAACCCCCACCTCCTAGGACAGGCTTTTACAGAGACTTCAAAGATGTTTTTGAAATAGCAGGCACAGCAAGGATTGGAACTTCTGCCTCTGCATCTCCAGATTGGGAAGCCTAAATTGTACTGTCTTCCCTCTCTTTCGCTCCTCTAAGAAGAATCCCAGCAATCATCAGCACAGTGGTGCTGTTTTCTGATGAGCCTGTGGAGGAAGATAAACTGCAGGATGAATGGAAATTTAGCACCCAAGCAGAAGAGTTTCTCTGCTTTTTTTTTCAATATTAACTGTATTTTGTTTATTGTAAGTCGATCTGTCCCCTGACAGACAGGGGGGTGCTGAGCTGCACCAACGGAGCCAACAGGCAGCAGCTGCCTTCCTGTTATTTTCATCTCTCTACAGCCTCCCACACCTCTCATGCAGACATTGATTTGAACTCTGCTTGATTCACAAGTATAAAAGGGGGAAAAACGGACTTAGACTGATGCCATAAATAGTTCACAGCCAGTTATGGCTGAAAATCAGAGAACAAATCTCCAGTCTCCATATGTTAAGCTGTAGTCATCCATCGTGAGAGGGAGAAGTAAATATTTGGAGTGAGGGGTGGGAAGTAGAGAAAACGCAACAGTGTGATAAAACCAGTTCACTCTTTGCTTAAGAGGCAGAAGCAAATGTCTGGGGATGGAAGCCCTATCAAGGAACATTCTCACTCGGAGGCATTACTAGGGCTGTGACAACACTGATGGGCTAAGGGTGCATCCCAAACAATTCGCAGTGCCCTCGGCTTTGCCATCCAGCCCCTCGCTGCAGCACAACATGACTGCTCATGAGGGGTGTCGGGCTTTACTCCCATGGGGGAAAAACAGCTGTTCTCCACAGGGGAAGGAGTTGCTGCAGTGTCTTGGAACAAAAAGTTTGGAGTTTGAACACAACTCAGGACTTGGCAGCTGAGGTGACAGCTTATCTAGGGACTGTTGTAGGAAATGATAAGTTACCAGCAACTTTGCCAGCGACATATTTTATGACACCTAGCAAAGAATCATACAGGTTGTGAATTCTACAAGTGTTAAAGCCCTTATAAGCTGCTCTGATCTGTACAGATTCCCTCCAGCTCAGAGCAGGAACTCACACCAGCACCACTGCTCACCTCACTCACACATCCAGGGAGAGCCCGGCTGAGGAAGGACCAGTGAAAACCTGAAGACAACCCATGAAATAGGCAGACCCATCGGGTGTTACTGATTGGCAAAACTAAAGCTAACTTTCAGACTGAGTTTATGTTGGAAAACATGATTATAGGCCACATAGTTTGCTCCAGTGTGAAACACAGCTAGTGTTTAAGCTGCAGCTGTATATTGGCTTGTTGGGGAGGGACAATGCACAGCAAGGATTTTGATGGCACATTTCATTAAAAAAAATTAAAAATCCCAGTCCTTTCTGAATACACGGTAGCACAAATATTTGTGTTGTCTTCTGCAATTTTCTTTCTCATCATTTCACAGCCACGAGGTTCAACTTGCTGGCCTATTACTTGACAGTTTAGGGTTGTTTTCAAAGAGTCCCAAAAATGCTGTCTGAGCACCACTGGTGCCAATATGCAGCAGTTTCACACCTCTGACTCCCCCTCAGTCTAAACTAGACATTTAACCTACAGCTTCTCAGTAACCTATACCAGTGTGGGGAAATTTCTTACTAAAGTGCATCCTGAACCTCTCACATCACAATTTGCAGACATTATCCCACCTCAGATGAGAGAAGAAGAAGCATAATGCAAAGATCTAACTCCAAACAGAGTGAGACTTTTTCAAGACTGCCTTAAATTTCTTACATGTAAATTTTAGGTACCAAAATAGGTAGCCAAATAATTTGAAACACGTAGCAAATGAGGTGCCCATAGTTGGAAATCAGCAAAACTGAATATAGGAGACTAAATTTAGGTCACCACAAGCAGAACATGAAGTGCAGCCAGGCTCTTCATTTTTATTTCACCTTTCTGAATATTTAGGCTTGTTTTGGTAATGAATTTTGCAAATAGATCTTGTTTCACATTATCTCAATTTCTTGTCTTGGACACTTACGGGACTAGAATTGGCTATCAGTTCCATTTAAGCATTTTATTTAACTTCTTAGTTTTGCTTTCTGGTTCTTTCAAAGACTCAAGTTAGTCTCCTCATCTAAATCTGTCTTAGCTCCAGTGATGAGGTTCTATTATGGCATCAGCAACAATCTATTAGCTTTTCCTTGTCCCCAGAAGGCTGCACCATTCCCTGCTCTACTGAAAGAACCTGGGGCCCAGGGCATGAACACAGTCAGCAGCACAAGCCCCTGCGGCACGGGCAGTGCAGGGTGAGCTGTTCTGCTCTGCCCACAGGGAGCTCCATCCTGGCCTGGACCTGCTGCACAGAAACCTCTGGGCACGGCCAACAATGGCTTGGTTACCTCATATCTGTTTGTTCAATGGAGCCAGGGAATAAGATGGTGCTGGCAAACCTTGAGACAACTTATGGAGCAGTGGGGGACGTCCGTGGGCTGTGAGCAATGAGAAGCAGCTCCGAGTTCGGGGAAGAGCTGTCAGCACTCTCCGTGAAGTAAGCAACTGGCAGCAGCTTCAGTGCTGGGGCAGCACAGCCAATCCCAGCTCCTGCTCATCCCACTGGAATCATCACATGCTGAAATACTAGGCAAGATACGATCGTCTTGAAGGTTAAAATAGAGGTAAGGAAAATTTTCCAATAAGCACTTGGTTTCCTACTGTTACCACCAGTGGTGCACACCCCATAATTGATGACCTGAAATTTTTTGGCACTGAAGAAGAAGCTTGTTCTGACTTCCTGAATAGTAATTTTAAGTCCCTTAGGACTGGCTTGGCTTTGTTGCTTTGCAGTCTGTGCCACTGAAACTCATTTGAAAACTAAGCTACATCATCTCAGCGCACCAAGGAGAGCTGAACTGCATCTGTCCATGCGTGGCCATTTATCCCTGGCTGAAGGCAAATATCCAGAGGCCCCAAAACAACAGCTTCCCCCCTCCCTCCCAACTGCAGGGAGAAAAGGGGGGGAAAGAAAAAAAACCACACTAGAGGAAAAGCGGGTTCTAATACTACTGAAGCAGTATGAATTTATACAAATATATATCTATATACAGAGAAGAAAAGGGAACTTAATATTACTATATGCACACACACAAACAATAAGGAACAAATGAACAAGGTCTACTTCCCAGGAGGAGACATGCAGCTCTCCCCGGAGAGACAGCAGGACCCCAACCGATGCCCTTCACTGCCGCAAAAGGACTGACTCAAAACTTCCGTCTATCCCTTCTTATATCTGAGCTGATGTAAAATAGGATGGAATACTTCATTTGGATACAGCAAACCATGCGATCTGTCTCCCAGGAAGGCCTAAAGTCAAACCACCACACCATGCAAAGTACATACATGAGGTCCTCTGCTTTTGTTAGTAATATATTGTCAGCAGCACTTATTTCTTTCTTCATTCTTTCCTCAGAAAGGTCTGGCTGGTTTATAGATGGATGAATGCACTGAAAATCCAAGCACCTGAACCCTTGGTTCAAGTTCATATTGTAGCTTACAGCATTTTGCATTTTGCAGTTACTTTATGAAACCTCATGACAGGAATTACTGGAGGAAGGTAGAAGAGTATAGAATTTTTTAACAAAAGAGTTAGGTAATTTTCCCAAATACAAACAAACAAAACTGTTTCAGGCTTGTTTGCTTTTTTTTTTTTTTCCCCAGCCTTGATTTAATTCAAATTCTCTATTGCACACACAATTTCGTAAGCATAATTAATGTATTCTCCAAGGCACTCAGCATTGCTTTACCTATGTTCCTAGGGGACCAATGAACATTTCATTACCAAATGGAAATAAAATGATGCTGCAAAATTTCCTGGGATGCAGCACCCACACATCCATCTCACAGCATTTGTAAAGTGAGTCCTACAATTAAACCTGCAAAACAGCAAACAAAAGGGGCCAGCAGCCTTCAGCTGCCCACTAGGACTGAGACCAAGCACACACTGCTACATACATTGACCTCAGCAACCTGAGCATGAGAACTACTGGGCAACAAAAATGCAGATTTATATAATTTGATGTAATGCTCACCACATTGGCAGAGCCCTCAGACCAGAGTTACATTTAGGTCCAGAGGTTCCCTCTGCCACAGCAGGGAGGCCCTTCTATGCCATGAGGCACTCGTGACTGTAGGGCCACCCCAGGCTGCACTGGGATCAATTTTGAGGTTGAAAGCATTTGGCTGGAGAGGAGCACACATTCTCCAGAGCTGGAAGCACGTGTGGTCTTGCACTCCATCAGTACAAACCATGTCTTACAGTCACTGCTTTCCCAGTCATATCCACTTATTCCAGTCCTTCAGGTGAAGAGTTGAAGAGCTGCATTGGCAAATTCTTTTGAGTTATTGTTGCTGTGGAGATGGTACATCCACATTCAACCCTTGCATGCAGGTTCCCTTGGGTCTGACTTTGCAGAAGAACATGCAAAAATGTGTATTTCTATATTTGGAGATTTAAAAAAAAAGTGTGGCTTTGCACTGACATTAGAAGAAATGATGGAACCCACAAAGCTAAAAAAAGTCAGATCCTGTCCTGCTGTTCCCTATTTTTAATACAAAGTAAAACTGAAAGAAGTAGAGAGGGAAAAAGGCATCTAAGGACAAGAAGGTCAAATTAATGTGAAATAAAATCTATCCTCAAGCTCCCTGCAATGAAGTAGCCAAGCATCCTCTGCTTCTCACCGGAGAAAAAATGCTGGACTTCCATGTGCAGAACAGAACCCAAGCACTGTTGCTGTCACACCATACCTGCAGAGCCTGACAACAGCTGACCAGGGTCTACAGACCTGGCTGGCACTTACAGTGAGGTACTGAAGGAAAAAAAAAAAAAATTAAAAAGGGAGAGGAAAAAAAAAAGGAGAAAGAAGAAGGGTTAGCTGTTATTAAGATATTATCAACTTTTAGGATTTTGTCTGTCAACAGCTTTCTGGAGATGTTAAGACAGCCTGTGCTGTGTAAGAACTGCCAGGAAGGCACAGATATGATCAGTCCCAGAGCCTGTCAGACACATGTTAAATTCCAAGAGAACCTCCAATACTTCTCTGCAGCTCCTTTTTTTGGGTACATAACAGATGCAGAATGAAACTTTTCCCCCATTCAACTCCTTCTGTAAAACTTTCTCTTCTTCCACCAATCCATGTGTTGCATCTGACTTTTCTACGTCCTGCTGGGTGTTGCACCAAGTTCCCAGGCCACAACACACTCAAGGAGTCACTGGAAGTAATTTAAGTTTGTTATTAAATGACGGACAGCCACTGCAACAGGGAGGCAAACAGAGACAGATGAGAGGAGGACAGACAGAGGCCGATGGACTCCTCAGCAAAAATCACCCTTGCACTGCGCTCAGCTTTCAAAATGTGAGGTCTCTACGTCCTGCTGGCACCTTACAAAATGCTCTGGGTACCAGGAGTGCACAGCAGCAGGCACAGCAAGCAGGGGATTACTTAAGACAGCTAATAGGAATCACCAAGGATGGGACTTAAATTTAAATCCTGCCCTTAATCATGGAATGAAAGCCTAGCTGTGGGCAACCGGCAGGCACTTTACTCAGGAAATCTGTCAGTGCCTGGATTCCTCCTCTGAAGATTATGTGCCTGAATGCCTCATCTCAAGAAGGCTGCTTATCTTTTCAGCTGGGTTAAAGCAGGCTCACCAAGCATATGGGACATTTTTATCCTCTCCATCTTCCTCCAGCCTTGCCCTCCTGAGAGTTCATCTATCTGATGTTGTAAGGTTGCTGTCTCAGATGATGCCCAAGCTGGATCCTTTCAACACAGTCTTTAGCAACAACTATCAGAAGTGCTTCTCTGCAATTCCTCAGTTGCTCATCACACCATGCCCCTCGTGCCTGCAATGCTGGGCTCTTTGTGCTCCTTACACACATCTTCCTCCTCACCCTTTCTTTCTCTCCATCAGTTTGTAGGTGTGTTGCCCTCAGTGCAGCACAGCTGTGACAACATGCCTAGTCCTCAGCTGTCAGGTACTTACTCTCTTCTTCAAACCCCCTTCTTAGCAGACCTGCTTCTCCAGGTCCTCACACACATGTGTCCTGCATCAAGTTTCATTTAAGCTCCAAAAGCTGTGGGATAAATCAGTATATTGACTCTCACAGACCTGTGTTCTCTTGAAGCCACTACTTACAATATATATAATAGCATTTCAAAAGATAAGAGTCTGGTTGTGTAAATACTTTGTAAATAAAGAACTAGGCACTGGTAATTCATTAGGTTTCTTATGTATGAAACAACAGATAAAATACTTACAAGTTTATAAAACAGTAATTATTTTAACTCGATGCTTAATAACTATGAAACTGTTGTGTCAAAATCTCTGTGCTTGAAAATATGCAGTTACTTTTAATCATCCACAATAAAGCTTATTAAGTGATTAAGAGAAGTTGACCAGTTAAAGTACTAGCTTCAATAAAAACAGACACCACCTGATGCTATTTCTGACACAGTCTGCATTTCAGACAAGAGCAAGTTTTGTCTTCACATCAAAGTACAAATTTTGGACACCAGTAAACACAATAGATCTGACTGGGGGGGATGCACAATAAAGGAGAAGGGGCCACTGCTTCTGCTAACATGTCTACACTGAAGTTTCAGGTCTCTGATTTTTTTTTCTTCCTCCAAAGAGTGCAGATTGTTTCACTAACTGGAGCAGTTAGTGAAACTAACTGTAAATGGGTGATGCTTGAAAGCCTGGCACTGAGTCTCCTAGTCAGAAATGAACACAGCAAGCTGGAGGACAAGGCACATACACACACACACTGTGCACACCCTTGTGTTGTTTGGGTTCTTCAACTGCTGTAACTTCACATCTCTAAGAGCCACCGTGCAGGGTACTCAGCAAACTGTGCTTCCAAAGCATGAGTAGACAAAGCCTCCCCAAAACTCCTTCCATGCTGTGTGTCTGTCAGGGTGCGTGAGTGTCCTCAGTGCACCCCATACCAGGCAGGCTTCAGCAGTAGCACCATTAACTTGTCCAATAGCTTCCTATAAACCAAGCTGGAAACAGGCTATCTCTGTCACTTGCAGGCTGATAAACCTTTGGGCTCAGAGCCATAGCCTTATGAATCAAGGATAGGGTGACAAAGAGCCGAAGGACATTTCACAGCATCTTCTCTGTGGGAGTGAAATAGCAGGTTAGAAACCAACTGGCAATTTCACAGAAACAATTGATCTTCCCTTTGAGTGGGATACAGGGAAAGCACTTCTCTCTCGACCTGTGATCAAGGGAAGTGGAAGATGAGGGAAGCAAAAGAAAATCTGTTTATTTTCTATCAGGTTATTTCTCCATCTGCAGCTCTAAACTTTCAGGCCAAATAAAGGAAAATTTCAAGCTAGTCTAAGGAAGAACATGGGAGCTCCTGCAAAATATCTCCCTTTGGAAAGAGGTGGTGCAATCTGATAACAAACCAGCGGTCAAAGATGACTCTCTTGCTCACTGCAGAGAAAAGCATCAGGATTTTGAACTCTGCACCATGTGGTAAATCTCTCTCATTGCACACTAAAAAATTTTCATGCATATTTTGCATGGTGCTGGGCAGACACACAGTAAGCAAGGCTGAGGCACCAAAGCAGTAATTTGTGCTGGAAGCTCCTTGCTGCAAGGAGCAATAAAAGGTTTCAGGCAGTATTTGGTGAGCATCTGTGAAACATCTCCTTCAGAGAGGCCTCATGCAGAAAAGACTCTGCTTCAGCAATGGTAATCTTTCCTCTTCATCTTCTAGAAATAAATAACCTTTTATTAAATTACTGTCTTGCCTCTGAATGATGAGTCATACTGCCTTTCAACAGAACATCAGGTGGCCAAGGGACCCTCTTCACCAGGTTTTGAGTATCTTAAAAAAAAAAAATCCACATCTTTAAAGGTTTTCTACTACTTAGAAAGAAAATGAGGATGCAGATGAAAAGAGACAGATGAAACCTCAATTTAGCTGACTGTAAGACTGTGTCACCCAGCAAAATGTGAAGCAAATTACACAGCACAACTTTAATGATATGAAATGGCTTAAGTCAATTTTTGTTGTTTTGACTCCCCTTGCAGTTCTGCCCCTTCCAAGACCCCAAATCTGGATTTGTGCATAATTTGACTTCAATATGTACAGTTTATGCCAGAAGATTTTACACACAGGAATTTGAGAAGCAGCAGTAAGCACCACAGCATAGAAGGCTCCATCTGCAGTGTATACTCACTAGGTTACAGCAAATAATTCAAGTAATTTTCTGCATTCACACTGAAAATTGCACTTTTTTCCTCAGCCGACTGTCTCTTCTGGGTTCTGTTCTAGTGATCAAAGTTAGTGCCATGAAAGTGATCATTAATTTAACCCCAAGATGAAATTATTCACAAGCAGTGATTTTCAATACATCATGGGCAGTAGCTAGATGCCACTGCAACCAAAAAAAGCAAGAATGTACCTCAGGTCTTTGGGATTCAAAAAGAAATGAGTCTATGGCACATCAAACATTCCTATAGGTGGGACCCCATAGGTAATGCCCTATTGGAATGAGGGAAGTGAGACACAGAGAGAACAGGACATTACCATGGACACTGATGCTGGAAGTCTTTCCTGTGATGCCCACTGCAGTAGGCACACTTCCCATGCACACATTTGTGTAAAACAAGGGGAAGAGAGGCAAGGAAGGAAGCACCAACAGAAGGGCAGGGCACTGAACCAGCAGGATGGTCTTCCCCAGCTCACATCACACATCTTTCTGGCTACTTCAGGAGGTAAGTCAGCATGCTGCAATTATTTAGAGGCCAACAATCCTAATGTACCCCTTTCCTACCTGACCCCACAACTTGGCTGTACATATTCCTCAGGAAAAACTGCCATCTGTCTATCTGTTTTGCTGCTGTGATTCAGACACGGCAGAGCTTCACCAGATGAAACGAATTCTTTTTCTGGTGTGACATTAAGACTACATGCAATCAACTTAAACTCCTCCACCAGAAACTGCATGGCGTCTCCAAGCCCAGTAAATACCCAAGGCCAAGGTTAGCATTTCCAACTGTTTTTATTGCTAAGTGCCCTCAAGCATGTTATATAAATAAATCATACTATGCTATGCTCCATGCTAAGGTGGGCAACAAAGCAGGGCAATTAGCTGCAGGTGAAAGATGCTCATTAAACACAATTAATAAGCCTGTGCACCGAAGGGCACAGGAGCTAATTATTAGAAGACACTGTGTACAAGCAGCACTTACAGCTATGAAACCAAGGCACTCCCACAAGAAATTTCAAGAAGACAGTGAAATGACTTAAATCAGAAGAATGATCCAAGCCAAGCAATAGCTCCTGACATAGCAATCCAGAAATTAATGAACCCCACCCCTGTCCTCCCTGTGGTTATCGGACCCCTCTGTTAGCCAGGCTTTGGGAAGCACCCAAGGATGGGGCCAGCAACTTCCTTTAAGTACCCTGGCACCCCAGGGGAGCCCCGTGTGCTGGAGGTCACAGGTACACGGCTGGCACCAGGCTGCCAGTGCAAAGCCTCTGGCTGGGGTGTCAGGCTTATAGCTGCCAGGCATTGCAGAGCCAAGTGGGTTATACGGGTCAGCAAAAGACCTCTAAGATCATCAAAGTCCTCCAGGACTTTTAGAATCCAGCAAGGAAACAGTAAAGAAGGCAGAATTTCACATGCAAACTCTAGTCATCCCTTCAGTTTACTGGAATAATATTTGTTAAAGGCTAACAGAACAACCCACATTTTTCCACATGAAGTGAAAACAGCAAACAAGAGTGTTTATCGGTCTCATATAATGACAGAGCAACAGTATTTAAAAGTATGGCATTTGAGGAGAAATAAACTCTCCTTGTTTATCATCAACAACTGCAATTATGTTGTCAAGTGATAGATGAGTGTTTTGATTTCCTCTTCCTGCTGTCTTTCTACTTTCAACTTATATTGTAAGCTTGACACTGTTTATTCATGTACTACTACAGAACCACCAAGAGGGGTTATTAATTGAAGAGAATTTATTTTTCAAAGTAGTCATGCCATGAAGCTGCAGATAAAGCTAAAGTTTAACTCTACATCCTCCTCCAAAGCAGCATATTAGTGATGTTAAAAACACCCAAACAGAACAGCCTGAGGAGGTAACGAGCTCCTGGACTTGCAAACCCCAGCTCAGTGCCTTGCCCACAGCACAAGGACATGGAACTAACTGCTAGGGAGAGTCCAGAGAAAGTCCATCAAGATGATCAGAGGGCTGAAACAACTCTCCTGTGGAAACAGGCTGAGAGAGCTGGGGCTGCTGAGCCTGGAGAAGTCTCTGGGGAGACCTCGTAGCACCCTCACAGGTTATGGCAGTGGTAGCAGGGCTTGCTGAGAACTACTTCCTCAGGCAGCAGAACAGACTGCAGCATTGGTAGGATGTTGTCCCATCGGATCCAGAATCCTGGTTACATGTTCAGATGCTTCTTCTTTAGTAATTTACTGGTAATATGGAATAAAAATGTACTTTTGTTGCTGTTGCTGCTTGCCTGAGCAAAAGTTGCCTGATGGCTCTAAACTTCCATTACTTGAGACACAGCAACAGAACACACATGTACCTACCTGCAACAGAGCCCTTGGTTTGCCTTTTCAGAAAAGTTAACATATCCTTTTGCATGAGAAACTGCTGGCTTGTCTGAGACACGAGGACCTGATACTTGCCTAATTCTGTCTGCTTTTAACTCTTAAAAGCACATCTGCTTGATTAGCCACAACCTTCAGCCATGTTGAAGAATACTCAGCTCCAACACTTCTGATAATATCTAAAAATAGTTCAAGGACTCTCGGCCTTTTTTATGAACAACTTGTGGGTGAGCTTAAAGCATTTGGTGCCATTACACTTAAGGACAATTTTGCTCCATGAAATAAATTCAGCCTGCCTTTCTCCTGCTGTAAGTCCCTTCATTAGCCAGAAAAGCAGTAAACAGAGATGGGGAGGACAAGGAAAATCAAAATACAAAACACCATAAGCCTTTCAACACCTGATGGAAGAACAGGTCTAATGGATGTTTATGTTCCAATCTATGCTGCACTACTCTGAGCTCACATCAACAGATCTTACCCATCTCACTCTGCATCTGCTCTACAGAAAGTACTTACCTTTGGGACATCAGTCTTGAGCCACAAAAGCGCTTGTCTTTCATGTTCAAGCACTCTTTTTATCAAGATGGAAAATCATTTGCACATCTCAACAAAAAAAAACCAAACCCAAACACCCAAATAAGCAGCATCTGGAAAAATCATATGGCTCACACCCATCATGCATTTCAAAGGCAAAACTGCAGAGATTATATACCCTGATAGCATATAGGCTTCAACAGAAATTTAAAAACTGAAAAAAGGGAAAGCAACATTAACTCCAGAATTCCCTGAATGACTGCAGTCATCCCCTGCACAATGAAACTAAAAAGTAACATGATCAGATCACTAGAATATCAATATTTATGTCAACAATGGAGACGTTCTTGCCGAAGAAACTGGAATTGGTAGGTTTTACCCTCCCACTGAAATATTATCCGATATAGAGTTCACCTTAATTTACTTTTATAAACCTGTGGCTCCCTTTGAGGTCACATTTGATTCTTAGGGCTTTCCATTACATATACTGAAAACAAACCCAAAATGCTTACCCAACAACTTACATGAGAGGATCCCGCATCCTGGAAATTCTGGCTGAGAAACCAAATGAAAAAAGGTCTCTCTCTGTATAGTCATCTCAGTAATAGTCCAGGATCAAGTACCAAATAAAACAAAAAACAACAAAGCTCCTCATGAAAGCGTGTGTATGTCAGAATTACCCCCTAAACCAGAGCAGAACAGCAGGCTGCATATTTGGATGCACCCTGATTTACCCTGTTCCACAGCAAGCAAACCTCATGAAAAGCTGTAGCTTTTACAATCTATCTTGCAGTCAGGAGATTGAAAAACAAATCTCCTCCTCAGGAAATAGCAACTATCTGGAACAGGTGAGAGGTTCCACTCAGTAGTAGAAACACAGCCCAAACACAACGCCCCGCTCGGGATTTGCTACGTACAATTCAGATGTACTCCAGTTCACAATTCCATACCACAGTCTCTGCTTGCACTCAGTCTGCTATGAGACAGTAGCTATACAGAGCCTTTAAGATGGCATCTGGTTTCTTCAAGCTATTAAAGCAAAATAAAAAAAAAAAATCAAAAAAAAATCAAAGCATCTTCAGTGTTTGGGAGACACCACAGGGGCAAGGACATCACCTTTTAAACTCAATAGTATTAGTAAGGTCTTAAGAGATCTCATTTACTTTAGGTATTTGATGTCTTGTGATGAAGCTGCAAAGATGAGTAGAAAACCACAATAACAATAGTAACTTATATGCAAGTTCTTGAACTACTGTAGGCCTTGCAAGTTCTCAGATGGCACCAACAGACAGCTATTTACTTCTGTAGGTGAGGATTTACAGTGTTCAAAAGATCAAACATAAATAGTAAATCATGCAGGCAGAAGAAAAATGAGCTCTACCATAAAGACAAATCCCTCACATTTGACCTGTTTTCTTAGTAACAGCTCTCCTGGAACACCTTAAGAATCCAGTACAGACACAAGGGTAGATGTGGAGCTATTTCTCCAGAGAGCATTCAAGGGACCCTTTGTGAAGTTCAGAACAAGCTGTTAGCAAAGGAGACAAGCAGGTGGCCAGGGCAGTCTTAGTGCTGGCTTTGTTACTGCACGTTCCCCATCCAAACACCCTCTCATCCTACATATGACCAATGACATCCTCCCTCCAGAAAATTTGTAGGGTATCTGTTATGCTAAATTCAACACAATGTTGAAGCAAAAGGAGAAAAAGAGCTTGGGTGAAAAGAAGGAAGCAAAACAAGCTTGTACTGCTGCAGATCAATGCATTTTCTTGGTTTATTTTGGATTATTCTTCATGGATCTCCTCCCCATCTCCCCAGATGCCAAGGCAGATTTGGAACTTTTTTAGATAGATCAGAGTTGCCCAGAATACTTTACATAAGAAAGAAACAGTTGGTTAGCATTCAGAAAACGAACTGGAACCATCTTCAAAACAACAGTTTTTCAGAAATGTGTAAGTTTTCACTGCCTGAGGCAAAGGACAAAAGATCACTGAAGACACAGTTTGGTGTGCTTTATAACCTGGCCCTCAGATTCACCAGTTGCTCTAAGTACAGGTTTGAAGCTGCCAGTGGGAAATGTGATTCCCTGACCAAAATCTGAAGTGTTGAGGTCAGTTAGCCAGACTGCAGTTCCCAAGTTTACTGTTGCACAGCTCTGCGAAGTTCGTGACAGTAACAAAACTGCGTTTTCAGAGACGTGAAGAGCATTATGTGTATGTGACAGATGGCTCTGTGAACTGGAAGATTTCCTCATCAAAAAGGTCTTCTGGCAGTTTTTCATCTCCATCAGCAAAAAACGTAGGGAATGGAGGGTTTTTATTGTGTTCCTTGCATGTAGGCAATTTGCTGTCTCTGACCTAAAAAGCAGGAAGGGGAAGAGTAGGGTTAATAAATCCTACACAAGACTTTCAGACAGAGATACACCAGAAATTCAAGAACTCAGCTTGCATGCATAAGAAAAAACCCAAGAGCATTCACATTGCACTTGTTTAAAGAATTTCCGGTATATAAACATCAACAGCCTCTTTAACATCAACCCCAGACACTGAATTTAACATTTTGCACCCCTCCTTAATGACTTTTTCAAAAACAACACAACAAAATAAAAACAAAATAAAGAGAATTTGTCATTACAGTGAGAGAAGCAAAATCTACTCTCATTTCTCAATATTTTAAAATGTTATTAAAATAAAGATATGGCTTGTTTAAACTGAGCTTGCATCCCACAGTACCTTCCTGCATGACATACTAAGTTATATTATGCAGTGTAATCACCTCTTCACCAACCAAGACATGCATCTGTATGTATGATGGGAACTAATTATGGCAACTGATTTTGCAAAGATAAGTGCATGTGCTGTATTCAATCCCTCTGGCTACTGCAGAGCTATTCAGTGTCTGCAGAATTAAGCATCTAAAATTCTTCATTCAGGAATCAGTACCCAAGTTTGTTGAACACAAGCCTTTAAGACAGTTCATTTCCAAGAACTGTGGTGCCACAGAGAAATTACTTTCTTTTACTGACCTCTCAACACATGGAAAGACTTAAAATCTAGCCCCTGAAACTCCAATCTCTGAAGAAAATTAGTAGCTAGAATTATCAGCAAAAAGCAGTCTGTCTGCAGGTAGCAGATAGAAAGCTGGTATCTCTGAATAAAAAAAGGGCTACAAATTCTTCAGCAATGAAATTTTACTTAAATTCTTCATTTCTATATTGTTACAGATGATCTTCCTCACAAGCTGTAATAACCCTTTCAGTCACTATAATTAAGTGGATTAAAAAAAAAGTAAAAATAGCTCAGAAAAAATTTTAGTATAGAGAAGATAAGCTCTCCCTCTTAGATTTTTGGTAGGCTTTCAAAGGACAGGAAGCTTATTTTTATTTGGTTGAGCAAAAACCTCACATAGGACAATTGTGATTTATGCCAAAAATTAAATAAAACAATTTCATGCCCACTAGAAACTCTGTTCTGACAACACTCCATTTACAGATTCATATCTGCTATTACTTGAGCCTTTGTCAAAGGCCATGAGGATTCCTGCAGACAAAGGGTACAATAAATTCGATGTTCCAACTGTTTTCTAAGTGCAGGATTGATAAACAAAAGAAAACTTTTTGCTAAGAATGAGGGGATCAAGGGCTCAAAACCCTGTACTGGTTAGGATGGTTAAGTATCTTTTCAAACAGATCACTCCTCTTGTACCAGGCACCTCCAATTGCCCTACACAACTCCTTAAGTACCTGTAGTTGCCAATTTACATTACATGGCTACACAGTTAAGCTGGGCTGAGGTCCCAGTGCAAAGACCTTTGCTGTAACAGTTCCAGCAGCAGTGAGTTCAGGAGAAACACAGAGCTTCAACAATGCCATCTGAAGAGTGGCATCTTCAGGGATGTCATCCTTCCCTTTAAATACGTTGTGGCCGTTTCTTTTACTCTATGAAAACATGTTTTAGCAGCTTAACTGGTTATTTCCCTTGCCCCTTTCTCTTTTGCTCTCTAATCCTACTGCACACCATAAGCCTTCTCTGTCAATGGCAATACTCCCCCACCATGGTTCCAGGTGAGTTAGTATCAGAATAAATTATTTTAGTTATGCTAACTTTTAAATTTCATATATATTGTATTAAAATATTTTTCATGTCTACTTTGTGTTATTTTTGATTATTTCAATAATGAAATACTGTGTTGCTACATACAGGCTCTGTCATTATAGGCAGTTTTGGACAACTGGAAAATGAAAGTAATTGAAATGTTTGATCCCTTCCTTTCGCCACCCCCTTTCTTCGTAAAACAATTTTTTATGACAGGATTCAGAAGCAAGACATCTACTCTTAACTGAAGGCAAATTCAACAGTGTCATCTTAGTCTTGAGTCAGTTTTCCTAAATAAATATAAGATTTCTGTTCAGACTTAACATTGCAATAATTACATATTAATGTCAAGGGGTGCCGTAGAGACAATGCTGCTTGTGTGATAAGGGGAATTCTTAAAATAGTTTTAATATTCTCATGAAACATTTTCAACAAACCATTGCTGCTTTCACAGGAGCACAATACTGTTTGATTTTGCCCCTTCCCAACTCCTCAGACACTGGCCAGATCCCAGAAGCACAGGTCACATCTGATGCAGAAATGATTTTCTACTGATGTGCTCTTTCTTTTGACTGGTATAATTTACACAGTATTTCTTTTGACTGGTGAAAACTACTGATCTTTTTCCATCTTCTTCTGCAGTCACTGTTTTCAAGTGCAATTTAAAGCAAAAAAGCACAGTCTTAGAGCATCACTACCAAACTGAATGAGCATCCCTCTTCTCCCTTTTGAGTTTCAAAAACTAGATATTATATTATCAGATATGGTCATTATTATTTCTATTAAAAGGAAGAACTCAATTTCATTTTACACCTGAAAGTACCGATTAGCAACTTAAAACACAGTATGTGTTTTAATCTGTGTTCATCTGTCTTCTCAAGAGAATTACTGAATGGCTCCCATCACATTTATGAAGGGTGCAGTACACCAAAGGTTTCCTGCATCTAATACCTCAGATTCCTGCATAATAACTTCACAGTGGTATGAAGGGGTTCAATAGTTTGCAGCAGCAACGGTCACACTTATGGTATAAGCAGGTACACAGACAAGAAGTACGGGTGCCCCAGCACAGCTCTTCCTGTTCTCCTGGTAACTTGATGAGGACCCCTCATAATGGAGTAGGTTTTCATGCTCTGTTACTAAAATCCAGGGAGTTTAGCTCTCACTCACAGAAGGAATCAGACTGGTAGTTCAACTGGTTATTACAATCCATAAAAGCATTCATATAATTCAATATAACATAAATACTTGGCTTACTCAACTGCTGTATTAATAGAACTATATATTATAGTATACACTATAGACAGATGATATGTATATATACAGTAGTGTATATACTTAGTGTATTCTCTGTCAAATCTTTTTATTAATAAAAATATTACAGAAAGCTGAAATTGGAGTTGGTTGGGACTTTGTTACTAAGTCTTTGGAACAGTCCATAAAAGGGTTTTGCAGACAATAAACTGCACATATGCATGTCCCCTGTATTGACAGCATACTGGATAGTAAAAACCAACAGAAATTCAGGAATCTCTCACCACAAAAGACTCCATATGGTCTGAAACAAGCACCAAAAAATGATGCTTAAGTCAGAGCTTGCATTTGTAATTTAACGGAGCTTTAGGCTGTGTTAGCAACCACAGCAAGGAAGGAAAGGTGTTTGTTGAACAGAAAAATGTGTTTAAATATCAAAAAAAGATTAGAAATAATCTCCTCAGGTGTAATACATTACTTTGCTCAGCTTCTCTATTGTTTTTAAACCTAGACAGGAAATTTAATACAAGAACTACAATCCATTTCTGGCCAGCCTTATTTTGCCTTAAAACACAATTGTATCATGGGACCCAAGGAACAAGACAAGGAACATGAAAGAACTGAAGGCATCACACTGTTCCTGCATGTCCTCAAGTTGAGCAGAGTATACCCAACTCAGGCATGAGCAGCTAGAAACACAACACAGCAATACCTGGAAACTGTGGCACAAGATAAGCAGGATCCAAATCACTACTGACTTTTCTCTAAGAACAAAACCAAACTCAAACAAATGCCAAACAAAAAAAGCAGTCTCAAGATTTCAGTTATTAGCTCAAACAGAACATTATACTAAAGTAACTGTACACTTCAATTTAACTCAGAGCTAGCACACAGAAAAGCTAGCTCAGTATCTGACTTGCTAAGCAGCTCCTGTGGGTTACAAAAGTTGCCAGAATTTCTTCTTTCACTAAAAGTGATATATTCACAGTGGTCAACACTGAACATCCTAAGAACACCATGTGCCTTAAAGTTAGGACAGTTATAAAACAGTATCAAAGATAAACTATAACATTCTGAATTATAATATACCACACCACAGTACTCTCTCCATTATAAAGTGAAGAAACTACTTGAAAAGGGAATTAAATCTTGTGCTTCTCTCTTGAATAACAGAAGAGAGAATTTTTGGTACTATATTTGAGAGATAAGCTCAGAATCATAAACTTTTGAAAGAAAAAAACTGTAACAGATGGGAACTGTAATCTAAGAAACAGGTGTTTCCTGAGGTAGGCTATCCTCTGCACAACTTAAAAATGCTTACTGTGCAACATTATTCTTTCAACAGAAAAATCCTACCCATTCTAGCACAATGCTAAAGTATCTTAGGTTTATTAGACCTTGTAACTGAGAAAGAAATCCATGCTAAAGTAAGCTTTTTTCATTAGTTTTCCAGTTGGCTAGAAACATTATTCACGTCAGTCATTTACCTGTATGCTTCAGTGTGCAATATCAAATGAAAACTGACTTCTAATTAAACCAGAAATCCATCCATCCTAATATTCTGTAATTCTATTCTGCTGAAAATGAAACTTGAAAAATTTAAGTGCTTCATCTCTGTCTGAATACAGTGCTGATGCACTAAGTTTCCAAAAATACAACATACCAAATAAATACATGCTTTAAAGGTGCACTGTGGTTTTAATGGTTACCAAGCAACACAGTGGGTACTGAACACAAATGCCTTGCTCTTAGAGGCACACAAAGAGAGAAATGTCATGCAGTATTTCATTTATGAGAGATTCAATTTCCCTAGATATTAGTCCTACTTAATTACAGGCAGCTATTTAGTGGAATGAACAGTAATTATGAATGCTAATATCCCATAATTCCTCTCCACAACTACAGTTCCAAACAAATGTGCAGCAATATATCGAAGTCAATGCCCAGGAGCAAACAAGAACACAGACTGGAAGAAAGGTGTAAGACAAGCTAAACACACCACAGATGAGTGCAGCAAGACTACACGGAGAAAGAAAAACCAGAAATTACAGAACACAAGCTTTGCTTGATTTTATAACTAAAGCTTTTTTTTTCTTCTTCAGGGATGTATTTGAAAATATAAGGGAAAATTAATTGATATATGTCATTCATATGGCATATGCAAGAAAAAACCCACAGAATGTATTCACCAGCTCAAGGAACTGGAATGAACTGTTTCTGACTACATACTGCCTCCAATCTCCAGATATGAGTGGAGGCAATTTTGAGAAGCTATTTCTTAATAGCAATAGTACCCACTGCTGTGCCTTTTTTTCCCTCAAACAGTGTTATTTATTATTAAACATCGTAAAAGTTGGAGCCTGGAGCATCTTGGTCAAGATCTTTTGAATACTCCATTATGTTAATCAAGGAGCTGTAAGGGAAGAAAAGCCTCACTCTTCCCACAGATCCTCAACCCTCATCAATGGAATTTGCTGCAACTCTGAAATGCATTTGCCAAAATGTATACTTGAAGACACCTGGACTTCTAAACTGTAGATAACTGTAACTTGAAAGGTTTTAAATATAGATAACTTACAGATACAATACAGACTCTGATCTTGTGGACATCATGTATAAGGGTCAGCAAAGCACTCAGAAGAGTGCCTTGTGCAGTTCAGTTAATACTGATAGACTGAGTTTACTCAAAAAACCCTAAATGAGCCCTTTTAACTTTTGGTTTTAGGATACAGTTCCAATCATCACCTGTGGCGAGGGAACTGAACAGAATGACTCCTAACCACAGCAGGCACCCCTTCAATGGTGTGCAGCACACTGCCACAGCAGCCAAAGTCCGTTTTCCTCCTCCTCTCAGATGTCAGCATGGCTGTTTTACTGCATATCCTCAGGTGCCCTGGCCCAGCAGTCTCCTGCCAGCAAGGCTATGGCAGTGCTGCTGCCTCAAGGATTTTCTGGAAGCTAACAGAAGGACTGCTTTCAGAACAAAACTAGTAAATCCAAAGTGTTAAGTGGGATACTTTCCAGCCTAGGCAAGAGTAATTTCTGAATAAAGAAAAAGTGGAAGAAAGAGGTGAAAGTGACCCAGTGGTGAAAGAAATCATGCATGCTCTTCTTCAAGCAGAGTGTGCAATGTCTGGTCAACAAGGGGATGTTGATTTGTTTAAATGAGATCTTCATTGTGTATGTAAGTGTGTGTTATGAACACACACAGCTTTGCTTTTAAAAACTATTTATATCATAGGAGTTTAATAAATATTTTCTTTCTTAACTCAGAGTTAGTAATGAAAAAATAAATTTACTGAGTCTAGTTAGAATGCAAGTTATGATCTGAAAGAACTAGGTAGTGTAGTCACTCAGTGGCTTCCTAAAATGTATCCTTACAGACAAAACACCTGAGATGTGCGTGTGCATTTGCCACCAAGCATGACTGCTGTAAATGTGGATTTTAGCAGCATAACTGGGACATCGAGACGCACAGACTTTTGCAACAATTAATTCTTGCTTAAGAGCCCTATTACAAATAAAGAATACAGTCTGGGCATCAAATGCTTCTCAGTTTTTCAGCTTCATTATGTTGCTTGTATACTTATAACTTAAAACTAACATCCTACAACAAATTCCCACTTAATTAAAGCTCAGACTAACAGCAAACAGTTCATATGTCAGGATTTGAAGAGGTCATCCAGTCCAACACATGGACGAAAAGCCAGCCAAGCTACAGTCTTAATTCTGTGCAACTGATGTCACGCTCAATAATTTTGCAGTTGTCCTCCAAACTACTTCTTGTGGACATCTGTTCACCAATTTTCATTACCCTGGAAGGGAAATGTATAATGTATTCTCCAGGTTTGGGCTGGACATTACAACCAAAGCAGTTTAGAAATGCCTCACTCAGAAAAAAGGGCCTTATTTTCAGTTAGAGAAACACAACATTAAACTTCATTTTTTCTGTGGGTAAAACACCTGTTTGAAAGCTGTACTTAAAACCCAGGAACTGTGGAGTTCTGCTCCACAAGTAGGAAATACAGAACAGAAACTGGATGTCTACAGTAAAATATGACAAGAAGACAACAAACCCGTTGAAAACATCTGACCTTGATGAACTCCGTAGTTTTTCAAGAACTGAATCATTTAAATCCCTGTAATACTTCTGAGAATTTAAAAGTGTGTATCAGATATGCAAGTGTATGTATACAAAAATCTTTATTCACAGCAGAGACATCTGACACCCTGCACTCAGTCAGAAAGGAAGCAACTTCTTCCAAGTAATTTGTGCTTTCAGATGTGAAGAATTTACCTAATTAGAAAGAAAAAACTACTTTGAAAACAACCCTTAAAAGCATTTTCTTGCTTTGATGTGGATGTACATTGTAAGAACACTTATTAGACTCCTCATTTAGTTTCTTACAGACAATCTTCCAACAACCTCCATAAAATTAATTCTGCAGACTGCCACAGAAAATAACACTGATGCATTTATACTGACTACAAACTGTGAATTCCAGCTGTCTCCCTCTGTACCTCAACTGCTCCTTGGGAAGGTAAGTGATACTGTCCATGGGAATGCCTTGAATAACCCCTGAAGCAGTGCTTGCTGTGCACTTCTGTTCACAAATACAGCCCTTAAATAAAAGTCCAGAAATTTCTTCACCATGCTGCTGGCTTGAGTTAGCTTTCAAGGGGGGTGGATGTAGCCTGGAGATCCTCACCAAAGTTTCAGCAACTGTGCTGGTTTATCAGAAGCTACATCTGTGCACAACCTCAGTGCACTGAGCCATTTACAGTGAGTGTGACCCACTGCCCCCACTCACTACCCTCTTTCACCCAGCTGATTCTACTCCCTTTAACTCAACAGTACAAGATGGCACTCTGAACACACAAAGACTGCATTCAACCAGTGCTTTTCCTTCTGTAGGAAGAGAGTTGTAGGGAGCTCAGGAGTCATTAACATCAGTAAGTTGAAGCTAGCAAACATACCTTCACCAGGCAATTTGTGTGACCTGGAACAGACCCATTTACATAAATAATGTCATGTTTTGTGTTGATCCTCCACACCTAGGAGAGGGAAAAAAAAAAAAGAATCAGACACTGAGCTCTGGTTAGAGACTATTTCCACTTTCACGAACAGTATTCCAGTAAAGCACAGACTGATTAACTGGAGGTGGAACTCCAGGGAAGAAAAACATGCTGCAGAGGTCTGAACTTGCCATAAAATTCACTCATATGCCACTGAGTGTAAAACTGTCTAATGCAGGAGCCTGAAACAGTTTTAAAGGGCTGGTGATCAGGCTGTATGTGACAATGCTGCTTGCTCAGCGTAACACCAACCGAAGCACCTAAACCTCTTTTGCCTCCAACAGCAACATCTGTTGAAAAACATCACAGGTGACAAAAGAAAACAAATGTTATTGTGACCATTTGTTACTTTCATAATTCAACCAGGTGCTCAACTGAACACACATTTTCAGCTACAAAAAACAAGTTTCAGTTAACACACAGCAGCAGCACCATTTTTTTGCAAACTAGAGGTCAATTTGGTTTTTGTGCAAACTGCAGAGATTGCCATCATGGACAGAGAAAAGTAACTTTATTAGCATAGGAGCTGCTGCAGCTATGCACAAATCAGATTCTGGACAGAAATTATAATCCCCTTTTTGCACATGAAAGCAAAAGACCATGATCAAGTTCAGACTTCAAACAACATGAACATGAGGCTATATGGCTGAGTCCATTGCCTGGCAATGCAACCACCTTATACACATTCTAGTATGCTCAGAACTCACCTTTAATCCCAAAGATGTCCTATAAACATTCCCCATTTTACCAGGCATTTTCTTTCCAGGATAAACTTTGGAAGCTTTCTAGGTAAAAACAAGGCCAAAAAAATTGTTAACTGCAAGAAGTACACTTAAAAACTCAAGAGGATCACCAGAGAAAATATGCTGATATTTCCAACAGTGAAAATATAATATTGAAAAAATCTAATCCTGATTAATATTTTAAATACCTCCTGCTGGAGGTCAGGTATTACTCTACATGTTACCTCAAATACTTGACCTCAATAATAAAACTGCTACAACAAAGACATTCTAGCTTTGCTTAATACTTCATGCATATAGCTTCAGAATAAAATTTCTACTCATCTCATACTTCCACTTTGTGAAAAATCCAGAAAAGTTTTCTGTCCTAAGATTCCTGTCAACACAAGTCTCTCACTTACATCACAGACTGAAGCAATTGGAAACTTGCCTGAACTACTTGTGGATGCCACCACAGAGCTCCAGAACATCCTGCACTGGAAGACTGCCAAAAGGAAGATACACTGCAGCTTCCCTCCTACCCCTAATCCATGACTTTTATACTGATGTAAATCAGATCTGTTTTAACATATGCATTTTTCAGGACTGAATTTTAATTGAATTCCATTCACTGCTATTGCTTAGTTGCTGCACCTCATTTGTGATTGGCTGGGTATAAACTGGACCAAAAAGGCAAGAATAAGTGCAATAATTTTCAATTCCATACTCTTATCAAGGGATTTGTATCCTGTACCTCTCTGTTATTCATTAATAATATTTGGAGGTTTTTTAATTCTTGTGAAAATCATCATTTCAGGAAATAGGCTGCAATGCAGTTCTAGAGAGAGGATTCTGGACTGAGCAATCCTGGATTACAAAAATGTCTGAGATGGTCTACCCTAGATGGGAAAATACCACCAAGAAATTGTTTTTCCCCTACTGCATCCTTTCACCTTGTTTCCAATCCATCATATCCAATTCCAATTCTATTTTTCATTCTATATACTCTGTGAAATTACATCCAGCATTATGGCTTAGGAAATTCTAATTTAAAGAAAAGGGGGATTATTTTGTAATCTGCTAAAACAGTGTTCTGTGTTCAAATATTTACATTCTTCAGAAAAAAAAAATCTTGGAATTTTAATTTTTTTCCAGATGAAACTGAAGGCTATCAATCACTAATGTATGATTTTATACTCTCAATTACTCTAACTTCATTGTCTGCTGCCTTTTTGCTTTTACTATTCTCTGAGCATTATTAATCCTTTTCTAATTGTTATTTTAATTTCTCTAAGAAAATTACAGACAATTCAGGTTCAGTACTGTGACTCAGTTCATCTTAACTAGTTTGCAAAATTTAAAATTAAATATGCTCAAAGAGCTTTTACATTAATTTTATTCAGAGTTTGAAACATAAAAATATAATTCTGTACTTGGCTTAAAAATGCTTAGAAGCTGACAAAATTTTGGGAATTTTTCCCTACAGCATTATGGGAATCAGTTCATTATGCAGTTACACAAGCCAGGCAAGGTGATAAAAGCAACTAGGGTTCCAAAGAATGGTACAATATCTGCAGTGTAAAATAACAGCAAACCCTTTCCAATCTATAAATGATCTGATAAAGTTCTCTTAGAACTCTCTTGAAGTATTAACACTCTTCCTCTCAGCTACACTACAAAATATGACAGTTTGCACAGTGGAACTAAGTGTGCTCACGAGCAATACAGAATATTCACAGATCGAGGCATAAGAGAACAGCATTGCTCATTATACAGGTTCCTGAACTTCCTTTGGAACAGTTGGGATCCTCTGCTACCACACAGCCAGTGTAGCAGCTAACTATTGTGAAATTGCTCATTTTTAGTAGGCAGTTCCAAAAATACTGAGAATGTTTAATCAGGAAACAAGAATCCTCACATTAGTAGATATCGCTCCAGGTCGTCTGTGAGTTTTAGTCTGGCCGTGGCTCGCAGGCTGACCTTTAAATCCCCACCTTTTCATGACACCTTGAAATCCTTTACCAATTCTGAAAACAAAAATAATTAAGGGTTAGTCAGACTCAAGGTTTCTAGCAATAATCCATCATTTCAGTCAGGCTCAGGATCCTTTTACCTTTAGGAAAGCTCGGCAGAGAGAGGAATACACTTAAACATGCCATAAACATATTCTGGCACAATGCTTAAAGGTTGCTTTACAAAATAAGAAGCACTAGAAGAGTGTCAAATAGGCACAAAGACTAACAAAATGCTTCTTGCTGTGATCCTCCTCAATGTTATTGTAATGAAGCCTTCATCAAGTGGACACCAGAATAAATCCCCTCCCGAAACAACAAGCAAACCAAAAACCCAAAACAAAAACCAAATAAAAAAGCAACTGTACAGTAGCATATACCAAAACTTAATGACAGGTCCTAAGCATCGAGAGAGGAAAGAGATGGCTGCTTAGACTAGCATAAAAATAATTGAAGAAACATTTTTCACACTACAATAAACTCATCTCTTGAAAACAGTTTTTGATATAGTGAAAACACGTAACTCCCTTGATCCATACTCATCTAACAAATAAAGTCTAAAACACAGTAACAAATAAAACATATTTTCAGAGTCCATGCCCTTAATCTCTGAGGCACATGACAGTATTACTGGCTTAGGAGTTCTCTATTTACTGCAGGAACAGACTCAATAGGAAACCCCACCACATCACCACACAAAGGAAAAGCTGATTATGAAGTGTGTGTTTAAAGTGGCATTGTGTTTCCAAAAGGAGAAACCTGACCACAGGGTTTATGGCTGCACTGATTATGTAATGCAGTTAACAAGGTGATCCTCTTCCTCCAATGTACAGAATTCCTTTCTCCCCTATTGCACTTTGCAATGTCATGGTCCTATTAGTTCAAGCATTAGAACCTTCGGGCCAAGACCAGCAAAATGAACCCAGGTATGAGCACACATGGAGCACATTCTATACAGGGACTGCACTTTGCTGACTGCCCTGCTCAGCACTACTACAGGAAACTAGAGAAGATCTACAAATATGGAAACCACCAACATTCACAAAAACTAGATTTGTTCCTCTTATTGCTTGAATAATTCTCTAATTGCTGCCCTGGATGCCTTGAGCATGTCAAACTACAGTCAAAATCAGCCACAAATTGAAAGGTTCTCTAAAGCCACAGAACAATAAGGAAACGAGTTTCTTAGAACCTAGGGATCAATCCTAGTTAAACTGGGCAAAGAAAGGCATGTAATTGAGTAACAAGTTCTAGTTAGAAGCTCCTCAATTTTTTTGCTCCTTACCTACAAGTAAATGCTAAAACACAATTTAAGTAGTGGTATGTTCCTCTGGCTTGCCAGTTGGCCAGTCATGCAAATGGCTGTCACCAGCAAGACAGTCCTTCCAGGCCAGCAGACAGTGGTGAAACCTGAGGATATGAAGAGGGTCAGGCCCATGAGAGGAAGCTAAGGAAAGGCTCCTCCAGGAGGGAGGACCTGGGTTACCTGGAATCAGGAACACAAGACAGAAATCCAAAGGATGAAAGGCTTTGTAACATCAGTTTCTTCTAGAACAGACTTATTTAAAAGCCTGTGGTAATAACAACAGCTGTAAAAAGAAATTGTTTGAAAAATACTCACATTTTAATAGAGGCTCAAAACTTGCCTTTTTCTATGTCTGTATATTGCTATGGGATCAATAACTTTGAAATACATCAGAAACTAAGCTATAGGAAAACTCAGCTGTTCTGCCAAAATGCTATTACTGGCCTTGTTTCCCAAGTAGATGGTATCTCTAGCTGGACGATGGACTCAGCAAAGCCTCCAAAACCAGCTCCAAGCAGGTTGCATAACACCAGCTGCACAGTTACCAGAGCGAGCACATCGAGGGCAGGATTAATTCTTTAGCTGCAAACCTGTCCTTGCAATCCAGAGACAACCACACAACCCACAGAAGACTAGCATTTCCAAAGTAAACAGTGCTGTCACCTTGAATCAAGAAGGATGTGATGAAACCACTTCAATATTCCACTCGGGTTGCTCATTTTTAAACATGAACAATTGCAAATACTGTAAATTGTACTTTAAAAAAATCAAAATCATAAGAAATACTTGAATGTATTTTGAAAAAAAAGTTACAAGATCCCTTCAGAAACAAGACAGTTGCTAGTGTTTAATCATTTATGCAATAGACTATATGCACCTGCTTCTTGGTGCTCCCAACTGCACACACATTTTCTGTGAACAGTCTCAGACTTTACAGTACTGAAGCCTTAGGAAATTTATAGAAAGTGCCACCAGCCTAAAAAGGAGCACTCTGGTAAACCTGAAAATTATCTTGGATCTCTTGATCTGGAATATGAAAACAAATCTCCAACCTCTGAAATATTCTGCCTAAAGTCAAGGAAAGATAGCACAATGCTGAAATTAGGAGTATTTCATAATGTACAATGCTTTACTCTCTACCAAGGCTCTTTCATCATATTAGTTCAATAATGTTTCAGATTAATTTTTTATTTATGAAAAACTGACTGAAAATCACTGAACTACCTACAAACACACTAGACCTTATGACTTTCTGAACATTAATGTTCTATTCAATGACACAGCTACCATCATGACTGAAATAAAAATTTTTAATTATTTATAGTATTCCTAATACAAAGATTTTACACGCTTCCAATTGTAAGAAATGCAAAGTGCTTTTGAAACTAAACAAGGAAGACAACTTAAGACGCATGCTGTCCAAGAAGTATTATAGAAAACCAGAGGATTTATACACTTCACAGTTTTCTTAAACGTTTTTATTCTGTCAAAAATTACCAAATATATGTAATAATATATTCTTGTTGATTTCTGAACAGACACCAGGGGTTAGTTATTAGTATCACTTACTAATTTAAAATTGTTTAACTGCTCCCTTAAAATTACTTAAAAATTACTAGGTGTGAATAAATTAAGCAAGTATCACCAATAAAAGGCAAGAAAGATCATTACTGAAACTCAACCTAAGCCATTATTTTGCAGAAGTGAATGAAACAGAAAAACCCTCCAAAAGAAAACTGGATCTTTTATTACTTTAGAAGTCTTGGGAGTTCACTTCCAACACATATTTGATAGCATGAAATTAGTGTGAGCTAGCCAAATCAAAAGATTAAAACATATTGGTATCACACATGCACCACACACTATTTTATATACCATGGTTCATACACTATTTTTAGTACACTATATTGCACTACTCTAAGTAATTCTGCATTAACCAATATGCATATAAAGGGTCCCAACCAAACATTCATCTTTCCTGGAGCTGCTTTTCTTGCTGATCTGCATCACAATTCCATTTAAGGATGCATTAAAACAATCTCTGACTTACTTCCTAAGAAAGTCCCACCCTTACATACTGGTCATTAAAACCTGCAAAATATTTCATAAGAAAGAGAATATACCTTTAATTTAGAACAAGCTCAAACAAAAGAGGTATCAAAATCTCTTCAAAGGCATAGTATCCAACAACTGCCAATGTTTACAAAACACACTAAGGTCTGTTGAAATGGGATCCTAATCCAGTATCATACATTAATTTAATAGAATAACTAACTAGAATACACTCAGAAACAAGCGAAGTTGTGTACAGTAACAAGTATGATAACCAAGAACCCACACTGAAGAATAACATCCTACTACTGTTGGGATATCCTGCGTATTAATACATCTACCTATTGTCTTGAATCAAGTACTACACATTTTCGTTCCAACCAGAGTAACATTAAACATCACATCTTGAACGAAAAAAAAACAAGGTGCATGAGACCGATCTTGATTAGACTTCAAATGCATAATGACACTGTTCTTCTACATATGGAATTTAGTCACTTACTTTATTTGGTTTCACTGAATGAAACATATGTACCTGAGTCACAGAAATGAATTGCAGGCAGCAATGATGATATGAAAAACTAAGAAATACAAATACTAGATGAAAGGAAATTAATCTTTTTGTAGAATTAGAGTTTAATTGCACATGGTTATTCTAGTCTCACCTGGAGGAAAGCAGATGTTTAGGTCAACTGGCTTATTTTGTACAATCATTTTCCAGGTTTGATACAAGTAAAATGCCAGTGCCTAATGAGATAACTTTAATATAGAAAGCTATTGGAATAAAGCACTCTAATTAAACAGTGATTTAGCTTGCTGCTAACTCTTCAAACACAGGTAATTTAAAAGACTATTTTTTAGATGCTGTAAAGAGGGTTCAACCTACTTAGCCCAGTAATTTCAGACAAACACAGAGCACACTTTCAGGCTAAGATTACACAGTTAACCCAGAAAAGCTTAAATAAGCCAAACCCACTCCAGAATCACCAGTTAATTCTGGCACATTTCAAACAAACCTACTTTTCTGTTTTCCCTTGGAGTGACAAAATTTCTCATGTTCCAAAGTTTTCCTGAGACATTCACAAACTACGTGATGAAGTGGCAGAAAAGGAGATAAGATACAATTCCATCTCCGCACAGCATTGGGTGACCACTGCAGGCTTGGTCCTGCCTCTCCCTGTCACCACATTCTGGTCACCTGTGTACTGGTGCAGAAGCTCACTCAGCTGCTCAGCTAGCTGGGACATGCACCTGATCCATCTGAAAACTAAGCCAGAGGAGAACACGGGTATCTCACACTGATCTTCTTCAGGCAATTCAGGAGGCCAGAAACAGCGACAGAAGGTCAATGGGGACTCTGTGGGAGAGAGGACCACCTCCCCTTTGGGCAGCTCTGTGCCCTATGCCAGTTTAAGGAGGTCACCCTAGAAGCATGATAGATTGGCCTGAGTTGGAAGGGAACTTACATATAATCTAGCTTCAACTCCACTGGCAAGAAAGGGCCACTTTCCACTAGACCAGGTTGCTCAGAGCTCCATCCAACCTGGCCTTGAGCACTTTGTGGGATGGGCCATCCAACACTTCTGTTGGAAATCTGTTCCGGCGACTCACAACCCTCATAGTAAAGAATTTCTTCCTAATAGCTAATCTAAACCTACTCTGAAGCGATTTTCCCTTGTCCTGTCACTCCAGGCCCCTGTAAAAAGTTCCTCTCCATCTTTCTTCTTGGCTCCCTTCAGGTACCATAAAGTTGCAATTAGGTAATCCTGAAGCCTTCTCCAGGCTGAACAATCCCAATTCTCTGAGCTTTTCTTTGTAGGAGAGGTGCTCCATCCCTCTAATCCTCTTGATGTCTCTCCTCTGGACTCCTTCAACATGTCAGTGCCCCTCCTGTTTCTGGGGACCCCAGAGCTGGATGCAGTACTTCAGGTGAGGTCACAGAAGTGCAGCCTATGAGACAAGTGTTTCTAGCCAATGCTATACATTTTAGCTCAGATCACATCAGGGCTAAACTTAAGGACTGAGCTCTTAAATTGCTGAAAATAAGTACTCAACAAAATATTTCAGCACTATAGAAGATGGACAGCACTAACAGCGCTCTGAAAGCTACTCGTACCATGCCAAACAAAGTGTGAGACTTCAAATAAAAACAAACTGCATATACGGTTAACTGAATCTTCTCATTTCTGTGAAAATGTTTTGGTTTCTTTTTTTTCTTTACAGAGGTATAAATGAATCTAAAAATTTCAAAAGACTTTGACAAAAACATTTGTAGTGAAAATTAAAAGAAGACAATCTTAAAAAGAACCCTAAAAGCCACACTTTGGTAACAAAACGAAGATGCTAACCAGGACTTCTGAAAAGCCTGCTCATTTTTAAGGACCACACTTTTGATTTATATTTTGGCAGAAGTAAGCATACAGAAAGATATCTTGCTCATTGGAATAATTAAGAGTTGGCAAAAAATTAAAATATCCTTTATATTCCCCTGTATTATCCCCTCATTGAGGTGACATTTCTTTCTTTTTTTAAAGGAATAATTAGAATTAATCATGTTATTACCAACAGCACTGCTGTATTCATCAATGTGATTGCAAACATTGCACACTTATGTGTTGCCTCCATTAAAACAAACGTACTCTCAATCTTAAAAACGTAAAAATGTTTATGTAAAAATGTTTCTAAAACCTTTACTAGTGGTGTGTTTGAACACGCATTTTGCAGGTCTTGTAAGCCTCTTCCTGTGACACTAAAACTGTGTCTGTGCAAAAAGTCGTTGGCTACAGTGGTAATGCAAGTTTTTGGAATTACTCTCTTTTAAATCCACAATGGTTTGAATTGGGAAGAATCAGATCCTTCCCCCAGGTTGGACAGGGCTTTGAGCAAGCTGATCTAGCAGAAGGTTTTCTGCTAGAAAACCCCATGGCAGGGGGGTTGGAACTGGAAGATCCTTAAGGTTCCTCTTAACCTAGAGGATTCTGTACTCTCTAAGACAGAAGTGAGAGGAAGGAAAGAAACTCAAACTATGCTCCCTACTGTAACTCAGCATTGTATCCTATCCTTTCCAAAATGTTCCTAGAGCTTAGGCTCTTTCAAGTGCCTACAGCATGGTTAAAAATGGGGCTTGACAGAGTAACGTAGGAAGGCTCGTTTCACCCTGTGGACCAAACCTACAAAGGTTCCCTCCTCATTCAGCAGGGAAAAGCTGGCTCCTCCTGAGGGGGGCTCAGGAAACAAGTCTAACATGAAGTATGTTCTCATTTTCCCCCTCACAGTGCAGCCCAAATGCTATAGTTCAATGCTACAATTCCCAAGATAACTTTTCTTTCCCTTCTCTGAAGCATTTCTTGGATATTTTTGTGACATTGTGAAATTGGTACTTCCTGATACAGTGACTAAGAATGATGGATACAGTATTCTGGAGGGTAATGAAAAACTGAGACTAAGGAACACTGGATGGAATTGCATGGAATAAAGTAAAAGACTCAAAACATTCCTGAAAAGTAGTAAAATAACTTAATTCTTACCCAAAAGTTAAGGGAATATAATAAATGAAGCATTCCAGAAAAGTGAAAATTAAGAAGAAATAAACTTCAAAAGTAGAAATCAGAATGTGAGTAAGGTGCAGAAAAAGGTAGTTTTTTTTTTTTTATACAGACTGGAATGATTAGAGAATCATATTGACAGAAACCCCAACTGATCTTTCCATTTAACAGAAAAATTTTTTCTTCACGGGTAGAGAAGGATTACAAGTAATGTGCTACCAAGTCAGCAGTACAAACAGCTGATTTCTGAAACAGGATCATACAAATATATGGAGAAAAGTCAGAAATAATGAATTACAATCTAAGATGGATTCAGTGAATTCAACAAGAACTCAGTCTATTTTGAGCTTGCTAGTATTTTCAAATAGCAAGACAAAAATGAGTACGCTGTGGCTGCTTACAAGTATCTTCTACATGCAAAAAAAAATAAAAATAATCCCTTTCCTAGTTCTTGAAATCCCTTCCAGAAAAACAAAGCTTTTCTGCATTAACAGTGACACTTCATTAAATAACTGTATTCCTAATGATACTGTGCTTTGATTTGCAAACAGGCTATTGTCTCTTACAGGCTGTTCACTGAATGCAATTTAGAAGCAGAATGAATAACATGCCAGATCTAAGTATTACATAAGGAAGTCTGACAGAAAAAAAAAATCCTCATTCCAGTCACCTCTTTGACCTCCTTTCCTCAACAGGGTGCCCTCATAAATGCAGTAAGGTGCAGCTATATTAGAACTGCCTACTCAGCTGTACTCTTATGGTTGGTTCCCCCACATTCACAAAGCCTTGGGAATGGTATCACACATTTATAAGTATTACACACGTGCATGACAATTACAGTTGGGTATCATCTCCACTGCACAAAAAAAATAAAATATCCAATGGAAAGTATTATCTCTGTATTACAACACAACAAAAATAACACTTCACTCAAATAAGCAGACAGGAGTTCTCAGTTCTCTTGGTCAGTGGAGATCACAGATGTACCACAAGAGCCATGACTAGTCTTTGCCACAAGGTGCCAGGTTTCCTTTTGACACCCTCTACCACTTGAGCTCTAATTTGGCATTCACAGTGGTCTGAGAGGAAATCATTCCTCCCACACTAAAGTAAAAGAGCATTAGCCACTGCTGGCAAGGACATGAGCTGGAATATGAGAGAGGAAAAAAAAATTAAATTTGACAGCTCGGCTGTCCTGCTAAATGTAGACAGTTTTTTGCTTTTCTTGATGATACATCTCTCTTCACATCTCTTCACCAAATCAAAATTAAACAGGCTGAGAAGTGATGCCTTTCAGCATTTACTCCCTATTCCTACATGCCACAGATGCTGCATTAGAGATCTCTTAGCCCACGTTAAGCTTGAGCAACTCTTCCTCAAGCTGTTTGTCTAACCCTTCCACGCACATGTGACAGACAACACAGGCAGAACCACAGCCCTGACAGTATTAATTACCCATTTCCCTGGTTCAAAATCAAAAAATAAGCCTCAGCAAAGACAGATAATTTGATATTTTTGACCCAATGAGTGAATGGACATCTGTTTTCTGTCACTCCCCTTGCAATTGTATATCAGCTTTTGTGAGCCACAGGTTCAAGACAAAGTAGAGTGGGGAAAAGAAGAATCAATCAGTCTATTTGACAGATGAACCACACCCATTAAATCATTAGGAACCTACGTTTTTGCAGTAACATCCACGAACTGCCCTGGACGGAAGTGAGCGGCATACAAAGGAGTACCTTCAAAAGAAGAGGAGAGATGAGGTTCAATTAAGTGCTGGAATCCTTAAATCACTCCAGTCATTCTCATCCAGGGTGGATTACAGCCACAGGAAAGCAGAGAACACTTTTAGTCACATATTATTTGTTCTTCCTTATGAACCTCCCTGACTAAAATAGATGCTTTGTATTTACTACTTAAGCACATTTTGCAGGTCCTAGCCCAATTTCAGATGAGCAGGAAGGAGGGGTTGGGGCTTTATTCAGATAGATTGTACTTCATACATCAAAAGAGACAAAGCCCAAAATACCTAATTAGTTAAGACTCATAATAAACACATCTAGCAAGAAAACAGAGCATGTACTAGCACTTCACAAAGTGGAGGGTTTTTTTAAAAAATAAAACCAAAAAAACAACCAAGCCACAATGAAAACACACTATAAAAATAGGGTTAAGAATAATAAAAACAAAGGCAGTTTTGCAATGTTTACTCTATTAAGCACAGTTTCCAAACTAAAGACTGTGGTAGTACAGCCTCACCCACTGGGGAATTACCAATACACCAAACTTCGGCAGAAGTAGTGCTGCTGTAGGTCAGTGACACCGCTCACCTCACTGTAACTATGCTAATTCTTTAAATACTTGCAGTATCAAAGTATCAATTTCAGACTTGTCTTCAGTGATTTTTTTCATTCCAGTGCAATATTTTTCTATTAGCAGCTTCAAAAAACCCACAACAAATCAAAATTAGTAACGCAGCTCATTATAAATGAACTTTGATATGAAGATATATGCAGTTGCATATCTCAGTTTCCAGTCTCTTTTGCATCCATTAAAAAAGTGAAACTTCAATTGCTTCATGTCCACACTCTTTTTTGTGCTTTTTCAAATCTGTATGAATGTAAACCGCTCATAAGTCTCAAACATAAAAATCCTCCTATTATTCCATGTTTTACTTATATAATCTATATCCACCTGGAATAAGATGCCTGCCAACTGACAAAAAATCATGCACATAAAGGATGTTACCTACAGAACACACACACTGCAGAATCAGTTCAATGAAAACTTGCAATTTTGCTTTATCTCAAGCTTTTGCTTCCATTTATCAGCCCCGAGTTCCTCTTCGTGGCAGATTTGATTTTTATCAGCTACCACACTGTCTGAAAAAGGTCTTGCAAAAAACTTCACTCGTGGCAAGGAAGATGTAAGAACATTAGAATTTCCCACCCTAGGTAATTCTTCAGAAAATACCTATAATTGTCAAAAAGGAAAGCAGCTTAAACACACCACCTGTTAAAACCTTAAAAACTTCAACCTTTTCAGTACACCTACAAACTTCTAATACTGATTTTTAGTGAGAACACTTGTTGCAAACATGTTTTAGCGTGCTTTACTTTGCAAGCTGCCAGAAAAAGTACCCTAGATGACAGCCATCAGTCCTACTTCTGAATGCAGCAAGAAGAAAAACCAACTCAAACTGCTATTTTAGGCTCCAGAGAAACATCATCGCAATTTTCTGTGTCCCTCTCATAAGGATAAACAGAGAACTTCCTGTAACTGTATTCATACTTATTCCCAACAGGTGACTCAAGGTCACAGTCATTTGTTTCTTAATTCAATGTTCATATGAAGTAAATCTAGATTAGACTTACTTTCTAATTAATGAAAACACAGTATCCAGGACAAGGGAAAATCCTACCTCCCTCCTCAACTAAAAAGTACATTTCTAATGTTCCCTGAGAAAAAGTTTGCTTGTACTTGATGACAAAGAAGAATTCAGCAACTTCCATACAAAACAAAATTGAAATACATGTCATAACTTTTTTAGGTCTACAAGGGGCAGATGTGAAATGATTATGTATGTAATAATCAGTAGCTCAGAAAAATTACCTGGCTTAATTATGGCATCATCTGTTACATTAAATGTTGAAATTTTCTGCTTCCGTGGCACCCCAGCTTCTTTAAAAATCTGATGTGCAGACTCTGGTTTCTGGAACAAAAAGCAGCAATTTTAAAATACCCAAGCATCAACTTAGCACAGAAAATGATTACAGACTGTCAACACCACTCAGAGAAACAGATATATCATACTAAAATTTTGAGACTGGCATTTTATCTCTATATAAAATTTATTTAAAACTCCTGTGTCTGCATTTTATAGTCTGTCAACTAGTTACCCTACAGCTACATCACAGAAATAAGATATATATGAAGATTTCTAGGATCAGAAATGGGAAACCAATCACTTAGAATGTAAAGAAAAGATACTGCTGTTGTTTTCATGACTTACAAAGAGTTTTGCAGTAATTGAAAAGTATATTATGCTTTTCAAAGCTTCTGATAACTTAGTTGCATACCACCATAATTTATTTCATTTAACTGAGAAAACCATAGGAACAAAGTCTTGCAGAAACTTCTCAAAATGCTTAACTTTCCACAGAAGAGAATTTTTATTCTCTGGAGAAAAAAAGAAATATGAAGAACAATAAGTTTAATATTCATGTGTTTTTAAGGCATACCAAGTACACTCAGTGTCAAACCACTGCTGACTTACTAAAGCAGGATCTTTTCTTCAGAGGAGTTTGGCAAATTTAAAAGTACTCAAAATTTTTCTCAGCTGTTTTAAACACAATGACTCACAGAATAGATGACCACTGGGATGAAACCAAGCAACAGAAATGGTGATGCAGGAAAATTGTCACCACAGGAAAAAAGCAATGTAGCTTATTTTCCTACAAACAAATTCTCCTAGAAAGCAACTTAAGCCTCTAACAATACTGTCACATTAGGATTGTCACGTCTCTGAGGTTCAGTTCTCAAAACTCTTGTGCAGTTCCCTCTCTCAAAATTATTTTGTGTATGTTAAGACAAAACAAGTGTGATTAACATTTCTGTAATGCAGATTATTTGAAAATACAGTTTTGAAAATCTGCATGTTGCCCTTTCTTTTGTTGCCAAAAATTTGTTAAGTGTTAGAACAAGAGAGGAAGTTTTATGAAGAATAAGGAAGCAGGATGATGAGGGTCTCTTAGACAAAACTCAGAAATTTTAAAAATCTGTATTTGTTGAGGAGAAAGTGAAGATACAAAGTCCTCAAGAATGAAAAGGTTTTTCAAGTGATTTGTTAACTTGAATTCACAGTACAAAACACTTCAAATGCCTTTTAAAAAAACTCAACTACATACAAAATCCTCCCTTAGTCCAAGAAGATTTGAAGCATCGCTACAGGACAACTCTATTCATCTGTAGGACCATATGTGAGAATTCAAAATAAAGATATGACCTTCTTACTAAGTGCCTGTATTTCAATCCTTTACTTCCACCTGGGTAAAACTGCTGCCTGAGCTACAGCAAGGGGAGCCCTGAGCTCAGCATGGGGGCCTGGAAAGAGCTACGACAGCTGCAGAAAAGCACAGTGAAGCCAAAGGGTAAAATTCACTCATATCTCACGAGTCCTGCTCAACGCGGTAGCCTTGCACTGTCCCCCTGCAACAAGTCTTCTTCCAACAGTCAAGTCAAAAAGATGTACTTTTACAAACAACACACTGCAGTCTTTATAAAGCCTTCCTAAAAAGGTAGAGTGAACTCTCAGATGTTCTAAATTTTTTAAAATCCCAACAGTATCTTCCAGTATTATAGGAAAATGACTGATATGTCCTCGCTTACAGGAAACATACAGAATATTTTTGACAAAAAAAAAGTTAGAATACTGACACAACTGCAGTTTTGAGAATAATTTTGCATTAAAAAAATCATGAGAAATCCATTCACTTGTAACAGAGTGAAATGCATCAAGCTGAAGAAATAAACCTTGCTAAAAATGCAATAGTCCTTATCAGTTTTTAAGCAATTTGACACTCAGTAGAAATATGGGAAATTCTTCGTTAGGAAAATTACTGAAGGAATCCTTTGTTTGGACTCATTAAAAATCAGTAGCTATGAGGAATCTGAGGAAGACAGATGTTCCTATGAGGAACTAAGAGAAGATAATTTGCTTATGCTAATACAATACAGTATTATTCACCTTTCTTTTAATTCTCACTTTTGACACTTCAAAGAAAAAAGAAACACATAAAAAGGCTGATAAATATAGCAGGGCAATGATTCAAATCTGCAGCTTGAAACCACAGAAATACAACATCTGTTAGTACCTTAACAAGCAAGATTGTTCAGAATCAACATGCCAAGTTCTTCCTTAGGAATCACCCAGTTCATACAATGATGATAACAACAATAATAATAATAATACAGAGCTCAGTATAATAATACTGCACAGTTCACTCTCAGGCCAGGTCCACACCACAGACTGGTCTAAGGATATTTAATTAATTTCTTTATTAAAATGAGCCTAAGCTCAACTGAATTAACAGAAGCTAACTAGGGGAAAGTTATGCCCAGAGAGTCGTTAACATAACTCACACTTCTAAAAAGTCCTCAAGTTGATTTTTTAGGTAGGTCGCCTTTGAAGAAATGTTCTTAGTTCATAGGAGCTATTTAAACAGAAATTTTCTTTACACCTCCTTACTTTCTGCACATTTTTCCTCTGACAAGATACTGAATTACTGATAACAACATTTTCATGAGAAGATCAACTGTAAGGAGTCTAATGGGCAAAATACAACTTGAAAATTTTTATTCATGTGATTCTTGCATGTCTCAAACCAAAGTAACAGGAAAGAAAAAACAGAGCTGTCATTTTTTCCAGGAAAAATGTCACACCTGGAAAGCGGAATGGACTAAAGTGACAAGACAGACACAGGACAACTACAAGCAGGGATGGTGAAACATGGCATAAACCCACTGAATAAAAGAAAGTATCAGAAAGTATGCCCTAAAGAATCAGACCATTCAGAATCAGCCGAATATGCTACAAAAGCCAACAGACTTAGTAAATGAAAAAAGCTCCTTCTTTTCTCACCTTCACTAAAGCAAAAAACAAGTACACAGATCAATTTTGAGGCTCTAGGACAACCAAGGGCTTGAAAAAGTAAAATCTATGTCCTCAAAAAGCCACAATCAACTGAGGTAATCTGCTTAGTGGTCCCAAGCCCTTGATTCTTTTACTTGCCTAAATCAGACAATTGAGTCTCAGGACACTGCAAGAAGTGCAAAATAGTATTTTCTAGAAATAATGGGTCAGAGAAACTGCAATCCTTTGACAGAAAGCTTGGTTCCTGCCTTGATCTATAATTCAATTTTCCTCCTCAGGAATGGCAGCTCTGCTGGACAACCTTAACCACTGAAGGTATCTGGGAATTCTGTATCAGGCAACTGGGGAGTCTAAGCAAGGGAGTGGTTTTGGTATGGCTGTTGACGAGCTATGATCATGAAGCTGTTTTGAAAATTTAAGCCTTAAACTTAATCCTCAGTAAAACTACAGGCAAATTAAACAATGTGAACAGAGTTGTGGAAAAATTACAACTACAACTAATAAAACAGTGCAGAATAGTATGCTAGAGGATAGAATCTTCTGAACAACCAAAGAAGCTGGGTAAGTTTACAACAGGCCGCTAAAGTGTGTATCTTGCAGTTCTCATCTTAATTGCACCTCCACAGACAGGGTGAACACAGGTTTCTATCAGACCCTTTCACCACCATGGGACTCTGCACATCAAAGCAACTTCCTAAACCCAGAAAATGAAGTGGCAAAACTTTCAAAAACCTCTTGCTGTTCTCTTACCTGAGAATTTACATTAGCATTAGGAAAAAAGCAAGAGTGAATGTGACAAGAGATCTGTTCCAAAGCACAGGTCATCTTTCAGAGGTCTGTCTATGCTGCTTTCATACCGCAATGACAACAGAAACAACTATTCTACCAGTAACACTCAAAGTGGTTCACTCACAGAGAAAGGAGCTACGTTTTTGCCTCCAACAAGCAGCTTCGCGGTTTTTCCACCCGACTCTTCCTTTGGGACGTATCTTAGAACATGACAATCTTGCACCTTAAGAAAAGGAAAAGTTGAGTATAAACAGTGCATACTTTAACACTATAGTAAGAAAGTATCAAAACAAGTGAAATTAAGTCAGTCTCTGTTTCCATAACAGAAGATGCAGCTTGTAAGAAAGGGAGCGTGTTACTTTTCAACCATGGACATTCTTTTTCCCAAATACTAATTTTAGAAAAAAATATTAGTAGAATGCAAACTATTTTCATAAATGCTCTAGAAATCATATAATCTTTTACAGTCATCTTTTGCAAGCAGTATCTGCAAAACCCCTTCTGTAAGCTTGCAAAGCATACAGAAAGAGCCCACATTTCAGCCTCCTGCTCCCTTGCCCTGTAAACCTGATGTCCTTCACAGCACTGCTTCATCATGTGGCAGCAACACATCAGCAAAAGGCTTCAACACAACCGTAGCTGCCAGAGGACATGAAGAAGCAGTTTGAGGGCTAAAAAGGCTGAGAAACCAAGGTGAAACTAATCCCAAAGTACCTACAGGTGGCAAAATAAAAAAAGTGAAGTGCGGTAGTTAACCCCAGCTTTATTTTGTCTCACCTAGGTAACGCTGCTCACAGTTCTACAGCACTTGAACAGATGAGGCAGAAGGCAGACTGCTCCTAGAAAGTTTGTGTACTACCAGGATTGAAAGAAATCTTTCTCTTCTTTCAGGATTTCCTACTCTGTACAAGTAATAAGTTTCACTTTTGACTGATGTATGGCTAACAATCTGAATACAGTACAGGACATGAAATTCATTATGATTCATTCACCTTAAGTAGTGTTACAGCATGTTTTTTCCCTGACTTGGTCCATATGGGCATCATTCCCAGCTTTATGGCAACAACTCCAACTCTGATGGAATCTGTAGATCAAAACAGAACAGGAATGCAACTCCACACTTAATATTTGAAAAAGTTCATTTCACAACTTGCAAAATCCCATTAACTCTGACCTTTCCTAAGGAGCTGAAGGAGGTAAAACACCCCTGATTCCCTTTGAGTAGGCTGGGAATAACCTGTTAGTTGTTTTTAATCCCACTAGCAGTAAAGTTCTAGCTGTTCCAGTTGTGTTTGATAGAACATGCAATCGGTTCCCCATTAAAACAGCCAATGCCTCAAGCCTCTCTTATTTCTTTAAAATACAACTGCCATGTATTAGAGGCAAGTTAACTATAGAAAGTTTACTGTAGGAGGTTCCTCCCACCCAATCTGTGCAAACTCATACAGCAAAGGCAACCTGTCAAGTTTGCCACACAAATGATGTGACCCTTTTAAAGGCTCAAAAACTTAATACTGTGTTCTAGACTTTGGAATCACAGAAGTGGGATGTATTACATACCCAATTTTTTCTTCAGAGTCCAGCAATATTTATAAGAATATTTTCAAGTTCATATAATTTATATTTTAAAGAGTCTTTTTTGATGAATTCTTACTTTATAATCTTGTCATTGCCCAGCAGTCAGACAGGCCAAGTGCTGAGCTGGACTAAAAATTAGAGAGTTCTAAAAGGTTCTTAACACCCTGTAATATTTTAAATGCTTTTTAGAGAACTGATGTATTATATCTACTTTTTAACTGGATGCATTGAATGATTGATGTAAAAGCAAAAAGGAGAATACTTTACACGGCACAGTCCTGATATTACCGAATGAAGCAACATGTAACAATAACAACTTCAGCAGGAGTTTGGTATTTCAGAAGAGATTCTTTCTCACCTGGTGTCCACTCATTCAGTGGCCATGGCTCATCTTTCAGAGGGCACAGCTTGCTGGCTGTCTGAGCTTTGTACTCCTCTGCAGTTATCTTCCTCATGAACTCCACATTCTCTTCAGAAAGATGCTCGTTCCACCACGTTGCACTGTTGGTGTGCCTGACCAGAAGGCCCAGCTGCCCCCTTTCCAGGGGTGGGAAAACAGTGTTAAGTTTCTTACCAGTTCAAATAAAGTCTCATGACATGTATGTATGCAATGCAATGAATGACACAGTCATAAAGACCAGAATTATTACAAGAAAGGTATTCAACAACCATCACTCAAACTGGCCATCCAGGACCAAACCCACCTCATTATTTGTCATGCTCCAATCTACCTTTTGAACTATTTAAAGCACACCAAAGAGGAGCAAGCAACAACAAAACAACCAACCACTCTTTATGATTAAAAAAAAAGCTAGATTCAAGAACGAGAAGACAGCAGTGGGTATTTCTACTTTCACTTTAGCAAGGGTTTTCAACACAGTCTCCTGTGGCATCTTTCTGTCCAAGCTTGGATGTTATGGCTATCAGATAGGCAAAAACCTGGCTGGATAAGCAGCCTGAAAGAGCCATGGTTAATAGTTTAGACTCCATTAGAAAGCCAATTACAAGCAGAGTTCCTCAAGTGTCTATTCAGGGATTTATCCTGTTTAGTATCTTTATCAGTGACCTGTAAGAGGGGATGACTGCACCCCTCTAAGTTTGAAGGGAGCAATGGACGATGCTCAGGGATGTACCTCTGCCACTCAGACAAGCCAACAGGGAACTGAATAAAATTCGTAACACAAAAATGCCCAGTCCCATCCACAACTGGGAAGGAACAACCTCTTCCAAGGGTATGGGCTGTGATTTCAGCAGAGCTGCTCCCCACTCAGGCCAAGGACCCTGAGAGGTCCTGGGGGCAAAAAGCTAAAAAAGGAGCCAGCAGACAGTGAAGACTGACAACAGCCTGGACTTTATCAACAGAAGCACAGCTAGAAGATCTAGATAAGCAGTTACCATCCTTTCCTGAACACTCCAAACACACCATGTCTGCAAAACTAAATCAGCTTCAGGTCCCCAGTACCATTGGGATGTTTATAAATGAGTGAGTCCAGCTGTAGTAAACAAAAACACCAAGGACTGCAGCACTTGCCCTACCAGAAAGAGTGAGGTAACTGGGTTTGGTTTAGTCTGGAGAAGAGGAGGCCTGGGCTGGATCTGACAGTAGCTTTCCACTGTCTGTGAGAAAGTGCCAGACAAGAGGCAGGAGATGAGGTGCATGCCAGAAGGATGACAGAAGCGGTACAAAGTGGAAAGGGGGATTCTGATTTGACACAGGGAAAAAAGATTTAGCCTGAAGACCGGCAAATACTGACACAGGGTTCTAAATTTAGGGTTCTAAATGCCCTCAAGGCCCAAAAATTCAAAGCCCTGTGCAATGTGGCCACGCAGTGAGAAGGAACTGAGGTCCCCTCCAGCCCCAATAACCCTCTGATTCTACACCCACCGCTGTGTTCTGCCATGACTCCCGCGAGGGCTCAGAGCAGCCTGAACGCCCCCAGCTACCCTTGCAGGGCCAGCCGCGGGGGGTGAGGGGCGGTGCGGGCCCTGACCACACGTGTTCCGCCGTGACAGCGGGCCGATGCGCCCCGAAACACCTCAGGGCAAGCCGCTTCCTGCATGGCAAAGGCGCTTCGGGCGCAACCCCGCCCGCCCTGCCGCAACCCACAACCAGGCTGGCCCTGTTCCTAAGGCTGGAGCGCCCAGGCTGCCGCACGGGGTTACCGCCACCGCAAAGCTCCCTGACGAGGGGGGATCCTCCAGGCTGCACACAGAGGCCTCTCCAAAAGGGCCACCAAAGGCACAGGCCCACCGAAGGCCAAGGCCCGCCGAGGCGCCCCTCACCTCGGCGCTGCGATAGGGGCCGAGCC
>VXAU01001358.1:1823456-1849492 GCA_013399695.1 Formicarius rufipectus
CACCACAGCCCGCCCCCGCCGTGCGCCGCCGCCGGCCTCCCGCGCTGCCCCGCACCGAAGGTTCCGGCCCGCGCGGGTTCCGCGATTTACACAGAAACACCCGAAGTTTACACAAAAACACAGCCCAAAGTGGCGGCGCTACTTCAGCCTCTCCCCCCTCCACGGCTCCAGGCGCTGTCCCGGCCTCTCCCCACGGCTCGCCCCAGGCGCTGCCCGTGGGGCTGCGGGAACACCGGCCCCGAAGGGGTGATGGGTGGGGATATGGAGAGATCGCCACAGGCGCCCTTTGCTCGTCCGGGCTCTTCCAGCGCTCCGGAGTCCCTCAGCGAGCCGGCCAAACGCCAGAAATAGGTGTCGGGAAAGGGAAAGTGCCATTGGCAGGCGCAGTTTTGTGGCTGGCAAGCACCCCTTTAGCCACGCGACGCCACAGGGCTGTGGGCCCAAAGCCTCCCTCCATGGGGCCGCTGCTTGAGGGGCGTCGCTGCATCCTCAGACACCTGCGGGCTTAAAATGTCTTTTCTCTCAGGCAGCGAGAGACAGGGCGAGACGACAAGGCCTCGGGTTGTGCCAGGGGAATAGGATATTTAGGCCGGATATCAGGGAAAGTGTCTTCGCGGAAACATCGGGACGGGCCACGCAGAGGAGCAGTGGGATCACTGTCGCTGGTAGTGTTCAAAACCCGTGTAGATGTGGCATTTAAGGACGTGGTTTAGTGGTAGATCTCTCGCAGCTGGGTTAACCCCATGATCTTGGAGGCCTTTCCCAGCCTTAATGATTCTATGACTGATTCTACCCCATGACCTTGGAGGTCTTTCCCAGCCTTATTGATTCTATGACCCTGATTCTTGGTGCTCCTTGGGAGCAAGGAACACACCTAAGAGGGAGGGCAACATTTATGGGAAGTATATTTAATATTGTAGTCAGCAGAAGTTACTGGTAAAGTGGGTGGGTCAGGCAGAGGGTGTCTGGGCAGCCTGGCACAGGGGTGGGACCTCTGACACCCTGGCAGGTGGGATAGTGGAGGGGTACAAATCTAAGATTCCCTTTTGGTTTCAATAAAAGTCTCTTTTTTTTAAAAAAGACACATGAGCTGATGTGTGTCATAGCTTCTCTTTACCCTGCTGCTCCATCTTCTCCCCCACTGTGTGTGTGTGTGGGGTGTGTGTGTGTGTTCCACCTGAGTCTTGTGGCCAGCTAAGGAGATCCAAGCAAGGCTATGTGCACCTCACAGTGGTTGACTGAGCAGAATTTTGGTGTTCACACCCTAAACTGTGATCCAGAAAACTACCAGCAGCCCACATACACCCTCCTTGTCCCCTGTTTACCTCTTGACCTTTTAAGAAGCAAACACATAGTGTGTTCAAAAATCCATCTCCCAAGTTTGCAGTTCAACTGATATTTCCTCTACAGCTATCAGCTCCACTGTCACAATGATCACTGCATCCTTTTGCTCCCTCTCTGGCATCAGGAACAGCAACAGGGATATTGCTAAATTTCATGCAGATGTGTTTTCTAGTGGGGTCCATCAGTAGGTTATGCTGCTGCTCTGACAGGGTTCTCTGTATCAGGAGGAGAATGAATCTAAAATTGATACAGGTGTTAACTACTAATTCCTAAGCACTGTGACAACCTACCATGGTGCTTACCCTACCAAAGTCCCCAGAAGTAGCAAAATGCTATTTGCCCCCAATTTAAAGGTGTGGAACCAAGGCACACAGCAAGATTTAGTGACTTGCCAAGCCATGACAGATGTTCCCAGCCAGAGAAGAGGGCTCCTTTGGTGCCCTCACCTGAAGCTAGGCTGGTTGCCACGGTATGATGCTTTTCTCATGTAGCATTCTGCAGAGTGACGTGATGCAGGATTTCATGCACCAGTGAGCTGGAAAGTAATACATGGGCAAAGACACATTTTGGAGAGATAAGTTTTAGTGATGTAATTCTTCTTTTTAACGATGATGTAAAATCAAACTTTTAAAAAATTTTTAAAAATTTTTTTTGTGTGCTTTCAGCAGCTCCTGACGTTAAAAGGCACAAACTCTTGTGTGTGTAGGGGGAAGTGGGTGTAGCAAGATGGCTACAACTCTGAATGCAATCAGATGCGTGCTTTAATCAGTGGAACAAGAATGCAAGTGCCTCCCAGACAGGGGTAAAAGGCTTTCTGCACAGCAGTTAAAATGGCTAGCTCCTTTTTTGGAGGGAAAGACATGAAAGAAACAGTGCCCATTACTAAATAACCTTCCCCAACAGTCTGCTGCCTTGGGTAGTCCTCAGGACTGCAGGAATGAGGAAGTGCAAACACCACTTTTGGACTGACAGCCTTCCCAGGAGAGAGGTCACCAAAGCTTCACCTGATCAGTTTGGAGGTGCAAGGAAACAGGAAAAAAACCAAAAAAACCCCCAAAAAAACCCCAAAACCAGAAAAGATAGGGTGGGCATGCAGCCCATTGATGGTTTACAGGAAATGCTGCAAGCAAATGTGCAGCTGAGTTAACTAATATCCCTCATATAGCTGTCTAATTGCTGAAGTCACCTGCAGTGTAGGTCAACTCCTCAGCCCAGGACTGCAGGTACAAGTAACACCTATGAGTGAAGGATGAATGGTTATATAAACTCTGTAGTCCTTGTGGCAAAAATGGCACTTCCTGTAAATAAGGGGGAAAAAAAACAACCTGAGAAGTGTAAAAAACAACCTAAGAAGTGTAAACCTGTCCTAGGAATACTCCAGCTCATCTTTCCCATTGAAAAACCAAACCAAACCAAACCCACCAACAACCAAGCAAAACCAAACACGTGAATGTGAATGCACCAATGCTTTGTGACTGAAATGTTCACATTACTTAGGAGCAGTTTGTCTAATGATTCCTTCATGCCGGAAAGACTGGACACAGGTTTAGATTTGTGTAGGAGGTGTGACTGCAAGACCCATAATCCCAGGGGAGGAATGTCAATCTGAATAATGAGTTAAGTTCTGGCTGTTTGAGCAGCCAGAGAGCCAGACTGAAGGAAGCAGCTCTAACTCACCAGCCAAGACTTTACTGCAATGCAGTAATGCAGCTCACTTAAACCACATGCTGTTCTATCACAATATTTGGTGTGTGGGTAAACCCATGCAGCTGAGTGCTGCAGAGCTGCAGGGCTTTTGTCACACAAATCTACACAGAAGTGGAGCTTTTCACCTGTGTGTTTGTTGGAATATCACCTCTGCAACCTGCAGCAAATTTATGACTACATGGCAGTTCTCCATCACTCGCAGCAGGTCTCTAACAGATCAGACTTTATAGTTGTCATCAGTTATGCACCTTTGATATTTGGAGACTGTTTAAAAGATGTTTTAAATTATACTATTGTTATAATTTTGTTTTTCTTTCATACCTGTGGACTTTTACATCAAATGCTACAGAACACTATATTGCTTATCCTGGTAAGAATTTCACATGGATAGATCTGACCTTAGGGTAATAAGCACTTAGTAGTGTATTAGTGCTTTTAAAAAAAACTTGTTGTAGACTTAGTTTCGCCTGAAAACTAAAACTACAACTCAGCTCAGGATCAGGCTCAAGAATTATAGATGTTAATGTATTTTGGGATAATAGGGATTATGAATAACTTTAGGGTTTTCTGGGACTTTTTTGCTTTGAATTGGGTTTGAGAGACAGTAAAATGGAAGGCAGGACTGCAGCTGGCAGAGAAGATATTTTAGATCATCAATTATCTCAACAGGACAAGATATAATTCATTTTAAAGGATTCTTCAGAATTTAAAATGATCCATCAAAGGGCAGTAGACGTTTAAATTTGCATTAAAAAATCTGCAGGAGAAATGGATGGCAGTTCAGCCTAAAGGCAGAGTGGCCTTGCTAAAACCCTAAGTAAATAAAACAGGAGAAAAATGTGCCAATTCAGAAATATATTCAAATACTTAATGATATTACCCTGCACAAAGTCCACACTATTTTATTGCACAGAGTACCTTGGAGCAATGAAAATAACATTCAAAGCCTCATTAGAAAGCCTTTACCATATGGTCAGTTTTGTCTTCTGTGCATCCCACACCAACTCACCACACTATTATGTGGCTGCTTTACATGCTGAGATCTGTATAGATTGAAGGAGGTTTCCAATTGATTTTTCAATATCATGGAAGTGTCTTTCCAAATACCTGAGGGCTGCTGACCTATATTAACCACTGATAATGATTTCTTTTTAAGTAGACATTTATAATCAGGATTGTGTGAAGTAAACAGAAAGATCTGCAGCAACTGGGATTCTCTTGAGACACTTACATAGACAACTACATACATAAAAATGACTGATGGTTTGTATAGCTCAGTATACAATAACCTGTTGATCTCTGCATTTTATGTGGTGCTACATTATAGAAGCACCTTGTAACACCTCTGCTAATGAAGAGCTGTAACTACACTATTCTATGTAACCATAAACACTTCAAAAATCAGTTTAGTCGAAGATTGTATGTGCCAGAAGAACAATTTATCTGAGTCCTAATTTTTCCTGCTGAAAGCTTTCTTCTACTTTTTTTTCGATCTGGCAAATAATAAAGAGAAGGTTTAACCCCTCCTCATAGAACCTCAAATGCATGTCCTGTGGTAAACTAATACTCTTTACATGGTGGGAGCACCATCATGCCTCTGAGGATCTCAAATCACTTTTCAAATATTAAAGTCCCCCAGTACTGTTGTGAGATATTTATGACTACATGGCAGTGACCTTCATTTTAAAGATGAGGAATCTGAGGTGCAGAATAGTTAAACACCTTGGCTGAGACCACAGAGTAATACACCAGAGGAACAAAGAATATGGAGTCATGGATTTGTCAGTCATGGCTAGAAAATGCTCCTTCTGAGAATAGGGAAGGAAAGAAAAGAACAGGGGGAAATGGGAATAAGAAACTAAAGGTGTTGCAGATAAGAATTAAGATTTGTTGGCAGAAAGGTCTGTAAGATATAAGGGAAGATTGCAGTAGTTTCCAGATAAAATACATCCACAGAGGGAGGGTAACATCTCAAATGAAATGTCAGCCATTATGTGGAACTGTGGATTTGAGATCTCTCAGTTGGGACATCTCCACACAACTGATATCATGACCAAGAAATATTGGCTGCTGTTTAATACCTGATCAGCTGAAGGAATCCTTACTAGCAAGCGTCAATGACGGCACTGCAGGATAGAGATGGAGGAGCAGACCAGAATGTGCTGCTGAGACAGCCCCGTGCATCTTGGCTATCCCACTGCCTTCATTTAATAGTCCAAAACCTTCAATCAAAGCTTACCCCATGGAAGTTTCTTCTAAAGGAGAATCAGGGAACTGGAGTTCTACATTACCTTCAAACCCACTTAGAAATATGTATTTCTAAAACAAAATCCCTTGCTCACAGGGGAGGTTTTCCAAAATATTCAGCACTGGCCCTAAAACAGCATCTTCTGGGAACAGAAACAGAATGTTTTCAATTCAGTGGGAGCACAACCTGTCCAAAGGCATGCCCTTTAGACAATTCCATATAAATGATTTTTTGACAGATTTTATCCTTAGCTTTTAATATCACATCTTTCATTACTGGTTTTTAACCAAAATTCAAACACTAAAAATAACATTGATCTAATTTCTTCATTTATAAAAGGAAATATTTAAATGGAAAAATCAATCTGCTGCCGATCTGTTCTTGTGTGTCCTCTTTTTTCTTTTTTTTGGGGGGGAAAAAAAGGGGGGGGCTTAAATATTCTTTTGGTATTTTTTCTGTTTTCCTGTCACACACAGGTCATCTGTGTGAGCATGAAGTTACAAATCACTGATTGTCACAAAATCAGGTCGTGCAAAATGTCTTTTGGAAAACGTGTCACACAAAGTTGTACGCTGGGTGTGAGACTAAAACATACAAATGACACAAAGTAAGAATTCCCAAACATAAGAGATTATAAAGTTGGGTGGCCAAAATACAACCCATTGGAAAGCCAGCCAGATAGTTTGGATTAAGTAGGTGTATTTTAAGACGTGTGCTCCTCATGGATCGTGCCCTCCAAGCCCTTGTTTACAGCTGTGGCCCAAACCCTCTGTAACAGCTGGAAGTGTCAGGCTTTTGAAAAACTACTCCTCGAGCCCCAGACCAAGGGGGCATGTTTGGGTGCCCATGTTGCAAGCTGCCAACACCAGAAGTACCCACCCTTCAGGGCGGGTACTTCTTGAAACACTTTATTACCCTGTTCTTGGAGTATGGAAGTTGGAAGCAGACAGCCTTGTGGCAGAGAGAGAAATAAAGACAACTGCAAATCTGTGTTGGTTTTATTTGGAACATGCAAAATACAGTTCATGCATCTGCCACTTTGAAAAATCTCTCAGTTCTTAGCAGATTAAACCAAAGACATTTTGGCTATCGACTCTCAATAAATATTTCAAAATGCTTTACAGTGTAAAGATAAGAAATATAGCAAAATTTCAACAAACCTGTATAAAACCCAGATACAGATAACTTTTTGTTTCAAGGCGACATGCTGTAAATGTAAAGAGTTCACTTTTTTTTCTTCAATTTTTTTTTTCTTCTCATAAAAAGTTTTCAACAATACAACCGCTTAACAGATTTAAGCCTTTAGGCTACACATGCAAAAAAAAAAAAAAAAAGAAAAAAAGTTATTTTAGTTAAAAATCACCAAAACGTGCTAAATTTTTTTTGTTGGTTTCAGTTTAAAGTACGGGAGTTGTAGACAGTAGCATCTTTCTTTTTGAATTCTGTAAAAGAGTGCAGGCAGGTTCATGGAGCTAGTGTCCTGGAAGACTCGTACTCTGACATACATTTTGGTTTGATCCCTTTGCCGTTGTAATAGTCCACGACTTGGTTTGGAACTTCAGCCAAAACGCTTTTTGCTAGAGCAGCTGGGGATGCCTGCAGGAAATGGCAGAAAATACAAGGGTTAACCTGGCTCTCTGCTACAAGTGCCTTGGCTTTCAGAGGCATTGGTGCCATGACATCAAGGTAGGAATTATAGATGGTACAGAAACGGAAGGCAAAAAAGAGTGAAAGGCACTATTGCTGGAAAGTCATTGTAAGAGTCAATTTAGGTAGGCAGCTATGGCTGCATGTAAGGGCACTAAAGCCAAAAGTTCTCTGCATGTTTGAACTATTTTAAGTTCAGGGCAACTGAAGTTCCCTGCACTCTAGGAGAGCACCATATCACAATACAAAGGGCTGCAAAGACTTTATCAGTGCTCAGTGGGGAACCACACAGAGGTTCGAGTGGAACATGAATGGGCATCAGAGTGAAAGGGAGGCCTTCATCACCATTCTGCTCTTCAGAATCTGGCATGGTGTTCTAATGGCTGGTGAAGTTTTTTAATTCAATAAAAATACTTGAGTTGCACCAATGTTACAAGAAAGCTTCAGTCCTAGGCTTTGTGGAAGCTTTAAACCTCTTCTTGCAACATATGAATGGCAGATATTGACCAGACTTCGGAACTGATGATCCTGAAACGTAGAGAGGGATGTAGAGACGGATATAGAGATGACCACTGGTTTCCACCCCATGCAGGGAGGAGGGGTCCGCTGCAGTGCAATGAGAAACTGTGCCCTCCACTGAGGGCACACAGAGGTGCTGCCTCATACCCTGGCAATGCTTCATTTTAAGCAGAGAGGCCTGTGGGTGTTTTGTGGGCAACCATTGCCTGCATGTGCTGCAGGGATTTTCCTTAGCCCCTGTTCTCCCATGCACCCTCTTCCCCAGGTTTCAGATTTGCTTGTTTCTAAGTGTTTGGGTAGAGCTGGTCCCAAGTCCTCTGGAGCCAGCCTGCTTGGATGTGTTCCCTCTGAGCCCACCACAAAAACACAGGAAAGATGCAAATACTTTGGTGTCAGTTTGAGAGGCTTAAATTAATGTGTTTATCTCCAGGTAGAGCACAGGCTGCAGCTCAGACAATGTATGGGAACTCAGTGGCTGGATCACCTTTCTACTGTACATCAAATGCTTTTCCCTAAATTAATGAACCTTTTCCTCCTCACTTTCTGTTACATTGCCAGCCAGATTTCAAAACTACCATGTCACTAAGCAGTGCTATTGACTGTTTATTGACCTACTCTGTTTCATGGGGTGGAATTCTTATGCTTCTAGAGTCTTGAGGTGAATGTAAATTATTCATAGGCATGCAGAAAGCTCCAGGGATATCAGAAATTCCAGTACCAAATGTTGCAAAACTACAAATATAAAGATAGTGCTAGCAAAACCAGAAAGAGAAGGTTTTTTTTGTTTGTTTTTGTTGTTTTTGTTTGGGGTTTTTTTGTGTGTTTTTTTTTTTCTGTTTTGATATTTTGACTCATACATGGTATTAGTAAGAAATAAAATGAACCTCTATTTCCCTACCACAACGTTGATACCAAAATATTTGTGCAGGCAAAAAAGCCTGGAAGGCTTCTGCATGAACAAACTGGCAAAGCATAGAGCATACTTTGTGTGACAGCACAGCAACTGTTCTCAGGTGGTACACTGTCACAGAATCCAGTTTTTTTAAAAAATACTGAAAAGTGAAATGCATGGGTTTCCAGAGTTGCACTATTCTTGCCTAAACCTGTTTTACAGAATTGTAGAATGGTTTGGGTTGGAAGGGACCTTAAAGTTCATCTAGTTCTATCTAAAATCATCAGAAAATACCCCTTGGAATCAGGCAAATGGCTGATTTCTACATTGCTATTGAAAAACACTGGGTTTTAAATCTCCTTCCTGGTGTGTCGAAGCTGTACATACCTCAGCCTGCATCTGTGCCATCTTACCACAGATACAGCCAGACACAAAGGGTAGAAACGGGGAGTGAGGGAGGAGCCCTGGGCCATCGCTGCGCACACAGGCCATGGCAATCAGGAAACTTCACTCTGCTCAGCCTTTATAAATGCTCAGTAGGAGCACCTGTCCTCAGCTTCTCTAGATTACACGTGGCTCACACGTCTGAACACTGGACCAACACTCACCTCTTGGCATCCTCCTCCCTTTGCCGCTTCTCTTCTGACACCACATCCATTCCTCCTGAGCAAAGGGTCAGCCCTTCAGAACAGGCTCTGTCAGGGCTCACATGCACAGCTGAATCACTGCCACTTGAGGAGTCCTCAACTAAAAAGCCTTTCACTGAGGTTTAAGCTAAAACACTTACTGCTCCCACTGGCTCACAGGCAATGTGTTGCGCAACACGGAATTGCCCTGGGGTAGCTGGTTTGTCTCCATGCTTCAGCCTGAACATGGACAACTGATGCTTTACTGAGTTTTCATCATGCCAGTGATGTCTGTTCATCCTGGAGCTTTCTTTAGCAGGGAGCATCCCAAAACCAAGGTTAGGGGTGATTTCCTGTCTGATGATTTGCACCATTGGTACCTTATGTGTTTTTGTGTTGGTAAAGCCCTCTCACTTCTAGACCAGGTGGCAAAAAGCAGCATTTGTATAAGTAAGTAAACTCAGTAATTTTGACCTTAAACCCAGACCCAGTTCATCTGTGTGGTGTAAGGATTACCTTGGCTGGCTTTTTAACACAGTTGGGACACAAATGTTTTGCTGTAACTTTGTGTCCACTGTTAAACAGCTGGAAGAGTATCCCACCAATAAGCACCTCAAGATGAATAGTTCCCAACTGATAGCTAACACAACAATCAGGTCAGTCAGCAGCAGGAAAATAATCCCTATGATTCTGTTATTGGTGTGCATTAGAAACACAACTGACTGTTGGATCAGTTCTATAGCTTCACTATGCTTAATCTTTAATTACAATGCATAGTGCAAAACAGTTACCTGTAGTAGTTGAGAACTGTGCTTTCCACATGCCTTTGTGATACAGGTGTTATTAAGTCACAGTTGTTTGTCTTTATGATTAAATACAATGCAGAATGGAATAGAATCTACCAGTGGCATCATATTTGTGCCCATATCATGTGTCCCAAAGGCAGAGAATTTCAGCTCTTAAAATATGACTGTCAATGGATCAAGACAGGTGATTTTCTTCAGCTACATTTCAATGACTGTGACCATTACTATTCTACAGTTTCAGGCAAAGGACATTCACATTACTGGGGTGGTGATGATTATAGAGAAAAAAAAATCACTTAGGTTCAGGGGAAATATGTCTCCTTTGTTTGTTATGTTCCCCTTTAGCAAACTGTGTGTTACCCACTATACAACAGGACAAGTTTTAAGTGTTAATGTTTACTCTGATTTTAATGAAGCCTCTCCAACTACAGTATTTGCCAAGAGTCAGTACAATATTTTTTATTATTTTAATGGTTTCAAAGGTATTCCTTAAAGAGAGCAAAAAAAGGTTATAATACTTCTGACACATTACATCACATAGGACATTAAACTCCTATAAGAAAATCTGTCTATACACTGAGTCTTAAGCCAGTAAAATATTGAAGTGGATATGAGGTTTTAGTTACATGAATAACCCTAACTAATTGAAATGTGTTAAATGAGTGTATGAGTGCTGTGCAGGATCAGAATCTTCTCTGAAGCCAAACTTATAAAATAAAAGCAATTCTCTCCATAGGTTATTTTCACAACTCCCTTCTCACCCTTTTCCATTTTCTCACAGGTGCAGCTTTTGCATAGATTACTTTTGATCTTTTTGGATAGATACGAGATTTTGAGTTCCAAGCTGTCATGAGAATTGAAGTAATGGAAAAAAATATTTTTTGGGTTGACTCCAAATGAATTTTGGTTTACTCTTCCAGCAAAACAAAAAAATAAATATTCACACATAGCATTTTCTTCTCTCCTTCTGTCAGTAATAGAGATAATATGGATTTAGGCATAAATAAATACTTATCAGAAAAACCTATAAACCTTACACAACTTGATTTGTAATATTTCTAAAAAGATTCTTCAAACTCTTTTTTTCTACTTAATAAACTAAACACAAGGTGTATTGACAAAAAGGATGTGATTTTTAACTAAATGTATGTTTTTGCTTAAAGCTGTCAAATATAATATGCTGATGTATGATAATTCTTGTGTTTGATCAGAATGGATCTCATGAAAATCTCCCAAATGTATGAAATCTGCATTTCTCTGTGGAGAAAAATAAGTTTGAATCAAAACATAACACTCATTTCTCCCAGGAAAATTTATTTTACTAGTTGATGCAAAAGACGTGGTCTTTTGTTTATGCTAAGTAAGCAAGATATCTGCAAATGTCACTGTGTTCAGAGAGAGAGATTATTTGGGATATGATAATAAAGAAATTCAACCAGAAATTGCTATTGTCACTGGTGCTCATCCATTACACTGACGTTTGTTGAAAAGCTGAGAGATCACAACAAACAGACTAAATATCAGGTTGCATAAGATATATTGGCTTTTCTGATAGAGCAAATACAAATCTATCTCTGTATTATCTTTGCTACTAAAAGGAAGAGGGAGAAAAATATCACTATTTAACATGAAAAACACATTAAGATTGCTATCCTCTCCCAGAACTGAGGAAGTTAGGCATATATTCTTTTTAGCTGATTTAGATTGTCACTTGACCAATGTTAGCAATAAAAATCACACATAGATTCATTCACAAGTTAACACCGGGGGCACAATATATTCAGAACCCAGAACTGCAGCTGCCAGTGTTAATCTATTCAATCATGGATGATTTGAGCTTTATTATAAAATACAAAGTGAAACTAAAAATAACAAATGCAGCTGGCTTTGCCAGTTCCTTGCAGAAACACGTTCTCAACTAATTAAAAGTAGGTCTACCATTAGCCCATAAATCACTCAGCTCTGGATACTTTTACAATGGACTACAGTGCGGATCTATGCACTTGTGATTATCTGCTGGAGGAATCACAGGCTATGAGCTGGTCATGTTCAGGTGTGTTTCAGCAGTTAGGTGACTGTGTGCCACTGTCAGCATGGAAATGGCATGGTGCCACCAAACTAAGAACACACAGTGAGTTTTACCTACTGTGTGGATCCATAAAGGCAGAAGGAAAAGAGGAGCAAGATTGTTTCTCTTACAGCTCAGTAGAGTTTATGAGAATTAGAAGTGTGTCCAGATTTAAGACAAATATGGCAAAATTGGAGTTAAGGAACAACTCTTGAGTAAAATAAAATGAACATAGTTTGGAAGTAGGAAAGAAAAAAAATCTCCTGTGGTGACAAAAAACATAGAAAATCTAAAGAAATATAAGAAGTGCAAACCCGTATACAGAGCAAAACCATCACAGAGTTCAGGACTTCTGTGTGACATATCCAGATCTAAGGAACATTAGTGTATGGGAGCAGATTGGAAGGAGCAATCTCAATAAGGAGAATGAATCAGTTACACTGTGAGATAAAGAAATTCTCAAATAAAATACTAAAGATATCTTTCCTAGACAAAGGTGAACAAAAAAAAAAACAACAAAAAACCCCCCAAAACCAGTCTGGACAACCACAAATATAACAAAAGAAGTGAGGGGAAAGCAGGGAGAGAAAAATGGAAAAATGAAGTGAAAGGGATGTGATCAGCATTGCAGAGGAATTAAAAGCATGACTCCATATGAAGAGAAAGGGCCCTGAAAACCCCATCTGGGTGTGGGAAAGCCCCTTCTGTGGGTGAACACTATCTCCACTCTGCTGCTGAAAAAAAAATAGGGCAGGTAAGTGAGAAGAAAAGTACAGGACCAATGCATTATTTTAGATGTGATAATTTGATGCCGGTTTTGTTCCTTCCTTTCCTAAAGAGTGTCTTCTACACCACACTGGGCTCACTCAGGAGCAGCTGGCTGAGGGCACAGGAAAGCTCTTAGTCATGCCCTTTCTTGGTTGTGTTCTCGTACAGAATGTGGGAAAGGGTTTGGAGGCAACCAGGATGCTGTGGGTGGATAGTCCTGCATTTGAGAACTTAGGGAACTCAATTTCAAAAAAGAAACAGCTTCCTGAGGAACACTGTGAGGACAAATTCACAGCCATTTCATTTGCCTGTGAAAATGGAAGGGTGGAAAGCAGAATACAGTAGTCCTAACAGATGCAAAGAGAATGGAAGAGAGGCACCAGAAAAAATGAGTAAGAAAGGATAACCAAACTAAAATCAGGGAGAAAGTGGAAGCAGGGACATTGGCACCACAAAAAGCACATGGATTCTGCCTCATCTCTTCCTTCCCCCTCCTCACCAGAGCACATTTCATTCTGATTCCTATTTTTCCTTCCCCATTTCTGACACAGTAATGCCACACTGAACACTGCATGCACGTGCAAGGCTGAGCCCAGCCCCAGGGGACGCTCACTGCACGTTACACACGGTCACCCTTCTGCCGCAGCGGGTGGGAAAAAAAAAGAAATCAGCTTACGTGTTTGAAGTTCCTAAATGGCACAAACTGGACGATGTCTCGAAGCACAGGCTCGCCCTTGGGAGACCTGAGGATCCCATCGTCACCATCCAGCATCTGCATGTCACTGAAGTCGGCGTTGCCCACGCCGACGATGATGACGGACATGGGGAGGTGCGAGGCGTGCACGATGGCCTCTCTGGTGTCGGCCATGTCCGTGATGACGCCGTCCGTCAGAATCAGCAGGATGAAATATTGCTGAAGTCGGGGAGCAAAAAACAACCCCTCCCAAATTAATATTAGTTAATGTTTCAAAGCTGATTAATCTTGTGCAGTGTAAAAGTGTCTCTGTTAATTCACTTGTGTGCCTTTGTAAATAGATAAAGGCCGTTATAGTGACTATACAGCATTTCCCACCCCAACCTCTTCCGCTACCAATTTCTTCTCTTCTGGAGTTCAGCTGCGGATCAGGAAGTTTCCAGAAGCTGGAGGGAGCCAAAAGGATCCCCAGCGCGGACAAGGAGGTTTCTAGCTGCTAAGGCTGGGAGAGTCAGATCTTTGGCTGGGAAGTCTGGAACAGTCCTGCCATCCTAGCCCTATTTTCCATCTGCTGCACAATCCCTTCTGCTGACAGTTCCCGATTACATTTGTTTTCCCTTTGGGAACCAGTGGGAGGCAAGGAAGGAATGGGGCACTGGAGCATTACAAGGCTGGGGCAGAGCTGTCAGGAAGGCTATGACAGCACTTTGCAGAGGAGCTTTGCCAACAGGCAAGAGGGGTGGGTGGGTGCAGCCTCCTGCTGACCCACTGCTGCCTGGGGGAGAAGCACCACAGCATGGCAGGTCCGCTGCATTCTGCAGAGAAAGGGGGTCCCTGAGGAGAACAGGGGAGGAATATATCCAATTTCAAACACTCCATACAGAGTTTTGAAGAGAGGTTTTCTTCTCTAAAGGAGAGCAAGCAATTTAGCGAGCTTGAAATTTCCTTCCCAAAACTCCAAAGGCCACTGAATTGGGATCACAGCTATGACATATCTTCGCTTGCTAATGGGGAAGAGTGACTCTCACTTGGATCCTTTATGAATTGTGAAGCAGATGGAATCACTTAACAAATGTGCATTAATAGGAAAAATGAAGAGGTCATAGAATTTGATCACTCTGCATGAGCGATACCAACACAGTAAACATCATTAATGTTTATGTATACACAGCTACATAAGCTCAAACTGTTATCTTCATCTTGTCCTGCCATAAATAAAACAAAACATGAAGGAACAAAACTTCATCTTGAAGACTCATACTATAAATTCTTTTTCAGACAGAAAGAGAGGAAGTTTATGTAGAGAAGAATGAAGGAACTTATTCAATATAACATGTTGGTTCAGAGGCAGCACTGGGAACAGTCAGCTGCCTCTGGATTAGGTGGATATGGAGACTCAAACGTAGCAATTCCCCATTTTAGGACTGGGTCCCTAAATACTATCAAGGTTCTGGAAACAACAGTGGAGTAGCAATCATGGAATGATGGAATGATTTGGGTTGAAAGGGACCTTAAAGATCATCTAGTTACAGCCTCCCTGTCATGGGCAGGGACACCTTGCACTGAACCAGGTTGCTCAGAGCTCCATCCAACCTGGCCTTGAGCATGTCCAGGGATGGGGCATTCACAGCTCTCTGGGCAACCTGTTCCAGTGCCTCACCACTCTCACAGTAAGGAATTTTTTTCCTGTTATATAATCTAAACCTGCCCTCTGTCAGTTTGAAGCCATTATGCTTTTCCCTGTCACTACATGCTCTTCTAAGTATCAATCACAAGCCCAGACTCATGAGCAGAAATATTTGGGAACTGCTGCCTAAATAGGACTTAAGAAAGGCTCAGTACATGAGGAAAATTTAGAGAAAGCTTTAGGGCCTGGAGATGAGACGTATGCCAACGCACAGCTCTCTTCTGTTCCTATACAAAGGCACGTCTCTTGCTGCAGCATACAACATCTCTTACATCCTTTACTCCCACAGCATTGCTCTTGTAAATGTTTTAGACCTACTCACTCCCAAATTCTCTCCAGTTATTTCATTCTTCCTTTCTCCCATGCATTTTAAAGATACCCATTTCAAACATGATCTATGCTGAAATCTTTTAACCCAAGAAATCTGCCCCAGGTTCTACATCAGATGCAGGCTAACAGATTTGTCTTCCCATTTCTAAAAGGCACAAGATACTCCATCAGTAATAGCAAGGTGAAAACTGTACCATCACAGTTTGTAAATGAATGGATGGAAAAACCCAAGGTGAACAGCAAAGTTTTTAGTATAGCCTCTGCAAGAGACTTGAATTTGGGTAGTCCACAGGGATTCATTTGAACTCATCTCTTTGTATGATCAAGACATTTAGGGCTCAGCCCCTGAATTTTTCTAACCTTACTGGTGTCATTTATGTTTCCACAGTGAAGAACTGGTTGTGCTACAGTAAACCAGCTCTGAAAGCAGGAAAGGGAACAGTGGGGGAGGTGGTGACTAGTGAAGCTGTAAAGGCTGGACACATTGCTCCAGCTGACACAGGCTCAAGTTGCCTTCTAAGGAGGCAGTTAGTAAAACCTGTGAAGGCATGACCTGCATACATGAAAAAGCCTTGTTTTGATCCATCATAAAGCAACAACAAACACCATTATTCCCTTACCGAGGCCTCCTTGGTGTTGGTCTCCTCTGATGCTGATTTTGCCACTTTCTGGATGATGGGAGCAATGTTTGTTGGCCCATACAGCTGCAGCTTGGGCAGGCAGCTCTGATAAGCCTCCACAACACCTTGTATTCCTGGCGTGCAAAGACACAAAAAGCAAAAGTAACGTGGAGCACATCACCAACTTCATGCTTGTTTAGTATGGAAATGAAAGGCAGACTCTTAATGAATAAATTAATCACATGACCAGCAAGGACTAGAAACTTCAGATAATTTCCAAGAAGCTGTCTCTAGCTGTCTTGAATCTAGTTTGTAACATTTAATTCATTATATCACACGTCTCCTTCCCAGTAGTATTTAATGTCCATTTTCCAGGTATCAGCTTGCAGTGCTCTAGCTTCCACCCATCTCAGTTCAAGAGGTGCGTGATCATTTCCTGATCACCAGCTAAGATTCATGCTGAAAGGTAGACACAAATTACAAAAGCACTTCAACACTTCTCTCTCCAGATAAATAATTTTGTTTTCCATGGTAGTTGCCAACAAATCTGCCCTTTGTACTTACACTCTAAGGCTGTTAAGCAATTCAAACATTTTTTTTAAAATATCTCATTCCCCTGTGCTAAAGAAATTTTTCAGGGTGCATTTGCATAACTGCTCAGGTTGAATTTGACTATGACCCAAAGCTGTGAAATCTTGGAGGAAGCAGCAGGATGCTTTGCAGTCTACAGAAAAATGAGCTTCAGTTGAGAAGTTCTGATGGAGAACTAGCTATTTTTGCCTTTTTCATTTCAGGATATACAGTCAGACCAGGGAGCACAGACTCCTGCTGACACACTTGACAGATCAGAGAATGGAAATTGGCATTTTCAATCACTGAGAAGAAGGATTTCCTGAAGTGATGCACATTAGCCTCCCCATTCAGAACCCAGTTTACCAGACCCAAAGGATTAGAGGACTAAAGCTGAAAAGGAAGTGATAGACTGAAGAGCTTTATAGAGGATGCTGAAGAATGAAATGACTTCACTAAGATCCCAAGCCAGTTTCAGTTTGCACTGAGACTACTTCACTCATGAGACCTTACTCAACCACATTTACAGGTCATAGGGGTGTAGACTGGTTACTGAGACACCACATGGAGTTGTAGTTGTTTCACAAGGATACTCTTAAACCTCCCATGAAAAACTGGTGGAGAAGACGTTCTTCTCACTTCATAGGTAGCTACAGATATATTTTTCCATTGCAGTGCCAAAAGACAAAAGAACTTGCTCCAATTACAGCTGTGATTGGCTAAAATGTAATATGACAAAATTTCCCATGGTAATTCTGGTGACTAAATTACAGATTGTAAAACTGACCTTTTGTTAACTCCCAATTTTAAACTTGCCAAAGATTTCTTTATATACACTTACTGACCTTGCACAAAGGCCTCATAAATCTTCCCTAAGATGGTAAGATACACTGTAGTTTTTTCCTAATACATTAAAATAGTACAAGATTAACCTTATTCCCTGCATTCCCCGCAGATTTAGTGTCATTCACATCAGAAAGTTGCTCTCCTCTTAGAAAGAAACATGTTCTGGAAATAAAATTTCTTATTTGCTATCTCAGATTAATATATTTTAGAACAATCTACTATCCATCCAATTCCAAGTCAACAGGATATGTGAATGGATTACTTTGTAGCTTACTCTTCTTGTACTCCTTTATTTTATATAGAGCAGATGGGCATTTTTCTCACAATTCAATTATTTACATTTCTATTTGGAATCTACTTTCAATAGCTCCAACTGTATGCATATATATCTATCTATATCTCTCCTTATATATATATATATCTCAGTTTTAGATGGATATGTAGAAGCAATTCAGATTAGAGGTTGTCACCTACTTTCTTCCTCAAACAATAATCTAAATTATAAGATTATAAAAAAAACCCCACAATATAGTAAATATAAGGCTGTAAGCAGTAAAATTTTCAAGAATGGAAGTGGTAACAGTGGAGAAAAAGGTTAGGCTATCCATATTTTATGAATTCCAGTGATTTTCATATCAATACACAGTCCTTGTATATGGAGTGATGCTTCACACTACCTTCTGCCAGCAAAAGCTCTACTTCTACAAAGAAAAGGACTTCAGTCCTCAAAGGCAAAACAGATGCACACTTTTTATATTGCCTCCAACTGCTGCTTCTTGGTTTAAAACCAATCAGCAATTTTCCTTTGTTTTCTGGCAAACATGCTAAATATTACAAGGGAAAGCAGTGTAATCACTAAGCACTTTATCTCCCTCTCAGTCTTGCATTGTTTCTCCACTTGGCATGCTGGTGTTACTGCTTTCTGGGTCACCTAATACAGTGAGAGCACCCAGAAAACAGCACAGAAAAATTGGTGGTAGGAGCTGCTCAAGCACCCGTGACACGCAGATGAACAGGCTGCAGCAGAGGATTAAACAACGTATTTTCTGGTTTGTCTTCTTTTCTTGCTTTCACTCAGATGGATATTATTTTAAAATGTATCATTTTTCTATCTTGCAGATAAATGTGCAAATACGGCAAAACTTCTTCCCTGGCCTTCTTTTGTGATGCAACCACCTTTTTTATGTTTTCTTAGGCCTAGAACCCCTTTCAGATAATGGATTAACTTATCAGACAACAGAATCTTATGCAAAGAACCAAATAAAGTTGTAAAGTTTAACAAATATTAAGTGACACAAGCCAAGCCTCATAGAGCAGCTCCTTCTCTTTTTTTAACCCCCCCTTTAATTTCCGTTATTACATTTTGTTTTTCCATACATGGTGTGGTTTGGGTAGTAAATCCTTTACTTGCAGATGCTTTGTCTGTCCAAAGTGATCTACTGGTGGCACTACATAGGTGTGACAGCCTTTTCAATCAATAAAAATCATTCTGTAACAATGCCAGTGTGATAAAAGAATTGGCCTTTCACTCAAAAGAGGCATCAAGGGGGAGATAAAAACCCCTTCTTTGCATGCACTGCTAGAGGTTTTTTTTCTGAAGTATGCAGAAGGTCATAAATATCCAGCATCTACACAGGGAAGCAAAGGTGTATTTGAACAGCACATGCATAAACATGTTCTCACCTAATGCTGACCACTGTTAACTGCTTTTGTAACAAATATAGTCCAGACAAAATTCTGAGTTCTGTTTTACTTTGCCACACCATCCCCACACTCTCAGTGTGACCAAAATCCCAGTGCCAGGCTGGCTCACAAGCTTACAGGCACTTCTAGTTGCATATACGTAACTCCTTCTTTGAACTCCTTCAAAGCAGTGTAAGAAGCTGTGTGAACACATCAAGCAGCTGTGGGACTTATGCCCAATTACATTTCAAGCACATGACCTGCAGAGGCTGGGGCAGTCCAACAACTCAAGTGTAACAACAAAGCAGGAATGCCCACTGAACCAAAAGCAGAGGGCTTGCATTTGAGATGCGTGAATTTGGAATTCCTTTAATGTATCTTTCCCTTGAATTTCTTGTCCTCTCTTCCTCCATTTCTTTGCATCTTAATTCTCATGCTGAACATATCCCACTGACCGTGCCTAAAAGAAAGCCACTAATAAGGCAGAGAAGGGCTGAAAGGAGCAGGTAGAAAATTTGAACAGGAAGAGCATTTTGAAAGACATTTCAGTATTTAGGTGGAAGCAGAAGTATAAGAGAAAGTAACAACCTGTGACTTTTAGATAGCAATAATCATCCAACCAAGACTTTCAACTGTTACTCTGTTTAGAGATCATTTTCCTGTTCTTGTCTTTTACAAAATGTGTGAATTGTGGCAGAGGACTAGTAAGACAGCATCAGTCACTGAAGACCTCACAGATACAAGACATACAGCAGCATCTTCTCCATGAATCTGGGGGATTGGCAATTGTTGATAGAACGAGCAAGTATCTTAAATTGTGTTAAAAATGCCTCCTGCTGCATTTGCTCTCAGGGGCGTATGTTACCTTCTACCACAGGAGTCCTCAGCTACTGCCCTGACCCTCTGGTGTAGGACCAGAGGTGGGCTGACTTGCAGCAGGCTACTGCTGCTATAGGTCTGGCCAAAGACCTGGCTCTAAACCAAGGGAATCTTTGATCACAGAGGGTAACAGCCTGCTTTTTCACACCCTGCCCTTCTTAGCTGCACAACGTACGATGCTGATGCAGCTGAAGGTGTTGAATGAATCTAGAAGGCTTAGTTTTCAGAAATTCTACTGCTTTTGGATAGTGCTGAGTGTCCACCGTGGTGTACTTTCAAAGGGAGCTACTTTTCAGGAAATTATGTATGGCACTTCCTAAGGTTTCTAAAGCTAAGCTTGATAGCTTGGAGCCTGTCAGGTCTGAAATCCTAGCTACTTTCTTTAACAAAGCACTTTTAATAACAGTCAGGTGATACAACAAAAACACAACCACATTTTGCACACAGCAAAAATAGGGCAGCTTGTTCCACTATGAGCTTTACCTGCACATTCTGGGTTGTCTTCGTTGAAATTGATTGCAAAGTCATGAGAGACCTGCAGACATACAAAAAGAAGAGAAGGAGCCTGTAGTCAGAAAAATTATTCTAAGAAGACTTGTGGTTAAACACCCTTTACATTTTTTCTGTGTTAAAGCTGAGATCCTTCAAGCTTTCAGCCATGAAGTGTGAAATACAGTCCCAGCTGGAACTCCCTGCACAAACAAAGTAGCAACAACAGAAACAAACTTGTCAATGACAACAAAAAAACACCCCAAATAAATAAACAAAAAAACAAACCCCAAACCCAAGATAAAACAGCACAAAGATAAACCACCCAAGTGCGTGAGAAATCGTATGTTGTCGGGATTGGCCTATCAGTGCCAGGCACAGAGGAGGAATCTATTGCTGAGACAATTTAAATGCCACTTTTCCTTAGGTGAGCATCTCAAACTGCAGAAGAAGGCAAGTTGGGATATAGCACTGACAGCAGAAACTCAGCTCACTTGTGCATTCTGTCCTCACAGGTGTGAACAGTTCCTCATTTAAGGCCAGAGGAGTACTGGGAAATAATTCTCCAGTGATAGCAAGGAAGTCACCTGGATCCGCTGTGAAACAATAGCCTAAGAAATGCAAGGAGTCCAAGCTGGCCAAGAAATTAGATTATTCAGGGGAGAAATAAGCAAAAAAACCCTGAAGACTCTTAGTTTTCCTCAGGTTTTGTGAATATTAGAATCTCTCTCAATCTATCATAAAACACTACAGAGCAGTTTTCTAAAAGAAATTATTGTGAATACAAAAAGTTGCTTATTTTCTAAGACAACGTGTTGTGTCTATTACCCTGGGAAAGTAATACAAGATTTCTGTGTGTCTAAATAATGCAGGGTACTGTAAGTCTCAGGTTCCACACTTCCTCTGTCTATCAGAGATCTGCATCCACAGCACAAAACTCTTGAGACTGAAACTTTCTACAGATTTGGATGGGTTTTTTTCTACAAATTTTCTGGTTTTGAAGTTCATTCTTGCCTGCATTGTTTTCCAGATCCTCTTTCCTTCTTTCTTTGATCACTGAGAAGGCTTGATTCCTTTTAAACTCTGTGGATCTGATGCCCAGTCTTAATTCTGTGTCTTAAATTTTCTTGAATGAAGAAGCCCGAATTTTGTCTTGCAGTGCACAATGTGTGCAAACACATATATGGCTTCTAAAAAGTGGATATGGCTGAGAGTTTAGCAGACAATTTGCATAATTTAAAGTTGAAGTTATGTATATCATCCCAGATTTAAAGAAGGCGTTTATATAGCTAACTGGAATTATACATATTTAAAGCCTTAAGATCTCTGTAGGACCTTGAAAAGTGCCAACAATCCTGTGATTTACAATCCAACTGATTTACTCCTGGAACCTGGATTATTTGCACAAGAGATTTATTTCTTGGGTGTTGCTACTTTAATTGCTAGATTAAATGACAACAATTGGTCTGTGACTAAGAGACCTACAGATCAAATATGTGATTACAGACAAACTTCTGTGAAACTTAAGTGGTATAAGTTGTCTAACTACTGCCAAAGGGAGTTACTCACAGGAAAATTGAGTTTCCCCATCATATCCTGGCTTTGCTTACTGCAGTGATGCCTACCATTATTAAATAGAGCAGCACTTCTACCATGATGAGAAGGGACTGAAGGAAAAACTCACTAAGAAGTCTGTAGCCACCTCAGCCCAGCCAGGAATTCAACATGCCTACAACCATCAGTTGGCTCTTAAAGAGGATTTTACATGGGCCATTCAGGCTACCCTATTTGGCCATGGAAGATGAAAGTCACTATTTATGTTCCTCACGGAGCAGGCACAGAAGGTCAGGTCTGCCAGATATGCTTCAGAGGTGCTCCAGGACTCTCCTCTCTGGTTGCTCTGGATGTCTCCTAGTACATTTTGCCCAGCTGGTATCTTCCAGACCCATAACCAGCTGCAGGCCAAAGGTAATTACAATTCTTTTCCAAAGCTATGAACACAGTATTTTAATCTCTCATGCAAGCCTGGTTTGGATGCTTTTGTTGCTTTACCTCTTTCAGGATCACATAATGAAAACAATTTAGCTAGTTCAGAGCTACAGCACTCAGGCTATTATTTAAGAAAAATGTTGCCAACAGTTCAGGCCAATAAGTAAAGCCCAGGTCTTGTCAGTGTATGTAATGATCCAAAAAATAATGCAGTCTGAGGAACGGCTGGTACCCTCCTAAAAGTGGCCCTCATACATTGTCATCCCCACTCACCAACAACAGTGTTAAAATCCACCCTGAAGGCAGGACAGGGAACACAATGAATGTGCAGAGCACTGCCCTTTCTTCCTTCCAAGCTGGGCAATATATCACGTTCTAAACAAGATTTAAGTATAATGTGAAGGAAAGAAGTTTTTTTGAGCAGCTCAGTGATGGTTCACAAACAGGAAGGGATGACCTGAGGCAAACCAACAGCGGGTATTTTTCAAGCAGAGTTGCTCCAAACGCTTAGAACTCATTCCCCACTCTGTTGAGTGAAACCAGCTGTGCTTCAGCCTGCCCCTGTGCCATCTCCTGTGTGGTGGCCAGAATTCAAGAGGCTCCAAACCAGCAGAGACTTCACACGTGATGTACTGAAGGCCTTACTGAACTCGAACTGCTACCTGGTAGGACTCCACATAAAGCTCACCCATGTCAGAAGGTGGTTTCTTTCTTTCTGATTTTTTTTTTTTCTTCCTTCCAAGGGCTTTGTGACTGAAAGGCAAACCATGCTCATGGCAGAGAACCAAAAGCTGGTATACTAAATGGCCTCTTTCTGATACTGAATGACACAGACCTGATAAACTAATGGGGAAAAGGAGGCAAAATTGTGAACACTTAAGATGCTGAAGACTGGTAAGTCCTCAGGGGGAACAAGAAGACACCTGGCTGTTCAGAAGCAGGCATGTTTATATAATTTACTAGGGGAGTTTGTATTATAGATCAATCTAGCAGTAAGGAAATCCTGGAATGTGTCAAGTCACACAAATACAGAATGACTGTTTTACGTTAGCACCTGGCACAGAGAACTTGGCAAAGAACTGCAAAGCGTGGTGGAAGTCAGCATCATGGTAGGGAATGTCCTCACAAAACCCTGAGTGTGTCACAGACCCTGAACTGAGGTTCAGATATGCAGCTGACTCCCTCCTCAGCCCCCTTCTTATAAAATGAATCCGGAAAATGAATCCAGAAAAGAGAAGGAGAGAGAAATTCTGGTGTGCAGAGGGGATGACCTGTGAGCAGCCTGGCGTTACCCGGGCTGCTGCACAAAACAGCACTCACACCCTCTAACTAAAGCCATTTACTTGCACTTGGCCATGTATTAATCTTTTTCCCTCTGCAGGGCTCCAGATACATTACTAAGCAGACACCATCATGGATGTGGGATTATTAAACCACATCTGCCCAGGAATTTCCTGAACCAGGGATATATTAGTTCTCAGGTAATTCCTTCAAGGTTTTTAATGAGCAAAATACGTAGCTCTACCACACATCGTGATGTAGATTACACTGACAGGATTTCTGAGGATGTGACAACTGAATCCACAGTCTGAAATATTTTTGTTAAGGCAGATTATAGAATTGTTCTTCTACCATTCCACGATGTCTCCACTGTCTATACACAGTGACAGCAACTGCAGTTTTCCATCCATGTGAGGGCACCCAAGAGACTCTTGGAAGAATCATAACCATAGTTCCACATACTTATGAGCACTTTAGTTAAAAAAAAAATCACCTTGATTTAACATAGCAAGTGACTTATTTCCCTCATATTGCTATGCAATGAAATTTATGCTCATAGCATGGCCCTTGCTAAAAGGGTTTCTAATTAAGGCTGAAAAGAAAGAAGAATTTCCCAATTAAAGAGAATATTTGAGATTTCTTAAAAAAAGGTCTTCTGGACTCAGGTAGAAACCTCAAAACCCACACAAAAACTCTTCCTTGGACTCTGACAAATAACCCCCCCCCCAAATTCATAAAGTTAATTGCTGTAAAGGTTTTGGACTATGCAAAGATGTTTTATTTAAGTTTCATTGAAACTTGCTACTCACTTTTGGCCTTCATGTTTTTTTAAACCCCTTTACTCTAACCGTATTTCCATTTTTAAAATAAAAACATTTTTCATTTATTTTGCAAGTGCTGAATGGATGCCTGAATTCTAAAACTTAGTACCCCTTTTTCTTCCTCTCCAGACTGTTGAATTCATTTAAATTAACCTCCCTGTCCCAAATATCTCCAGCTTTCCAGAAACCTCTGTGGTGATGGTGCTAGGACTACTTGGCAAACACTCTGACAAACTCAGACACATTCAGAAGTGTTTCTCAATAATTTAAATAGAGATTGTCAGAAATCCATGAACAATAGATGCATGCAGGCATGGCAAGATGCACAATGTCAAACACTTACCCGTGAATAAACTGAACACTAATAAGACACTGCCAGTCTGAAAATTGGATATGGAATGCCTGCATATTTTGCAAAAGCTTAAGACCCTAACAAATGTGAAGAACTATTTCTCAAAAGCCATTATTTTCAGAATGCTCATTAATCAAGTAGTCTGGGAGCTGGACAGCTTGTTTCTCTTGCTGAGACCACATTGTAGACATTTCTGTGTGACAAACCTGGGCCGTTTATTTTCCTCTGTAATGGATTTTTGAGCATGCTGCCTAGTTGTGAAGCAAGGGCAAGGTCTAAAAGAGTTAACTGAATTAGTAAAGGTACCTTGCTCTGTTAGAAAATTCCTAGGTGCTTGCTCTGCTTGATACCTGATGGATAACTTGTCCTGTTCTATTTACTGGACAAAACCCTTAGAAGACTGCTAGGAGTGCTATACAATAAACCCAGTGGTCATAAATCAGGGTAGCACGGACATTTGAATAAGGTGGGAAGGCCTCGAGCCAAGGAGTTTTGCAAGCTTGACTAGCTAGAACACCTACAGACAAATGTGGATAAGGTGACAAATTGTGTTTTTTCCCTTAATCTGTTACACATCCTTCTATTGCTTCTTTTCTGGCAGGTTTGCATATATTTTTGCCCTCAAGCTCCTGAAAAGTGCAGGGATCACAAAGGCCATAGCACTTTTCAAATCCCTTATCTGCCCAGCAAACCAGGCACTGCAGTTTAGGGTTGTAAAGCTGCTGTAGTGTGTCTGTAACTGCAGTCAGGTTCTCCCCACCACACATTCACAGCATTAGCACTCAATGAAGCTCTCACTAAAAATGCAGAAATGACCAGGGCTGTCTTAAAACAAACTGCAAGCTGTTTTGTACCTCTTCAGGTGTCAGTCTGCAATTCTTCTTTAGGAGAGAAGCCTTCATTAGTGGCAATACACCTATCATGGGGTTGACACAATTAGAACTTTCTTTTCATTTTAACAGTAAGTTTTGTGCTGCTGAGTGGTTTTTCAACTCTTTTGACTTCCGCCTGCTAAGAACTTAGCATGTGGTTAGCTTTCTTTCCTCCTCTTCACTGTGACCTTTCACAGCAGTGTCTGAGTGCACATTATCTAACACCTCTTCACTTTGCACCAGGCTTCTCAGATGCTTCTTCTCATTGCCCAAAAAAAAAAAAAAAAAAAAAAAAAAA
>VXAU01001358.1:1849499-2007245 GCA_013399695.1 Formicarius rufipectus
AAAAAAAAAAAGGGATGGGTTGTAGACACTGCTGAGGAATACCTGGCATGTTCTGCAAATTTTGTATGATAGAAACTTAAGAGGGGACTATTGCTCTCTGGGGTTTACTCAGATCAAGGACCAGGGTGATGTGTTTGTCAGGTCTCGGGGGAAAAAGATCATATTGCTGAATATTAGATAAAAGATCTCTAGACTGATGAGGAATGTCTTGCTTCCTCCACTCCCACAGATTCCTTATGCCACTAAGAAACTGCTGGTTTTCTGCTGACAGCTGAAGTGTGACTTTGGAGATGAAATGAGGGAAAATAAAGTCAATGCAACATAGCAGTGTGCTCTTGAAATGGAAATTCTGTAGAAAACATACACAAACATGATTTAAGGGGTACAACCTCAAGAGATTTATGAAGAGGCTGCAGAGGTGGATACTGACATTGCTCGTGAAGGAAGCTGTATTGTTTATGGTGTATGGAGGCTCTTGTGGTTACTTAGGAACCCTTGACAGTGGGAGTAATTTCTTCCACAGACCTAGCAATTTGTTGTCTACTGGATGAAATAAAGACCAGATGCTGGAGTGAGCAGTAGGGCTGGAGGCTCTAAAGTAGACACAATTAATGAAAAGCTGATTTATCCACATAATGGGTCAGAACTTAGAAGGTCTCATAATATTTCAACTTAAATTTGAAGATGTCAAGTATTACAGTAATGACACTGCCTTCCTTTAATAAAACAGAAGATTTGTATGACTTGTAACACCTGTGACTGAAAATACGAAAAGAACATTTGAACAGCACAAGTTCTGCAGTGTTGCTGTGGTTTCTACAGTCTTATATTTTTGCAGCAGAAGATAAGTTAAGGAAGAAACTTGAGAGCACTTTTTTCTACAGTCTTTGTTTCTTTTAATTATATCAGCTTCTTATCTGTTTCTTATGTATCTTTGCCATCTCCCACATCGAACACTAATCACTGTTGGCTTTGAATCCACTTTACACCAATATAACCCAAATTACTGAAGGATTATCAGGTTTATTGGTCTTGACTTATTAAATGCCTCAGGATAAAGCTGACTCTTCACTCTTAGAGGATGTATTTTTCAATTAAAAAGTGCAGTCAAAGCCAAACAGGGCCTCAAAAGTGTTGATACAGTTTATTTTAAGAAGACAGATACTTTAATGGACTGTGTGGAGCATCACAGCAAGGAACAGAACAGTAGCACAGATGATGGCTAATTCCTCATCCAGTTCCAGTTGGATGTGCCCCTGACAGACACCAAGCTGATTATTTGTCCCCATCTGGTGCACAGAAGGGCAAGTCCCCTGCAACATGGTTCTTATCTTTTTCCAAGTTTTATTATGTTGGTAAGCTGATGTCATGCCATTTTGTCTTCATCATTTTCTGTCACAAGTTTCCATAGTGGAGATTAAAGATGTTTTTCTGGCCTTCATTTGCATCTCCATTTACTTTGGAGCTTGTTTTGTTTCCACAGATGTAATCCACAAGCAAGTACCCCCATCTTCTGAAATTTACTTTTTCTGAACTTCTCAAAGTCTGAAGGTCCTGAGTCATCCTTTTTGGATTTGAGAGGTTATTAACATAGGGAGTCTTTAGGACAGCTCATGTTATGGGGTAAGACTCTTCATTCATGCATGGACTACTAAGTTCAATGCAAGTGTTTGACTTTCTTAAGGGTATTTGTCAGGAAATTATCCAAGCACCAATTCTGACAAAGCATAAGACCATTTGGTGTTGGTGATTGTATGAATTTCTGGTTACAAAGACCCCTGAAATTACTTTCAGGCAAGACACATTTTCCAGCTAACACCTGAGACATGCCCTCCCAGTCAGGTGAGGATGCTGTTGCTGGGGGTCTAACAAAACTGCTATGATGCCAACGTGCTTGTGGTGTCCTGAGGCATCAGTGCCACCAGCTGATTATTGTGGCCGAGAAGGGCAGTTCTGTGCTATGAACTTTATCTTACTTCTATCACCAGCAAGCCAGTGCAAAGACTTCAGCTGGCACAGTAAGACCTTCCTTCAAGCAGTCCTTAGATAAGGACGTCTCTCTACAGATGAAAGAATTGCAAGTTTTCCCCCATGGTCACCTCGCAGAGGATGGAACAACCAGCCCCTGGCACACCACTGGAGCTGTACCTTTGTTTAGGACAAACACAGTTGTACCTATGGCATTGTCAGAGAAGGCCAGTGCTGCGCTGAAAGAGCTGTGATGTTGTGATCTACAGCCCAATTCAGTCAACCCTGCTATTCAGTCACAGGTAGGGATGGATGTATTTGTGGCAAGGTTGGCAGCTGCTCAGCTGGGACAGACACACACCAGACACAGGTGCTCTGGGCACATACAGCACATTAAAATCTACAGTGAGCTTCTGGAAGCTGCCTCTGGCTTTGCAAAGCATTAGCCCTGGTGTCACTTCTGAGGAAAAGAGCAAGGCAAAAAGCCTTGTCAGGCACAGACAAGTTTAGAAAGCAGTGTTGTTACGAGATAACTTACCTTCCATGTCTGTTTGCAAGACATACCAAATGTGCTGAGCATCACTGCTGTTATTCTTTTGCAGGTATCAAACCTACAAGCTGTGAGGAACACGCTGGTACATGTTTTTTCCATCTGCTGATTCATGCTGAATGACACACCATCCCTCTCTGCCCAGAACTTCTCACCTGGCCAGCGTTCACCTCCCCACCCCAGCCACGGCCGAGACACAACTCAGAGCAGGGTACACAGGGGTACTGGATGAAATCTGCATGATGAGAAGTCTAATGCTTTTCTTTTCCAGATAGTGTATGAGTTACAGAATCCCCATCTAGTTTTTCTGGTTACTTACCTGTGCAGAACTACTCTTCTGCCCACACCACCTCTGCATGTGCAACACAGGATTTGAACTTCTATTTCTTCTTAGGCCATTCTCTGTTGGATGCTCCTTCTTTTACTTCACTGCCTTCACTCCAGCCCTACCAGACTGCATATTTATGCTCACAATTGCACCATCACTGTGAATCACTCTCATTTTTGTTTATAAATGCCACTTCTCTCCAGCGTGGATTTGTATTTCTCTTCCTGGTATTGACAGTGACCACTGTGACACAGAAATTGGCCACACAGCAAAAAGTCTTTATTTCCAGGAAGGTGTTGAATCTTCTACTCATAAAACATGATCACTAGGCTGCTCACTGACCCACATCTTCCCAAAATGGGTTCTGTTGAACCAGGGCTTGCAAAGCTTCAAAATATGTTTGACAGGGGTTGTTTGAAAAAGCAGTTCTCCTCTTACTAGAATGGCATCCACTAACAAAGCTTTGCCAATACCATCCATTAAGTATTTTGAGCATAAAATAACTATTTTAAGTCTTGCCTTGATTTCTGGTTTCAGTGAAGTAGCAATGGGTGAGAAAGCCAGATGAAAGAAAATGGTAGGAGCTGCTTCCCCTTGCTCCTGCCTTGTACTGAGCCATTTCTCCCTTATTCTGTGCCTCATAAACCAAGGAAACTAGAAAATTGCATTTATGCACCTACTTTGTATTCTGGGGGTATTCTTGCTCCAAATCCAAAGGCTGGGAACATTTTGTCACTGGAAAAGAATAAAAAAAAAAAAATAGAAGAGTACCCACAGAGAAATGCATATTGTTACAATACACATTTATTCCTCTGTCAGCATTCATCAGAAATGAAAAATAGCACAACAGTATATAAATAGCCTTCAAGTCAAGAGATGGCAGTCTGGAAGGGTTATGGATTGGAGAAGTAGGGTTGTGTGCTGAACAGATGGAGGGGTGATATGGGGGATTTTTCAGGTGAACCCCTAGTATTTTGGGGAAGCTGAAATAATTTTGAGAATACTGAGGGATGAGGGTGTCTTGCACTTCTCCCATAAATGCAGGAACAGGCCTTTATTACCCAACTTTTTTTTTTTTTTTTGCATTACCTCACTGCAGCAAGAGTCTGCTGTCTGAACAACTTGTAACATTTATTTCATATAAATATGGATGTGCTCCCCCCAGCTCTGAAAATGAGCCAAGTGAAGAGATGACTTTGATTAAAAGTGTTTGCAAATTGGGGTTCTTACAGTTGTCCAGTTGTACAAAAGAGATTTCCTAAAATGCCTGAAAGGGGAAATTTTATGCTCCCAAACCTGCAGGCTCTGGAAAGTTTTCCACCTGTGTCTTTAGTTGTTCTTACTAAAACATAAGATTATTTTACTCAGTCATAGATTGACTGATAATCTAGCAAAATGCTGTGGCATGGTCAGTTTGCTTTCAGGCACTACAGTGAGGTTATTCTACCCCAGTTAGACGTGCAGAGACAAAAATACCTGACTCAGAGAACCTGGAAACTTCAAGGCTGTTAATCCCCTTTCAGAAATGCAATGTCTCACACTGCCCACGTGCTGTCAAGCTGCCTCTTCCCAGATGGCAAAGTGGAAAACGTCAGGCTGCAAGGGATGTCTCCTCCCGGAGTCAGCAAAGCGCTGATCACACCCTTGAGGTTAACAATGCACCCAAACATATGCTTAACTCCACACACATCCCAAAGTCCCACTGAAGCCACTGAACTGTACTCCAGTGCTCTGATGAATCAAGCCCCTCAGAGATTTATCCTAGTTTGCTTACTCGGTTTCAGGGCTCTTGGAAAAGCCGAGTTCCAGCTCCCTTTATTGGCACTTTTGAAGACCAACAGAGGCCAGCAGCTTCATTTTCTTCATGTAGTTCAAGATATGGCCACTCCTAATATCAACTCAACAATTTGAATCCCAGACATACTCAAAAAAGATAATAGAACCCATTAAAGCTGCTCAGTTATTCTGTCTGGCAGAGGCTGTTGGAGGTACTGTGGTATTTCTGATACAAACTAAAGAAAAACTGAAGGGTTTAAGAGAAAGCAGAAGTAGGTGTGTGTGTCCTCTCACTGAAATTACAGTAACCATGAGATACAGAAATATTCACCATCTCATCAGGAAACAGTGATGACTGTTATCTGAAGGTTTAGCTCTCACAATTGTTGTTCTTGTTACAAAATTGTAGGTGCCACATAAATCTTGGGAGCACAGTTCTGTGTGCCATATGTTACACTGTGTGACAATGGACCTTGGAAAGGAAGACTAACATTATTTGCATGGTAATGAAACATTTTTTTCCCAAGAGATGGCAGAAAAGAAGTAGCTGCTGACATTTGATGCTAACCACCTGCTGATAGCGTTCTCTCTGATTAAACACTGCTAGAAGTGGGAAAGCCCTTATAAACAGATGCAGAGAATCCAGGCACACGTTTAGAGGGCAAGAAATAAGAAGCCACTAGAAAAGAGTTTGAGGGAAGGAAAAAAAATCTTGTTATACATAAATGATTGACCATGGTTAGATTAGAAATTCAAACCCCTTGGAGCTGCAATTAATTGATTTGGGGCAAGAGCAAACAGAGATTAGAGAAGAATTTTACTTAGGTAGAATGTAAGTTTTTAAGTTCAACAAAGCAGTCCAAACAGCTGATGTTGGCAGCAGTTACACAACCTGGGAGATGCCTCAACCCATGCAGAGCCTGCATTTCTACTGCACTATTTATTGAGTGCAGGCAAATATGAGCTCCATCTTCTGCTCTGCAGCAATTCAGACAGCAATAAATGATACTTCCAATCAGCCTGGGTTCTCCTTCTGATGGCAAGAGTCCCACATTCCCAGTGACACAGTGGCACAGCCCCACTGCTATTCTGCACCCAGCATACCTTACCTCCACAGTCATACAAACATACTTGTCTTTATGTTTGAGTCTCCCATAACTCCTTTTTCAACAAGTGCTAGTTACAGCAATCATTGCCTTGTGAAAGAGAACTTGATCATGCACACCCTCAAGATGGGCTTTTTAGAGGGAAGTGCATGAACTCTAGAGAGGAGGGCTATAGTTGGGTCTACTCCAGTGCTTAGAACGTTCTGTTGCCTCACTCTGGGAAGCTCCTAAATTTCCTCATTTTAGGTACATCCTCTGGTAATCAGATTCTAGCTGCTGGGACCAAGGAATTAATTTTCATGTGCTCCCACAGTTTAATCTTTAAGGTAAGAAGGGAACTTTTTGCCAGTCGTGTCATCCCTTGCATAGAAAAGATCATAGTGTTATTCCCAGACCCCACCTCAACATTTGCAGCTGACAGCTTTCAGAATAAGAATAAAATTTTAGTTTACCCAAAACTTTTCCTTCTATCACACAAAACAACGTGTCTAGCTAATATAAAGGTCTCATGCTTTACTAAGTTAGCAGTTTAATGGCTTGGTGATATTGTACAAAATATCTCCCCTAACCTTCCCATCTCCTCCTCACCTCACTGTATGAGAAACAACCCAGCAGCTGAGCCTGCTGCCCTCATTCTGCTTGGCCTACAGGGAAAAGGTGACCCAGAAGGGCAGACAAGGACTCTCTTGCTTCCAGAACAGTCCCTTATGGTACAGAGGTGTGACAGAGCAGCTCTAACAGCCCCAAGGCAAACATGCCAGAGTGCAGCAGAAAGCAGAGCAGCTTCCCAGCTGTGTCAAGCTGTGTCAAGGGTTAGGCCATTCAAGGACTGCAACTACAGACAGAAAATGAAAAGAAGGTTTCCTCCTGCCTCAAGGGTGAGTTGCAGGCATCAGAGACTCCAGCTCTGTTTCCTAGTCTGGAATTTCAGTAGGAAAGGGATCTCCTCTAACGATTTTTCTTTTGCAATTTAAACTGACTCAAAAGAAGAAAAGTGAGAACCAGTTTTCCTTTGCATTGTTTGCTTAGGCATTTGGGCTTCCTTCAGCAGGAAGTTAGTGTGGCACCCTGGCTGAAGGACTGTGACAGCCACAGACTCAGTGTGTCAGCACTCTCCGTGGTGCAGTGCCAACCAGCAGCCCCAGAGACTTCCCAGGGACAGTGCTGGGTCCAGCTGTGCTTGAGAATGCCCCCAAATGCAGCTCGGGCATCACCAGTTTGTGCTGAGAAGAAAGATGAGACACAAGGACACGGGTAGTGTGATGTCCTTGGCCTTGGGCCATCTCAGGATCTTTAACTTGTTTGGTTTAAAGCTACCCAGAGAGTCCTTGGCACAGGCAAGGAAACTGCCTGCACTGTCCTGCTGGAGGCAGATTGCTACAGGGACACAACAGGAGAGGAACACAGAAGTGGAAAAACAAGCTGGTTCTACAAAACCTCAAAGTTACAACATCAAGAAAGAAAAAGAGGATTGTGACTTGGCAGAATCTTTACAAAATTATTCTGTTACATCTACTTCACATTTGATATTGTTCTTTGTTTTACACAGGTTCCCTTGCAAATTTAAACTTGGCAGAGTTTTCAAAAAGATAAAGTGCTTGACATGAAGATCAAAACAGCAGAAGCATTGAATTTGATACCTGGTTACATAAGAGACATGAGTAGTCATGCAAGCATAGATGTATATGGCTTCTGGTACTTCTTCCAGTCAAACAGGTATGTATTACTGAAAGATACCTAAGACTGAGCAGATCTATGTTATACCCTAAAGAAAAAACCATGGAGAGGGTTCAGGTTCAGTGTTCATATTGATAAATGTGAATTAATGCACACAGAAATGAATTGTCAGAACTCCAAGACTGCAGTCTTCTGAACAGAAATACAACCAGTTAGAAAAAAGTTCCTCAGAAACCTCAACTATAACATAGCTCATAGCTGAAAATGATTTCTGAAAATATCCCTTATTATCCTTTTGGGACACTGCTCAGTTTTAGTGACCCATCCTTCAAGGTATCTGCTGGAAACAGAGAAAGTGCAATGACAAATCAATACACCAACAGGGGCAGAGAGAAGAGACATTTCAGTGAGCTGTACTGCACAGGGAGGAAAAGAGATGAATAGAGGAAATATTGAGCTTTTGTAAATTGGTAAAAGTGATACAGATAATGATACCATTTTCTGTTGCATCAGGAAACCTAGTGTTACTGGAAGGCAAGAAATATGTTTATAATAAAGGAGGCAAAATAAAGCACATTTCAAAATCTTCTCATTAACCACCGTTGTCCTCTGACATGCAGTGTCATTGAAACATGAGTATTACGTTTTGTTCTGAAAAAGATTTGGTATTCCTAGTAATGAGAAGGAAAAAACTCTTCCACCTGTTAAAATTAATTAGTCAGTCATTAGAGATATTATGCAACTTCTTCAGAAGCTGCAGGCATAGACTATGCTTGAGTTGTTCACCAGTGCAGCAATACCTTTATTCAAAAAGGAAAACAAAGGCTGCCAGGACTTTGGTCTCTGAAAATGAGTTCCTTTTAAATATCAAAATTGGGAATCTGAGTTCTTCATTGTATGGAGTAAATGTTGGAAGAAAAAAGGCCTAAGTCACTCTACATGCCATTAATTCATTCTGAAAGAGAAATGTCTAGCTAGCCACCCACACAAGTTGCTTGGGACTCATTTTGGCAGGTGCTCTGAAAGCCCTTTGGTATGTAGCTATAGCTGCTTTTTTATCTTTATCCTCCTGAAGTCAACGCAGCAATTTGTATGGATGGTACTTAACTGTCTTTGGAGACCATCAGCACAAAAACCTGCTCACTTTGTGCTGGAGCAACACAGTAGCATTAACAGTAGGAATAACCCAGGGGATGGAGGGAAAAGGGAAACACATGGAGTGAGGAGGAAGAAACACTAAGAACCCATTTTTAGTTGCAAATGTCTGAGAACCTTAAATTCACAGCTCTTTGAAATTCTTGCAAGGAAAACACCTGACTGGAATCCCTGGATATTAAGCTGTCACTTGTAATTTTTGTTTGGGGTCGGATCAGAATTACCAGGGAAATATTTTAAAAGTACTGGATGCAGCAAAATCAATTATTATGCCTTTCATTTTCAATTCCAGTCTTAAAAGAATAAACTGTGGATCTCTTCTGCTTGACATACTTCTCCCATGATGAAATCAGATCATTTTCTGCTGTTAGAAACGAATTTCAAATTGACAAAATAAAAGGGAAATGTGTGTTACACATGTAATTTAAAAAAGTGTGAATGTGAGGAAGGCAAGAAGAAGAGGGAAGTAGCATAGGAAGAGGAAGAAAGGGAGAACAGAGAGGAAAGGAGAAAGCAAATGCCACAAACAAGACAGGAATATCTCTAAACTCAATTAAAATTGTACTCTTTCATGTTCACGGAGTGACCTGGAAGAATATGAGCTGAATTAAGTGTTTCTTTTCTAAAGCATATGAATGAATCATGTTCCTCAGTGTATTATTTAGTACTTATCTGAGAAGGGCTTGATGCCAGCAAATTCTGAATCATAACAGCTTACAGGGATTAACAGCAGTTCCAAAGAAAATACAGAAATCATTTGAAATATTTAAACATTTTCAGTTCCTGCTTTGCAAGCAGAGCTAGGTAAATAACAGACATGATCTGTACGATGGCAGGAGGGTTGCAACAAGTTGATCTCTAAGGTCCTCTGCAACCCAAGCTAAGCTGTGGTTCTCTGATCAAACAGGGCTAAAGAAAACCAGCTCAGTGGAAGGGACCAGAGCCCACCCACTTTATCAGCTGCAGCCTTGCATAGCCACCTGTGCTCCTTCAGGATGGGACGGGAGCAGAGCCAGGCTGTGGTCCAGCTCTCAGCCTGCCTGAGTCAGAAAGAACACAAAGGTTTTCAGCCCCTAATCTGCATTCTTCCCTGGGGGATTGCTATTCTGTCACCACTTCTTCACTGTGTGGTTCTGCCTGGTTTGACACCAGCACATCCTTGGGTTTGGCCAGGTTACCGTGTGCTTAATCGAACTTGCTCTGTGCCTAACACAGCTTGGCATTCAGTCCATAGAGCACAGTGATCTTCAAATGGAGCAGTAAGAATGAGCTGATTATCAGCCATCTGAGTCCCAAAAGAGAGCTGGGAGCATGCAGATCAATGGGAAGTCGCTGCAACAGCTACATTGTTTGGTCTGTCACAGAGATGCTACATAATTGTGGGCAAAATCCTGAGGTGAAAATTCACTCACTATCTCTAATTACAGCTCTCAGGCACCGTAGGGGGAGCTGGAATATGCTGAATACTGGGAAACAGATACCATCATGTAATTTGGTTTCAAAAATATGAGGGAATGTCTGTCTCACCTTTGAGGGAAATAGTTAATGAAGCAAGGGAATACAAATTCCCCGAAGCTAACCAGCAGAAGGCATCAACTCATGAAACAACTAACAAAGCCAAAAGCAGGTACAACAGATTTAAACTCCCCTTTGTTAACATTAAAAGAATTGCAAAACAAGCTCTGCAGGGTAAAAATATCAAGCAAACTCAGAATTTCTTAGGCTGAGGAAAAGTAAATAACCACAGGAAAAAAAAAACCAACAACTCATCAGAACTTGAGGGAGGAGTAGGTTAGGCAAAATTAAATGGCAGCAAGATCTATCACTTGTCAGGAGGATAGCCTAATAAAATGACATACTCAGGAAGGTGAGACAAAGTGTCAACCTCCCTTGCAAGATGACAAATAAATTGCAATGACCCGATTTATGCCTATATGAATGACCCAATTCAGTAAAATGCATCTTGAAAAAGAGATGAGACTTTATAACTGGGAATAAACTAGGGAAGGGGATGCTGGGGGAGGCTACAGTAGTATATTTAGCTTCTCAAACCAGGCAGTTTTCAGTCATTCTTCTGTATTTTAGGGGGTTGCACATACATCCTTGCACCTTCCAAAACTCCTAACTATATAGGGACTGGCTTATCTGTGGGATCATACATGGAAAACTGTGCCATCACTGAAAAGGTCATTCGCACACAAACTGTAATCTGAGATGTTTAAAACTTGACAGGTCTTGACAACACTGCAGGCAGCAGGCTGAATTCCAGCACATAAAGTACAGATTGTGAATTATTTTGTCCTCTGTTACAAATTACATTGAAAAGTGTTGATTGGAGACCTTCCTCTGCAACAATTTTCTATCAGAAAATACCTCTTTTTATGGGGTGTGTGGGGAAGAGAGGAATACAGAGCTGCATTGGCATACATATACAGAGAGTTGTTGGGAGGGGAATTTCTCATCAAAAGATCTCAAGATACAAATGCACTTTCTAGGATAAGCAGGATGAAACCATTACAGAGATTATACTGTGATTTAATGTGATCAAATGAGCTGTTGATGTAATTTTAACAAAACAGGAATGACATCAAGTTAAGATGAAGAACAATAGCAAAACAATTTAGAACAATGCCCTAAGTGAAGTACACTGATGACTAAACATTCAGCTAGGTATCACCAGATGCGCAGGAGGAAATAGGCTACTATGCCCTGTCCATCTGATAATTTGGAATCTCTGTTAAAGGCTAATTTCACAACAATGTAGAGGGGTTAGTAAATGGAATGTAAATCACAAGAATAACTTCGATTTAACTGAGAGCAATTGGACTCACAAACCTGACCTGTTAAGGTCAACTTAGGCAAAAGGTGTTCACTTTCTGTAAAGGAGAAAACTTGCATGAGAAGATTTAGAACACGGTGTTCATTTACCCCCTAGATGCTTTTCCAAATGTGAATAATTTGCTTCTCAGCCATATCCTAATATAATGGAGTGGGTGACTAGAATAGTTACACCCTTAACAATGCAAGGAGGAAACTCACACTTCTGAAATTGTGGAAATGGTTGCATTGACTAAAAATGTACTAGATCAGTAGCAAATGGCATCAGTGAAAAGGACAAGAGAAATTGCTCCTTTATTTATGCATGTCTACTGATTATTTACACAGATGTCTAGTCTCTACAGGAGTAGGTGGAATGCAATTTTTGCAGGCTTTTATATTTCTCATGATTTTCTTCAGAAAGGAATTATGACAGAGAAATCCCAACAGTACCAGTCTGCACAGTTGTAGAAAAGTGTCAAGCACCAATGCTCTTCCTCAGAGGAGATTCCAAGTTGAGTTGAGAAATAGTAAAGCCTGCACAGAAAAGCCATGCAGAAGGTTCAGATTGTAATGTAACTACCAGCTGCCAGAATGCAGCAGAGGTGTCTGAAAAGCATTTGGAGGATACTGCAGCTAAGCAGTTCCTTAGCAAAAGAAACTTGGGAGGCACTGCTTGTGACTGGTGCACTGGTGTAGGAACTGAGTTCCTGGAAGAAGAGGCAGAATAAAGAAGACATGAAGATGAAAACGTCATAATGGAAAAGGCAGGGCTGTAAGAATTGACAGTGTCTGCCCAGATAAATACACACACATACATATACAACAGGAACTGTTATGAAGTCCTTTCCCTAGCACAGTTGGTGTATGAGACTAATTCTCTACTGATTCTTGCTATAAAAGTAGTGACTGTAGAAACCCCTATGTGGCAGCAGTCTGCAAATACAGGTTTTGCAAAGGCAAATACTGAATGTGTGTTTGTACATATTATGCAATTGTACCAGCCTAGGTCTTCAGCCATCAGTCCAGTCTGATGATTGAAAGTATAAGCAATTCCTTTTTGCCAGTGCAGTTCTAACCCTGGGTTATGCACACACTTCAGAATGTGTTTATCCACACAGGGGCTTATTGATAAACATAGACTACAAGTTTTTCTGTATAGGTTACTGTTTTTCTATTTCTCTTCTGTTGTATGTCTATGCAAATTTGGTCCTATTAAAACACTAAATAAAAAGATTCAAGTCTTTTCCCTCAAGGTTTTTAACCTCGTTTAGATATGCTAATCAGCTGTTTTGCTTAACAGCCTCCAGAAAGGTTGTTTCTGTAATTAAAGTGGTAAAGAGAGATGCTTAATAATTAAGCATATTTTTATTTATTGATCTGCATGAGTAGATAAAATTTTAACATCTGTAGCTCTGTGTAAGGATTTCATGAAGTATTTAATGTCACATATAGTGCCAGTTGTTCTAGGCATTATTCTTTTACTTCGGTTTTAATGGACCACTATTATACTATCTATATCAAATCAAGATTCTGCTTTTCTCCTTGTGCTGGGAAAAATTATCTCAAGGTATTTAAGAGATCCTTCCAGCCAAGGTAACTTTCTGAGTCTTCATCCACAAACCCAGACAGAGCTTCAGCATGAAACGACCCTGTTAAGTCATTCTTGTGGATGACAGTCTGATTAGTAAAGTGGACAGCAAGCTGTAAACTCTGGGATCTCTTTCCACTGAAAGCCTTAAATGAAACCACAGCATTTCATTATAGATTGATATTTGTCTTTGGGACTAATTGCACTGTTTTATATAAGACTTCGATAATGTACTGCATTTCACATACCTTGTCCTGGTTCTCCTCCCTAACTGCCCTCTGCTGGCACCTCAGGAATTGTGTTTCTGGGACAGCTGGACCTTTAATTGGACTTCTGTGTTTTCACTCCTTGCATTTACACTGAAAGGGATGGGCTGGACTGGGAACTCTGGCCCTTTTAGTTTCTCCTTTCATTCTTTCCCTTCTAAATTTTCAATGCACCTGGCCATATGAGGGAAGGAATGTCTTATATCCAGTTTTCAATCACAGTGAATTTACTTGCTCAGGCCTAAAATATAAAGAAATCCTAAAGAGCAATTTTTGCATCTATTCAGGAACTGCTGCAGTTCACTGTTTGCAGAAGCTAATGCTGCAACTCAGATTGACTTCAAGATCTTCATGACTTCCGTGGGATGTGGCCCAGATTCTAAATTTTCACTCCTTCTTTTGTAAAGCTCTACACATAAACAATTTTTGCCCTTTGCAGGAATAATGCACTCTTCTCTCATTTGTGGCCTTTGGGGAGGTTGCTGGCCAAGTGTGTTTTCCACAAACAGTTTATTTGTTAACTTACTATGTCAGTGTGGATGTCAGATTCAAGGAGCTACTTGAGGATTTAGAGTTAAGGAGCTATTTACCTAAATGAAAAAAAGCCAAACATGAGTGTCAGGAAACAGAATTTATCTTCCATATGTTTCAGGGGCTCTTGAAAATGAAGAAAAATCTGCGGTATCTTTATGAGTGAATAAAAAATAGATTATTAAATAGAATAGAAATTCAAAATAATTATGAACTAACTTTTGAAATAAATTTTGAATATAAATAAAATGACCAGTTCTCCAACATGATTTTACAAAACTGTGTGGTCAAACATGTGGAATCATGAGTTGAATGCTTAGATCAGAATGGGGATGGCCTATCAAGAATGGAAAAATACACAAATACCCAGTGCAGTCAAGCATTCTATAAAATACATCCAACTGCAGTCTTTTTCAAAGCATGAGTATTGATTTGACTACACAGAAGCTGATTCTCACACGTTTGTGAATTCTTTCGTTAATCCAATGAAGAACTCTGAATGCATGCACAAATAAAACTATATGCAAAAAAAAAAAAGTCAGAAAAATCATCCAGGTAAATGGGAGGCACTGAACATTTGGGTGTGGGGTGAACAATTAACAATAAAGTTCAAATTCAGTAAACTCTTATAGCATGTTAGTGCCATCTGTGTTTTGCATAATGTCTCAGTATTTGCTTGAGTCAAACATAATTCAGTGGGATTAGATAGTAAGCTCTATAGTCTTGATGAATCAGAAAAGAAGTTTTAATGCAAAGATAAATATTTAATGTAATATAATGAGATTCTTAAGAAGCTCAAGCAAGAGGAAAGCTACCAACTGCAGAAATCAGATTTCAAAGTGAGGAGTAGATCTGCAAGTCCTGCCATGGGCTTCACCCACAATATCATCATTAGAACCCGTAACAATGTAAGATCATTTAGGAAGCATTTCAGCCTTTAGCACTGTGAACACAGAAAGCATTTATCTTTACAAACAAGCTATTTACAGTCCCATCCCAGCCCCTTTTCCTTTGACAGAACCAGCAATTGCTGCAGACTGAAAGATGAGCTACACTCATGGCTAGCTGCTTGTATTCCAGCACTGGTAAAACAAATCCTTAAGATCAAAGGACCAGCCATTTCAATAAACGGTGTGCACTGTTGTTATTGTGACTTACGGCTTTTGCTCTGCAGAGAGGGAAGGTATAGAACAGCACAAAAGAGAATTATATTTTACTGAATGGTTCAGCATTAACAATAAATGCTATACATATATCAGTATATGTAGTACCTATATGTTATATGCATCCCTGTATATTCATACATAATAGAACTCAAGCTGTATATACAGAGGTAGAGCAGGTCCTGACATGCAGTCAGGGCACAGCCAGACCTTATGCTGGGATAGAGAGGAAGAGAAGCAGTCCCTGATTTCCCAGTTTAGTCATTGGCTTCTCTGGCTTACAACACCATGTTGTGTTCCATGCTGAGCAGGGGACAGTTTTATGATACAGATGGAAAGTATTTGGGAAAGAGCTGCCACGGAGAACAGGACACATTCAAAATTATTATTATATAATTTAGAGAGTTTCTTGGCTTTTATAGAATTTTGGTCACGGATCCTTTATTTCAACTGATTAATGGGTTTGCCTTTCCCTATATCTGGGTATTCAACCAGTAAAGATGCACCCTCTGCAAACAGCATTCTCTTGGAGGGGTCTCCACAACAAATGGGTGGCCAAAAAACCATGGTCCAGAGTTGTTGAAGGTCAGGGGCACCAAACCATCACACAGAGCTAGGTGTAATCTCATCTGCCTTAAGTACACGTGCTAACTCCTTGTTCAAAACATGTGAATATATGCATATTTAGTAGTCAGGGCTGATTTTCCAGGATCCTGGCTAGGCTGTTATTGCTGGTCATCAGAAATGATTTGACTTCTGATCCATAGAACTCAATACAGAAGTCACTGAAGTACAAAATAAATATTAAATGATACAGAAGGATATCCTTCTAACACTAAACACTTCAGTGCCCAATGATTTTCACCTGTTGCAAGAAAAAGATAGAGTAGACCTGTGCAATTTGAAGGCAAAATTATACCAGTGATATAATTTTTAATATAAAAGAAAGCTTCTGAAAGTGTTTAAAGAGAAATACATATTTCTCACTTACTGCTTCATGAGGTCATCTTTAAACATTCATGAGTCATTTACTTAAAAATAAATTCTTCTCCATGGAGGTGTCTGCTTGTTTTACCAAGTATTTTCAGTAATAAGTTTTTAATGTGTTTTCCCCTTTCCAGTATTTCTAACTACATGTTAGCATCTAATTCCTTTAAACCAATGAATGTTTCTCCTTCCATTATGATCCATTGCTGCTGTTGCTTAGCCACTGATTATACCCCCTACCCACTCTATCTTTTCTTTTATGAAAAATGTTGTTATAGCCTGAAACAATTCCACTTTATAGATAAAATAGTAAGGTTTTGTGCAGGTGAATAGCTCTTCCATTTCCCATTCCATTATCAGATTGGCCTATTCCTACAGGACTGCAGCATTTCTACAATCAGGGTACAATCACTGTCTCTTTCTCCTTCTCTGAATATTGCTGATACAAGAACAAATCCTGTTCTTTCAAGCTTAACCATGCAAAACAGAACCATTCATTTAACTGTTTCAGGGAGCCTAAACCTGACAGATAAATGGGCTTTTGGATGAACAGGGTTTATTCCACTCTATCTGGGGATGTGAGGCAGTATTTAATTTGGAGCATTAATTACCTACAGATACATTGTGTTAGGATGATATGTACAGAAACATAAATTATGAGAAGACTTGGCTTGATCGACAGAACTAATTAGATTATATAAAACAAAATTTCTCAGTTTGAATATTGAGTATTATTTGCCAATCCAATTCCTTCCAAAATACAAATAAATTTAAATGTTTCTAATCAAAGAAGTATTTTAATTATTGATGACAGCCCTCCTCCTTTTAAAAAAATAAATTAAAAAAGCAGTCTGTTGGTATATATGCAGCAAAAGTATTAAGGTACTCAGCATTCTACAGGTGTGTTGTTGGAATTCAAAAAGCATCGCAAGCAACAGGTTTTAACTATTTTTTCACTTCATTCAAATACATTAATCCTTAGACCCAGTGAAAACCACTCTATTTTCCTTGGTTTAGATTGAAATCAACCAGTTCCATCTCTTTGACAGAATTGATGGGTACAAACTAGAAAACTTCAGGTAACAGCACTGTCATCTGCGTGGTCTTATATTTTAATCTTACTAAAGACATGCCCTGTCGTGCAAATGATTGCACTCTGGTTCTAAACAGCCCTTAGTTTCAGCAAGTCCCTCTCTTTTCACCTCTGGCTGATCTGAATCTGGAAACAGAGACACTTAATTCATTCCCACAGCTTCATTACTTGAGTATGCAGTTATGGAGCTGTGTCACATTTCAGACTTTCACTGATTTTTTTTAAAAATTGTATATACAAAAGATTTGTTTTGTAGATCATATTTGTTCATGACTCTCAAAGCTGTGACTCAACACAATGAAGTTCTATATAGAACCTGTAGGTCACTTTATGTAAAGGTTTGCTCCTCCTCATTTCTTTCCTTCTTTTGAAAAACTCTTCAGTTCTCATTTCCAATTCACTGGATTCAAAAAGTGTAAGTATAAAACAAAGGTCCTTACTTGACATTTTGATCAGCAAGCACTGACCATGTTGAATCGACTTGTCCATGGGAACATATTTATAATGTCACAACCTGAGAACCTGTACAGGTCAAACAGATGCCAGAAATGTGACATTTCCCTGGGGAAAGAAGTTCTGCCTTTTGTTCAGCCCCCGCCCACAGCTCACACAACCTTACTTGTGCTGATCAGCATCAACAGGCAATTTTCTGCAGCACAATAGAGCAGAATGGTGCTGATGGTTTCATTTTAATCAGTTTTGTACTGATTGAAGTACATTGAGAGAAGAATCCTGATTTAGGGATAATATTTCTGTATGGGAGGGACTGTGCCACTTACCTATTAACTAAAAGATACACCTTAAGTGATAAAATAAAAAATTCTGTGTGCATAAACCAGCTCTTTTCATTCCTTTCCCTTTTTTGAACCATAGTAATCCTCTGAATTATTGCTAATAATTATTACATTACTGGATAGTTACTGGGAAAATATCAGTTCACTTACAATAAAATATTAATTTTCTCAGATTCATTGATGAAGTTTGACCATCAAATTCATAGAAAAATCATCTCAGGGTAGTATTTTCCATATTATTCTTTGAGAAGACATTTCATTACCATGCAAATGGCAGTGCCTCTGAGTGGGCTAATTGGTATATGCCACAGGTAACATGTAAACCACAGTCTGAAGTCACTCCACAGTTTATACAGGAAGTGTAATTCAAATTTGACTGCAAATACCATTGTTTTCTTGAGATCCAATATTTACATATGGCAAAGTGGTGGGTGGATATCTATTACATGTGCAAAGGTTAGAAGGAATAGTTGTGTGACATGTGTGCCTCACCACCAGAGAAAGAACATTCAAAGGAAATGCACTTTGTAATTAGATTAATAAGGGGCAATTAATTTGATAGAAGCAGGCAGCCTATTTGAAAGCAACAGAAGTACATAATATAATCAAAGCCTATTTGGTCCAATTGCCTGCATTTGTTTATTTCTTTAAAGGCACATTGTGTACACACATTATCACTAACTTTAAATACTTATTTTAGAAGAGAGTGCAATATCCAACATGCCAGGAGAACACTGAGAAAGACCCTGTGTTTCCTCCTAAGAACAGACATGGTCAGTAAGCAGTTCAGACAACTACAAATTCAGTTTCAAACACAACTTCTCAGGAACACTCTTTGTAGGATGGGACACAGAGTCCCAGCTGTACCAGAAAGGATGCAGCCAGCAACTGCAAAACAGGCTTCAAGTTGTTACACCTGAACACACAAAAAAATTCCACTCAAACATGGAACCTTTTCTTTATCTTGAAGCGAATCTAAGCCCACTGGCACTCTCAAAAGCAGGTTAAAACCAGACTATTCTTTCTAATGTTACAGTCATTCAACTTAAGTGCCTACAGCTGGACCTTCTGCAGCCAGCCACAGAAGTCATTGGTCTCACACTGTGAAAATCACTTTCTGAAGACAACTCTGTAATCAAATGTGGTTATTTACCTGTCATAGTCTTGGCAGATCTCCCCAACAGCCACCAGTGCTTTCAGGTACTCGTTGGGTTGGTAGGGGTGGATGTAGTGCAGTGAGCAGCTGTTCCTGGGATCTCCATTGGAGGCAGTGAAATCGATAGCTACCTGGGAAAGAAGGAAAGTCAATGTGTTGCAGAGCTCTACTGAGTACATCAACCATGTGTCTTTACCAAACAGTTTGCTGTGGAGACTGCAGCCTTCAAGCAAAGGTCATTTTACAGTGCACTTAATCGAATTTTGAATTAGGGCAGTACTGATAAATATATTTAGAAGCAAGTGACAGTTTATAAAATAAGAGTTAATAAAATTAAGATGGCATAGTTAGGGGGAAATTACCTCCATTTCTACTCTGTGAGGAAAAAAAGAAGTTCTAATACGAATAAATCAAATTAATTATCTCTAGGTTCTCATCCTTAACTAAATTATTCCAGCTCAGGTGATGTTCAGTACATAAAAGCTTTGCAGCAAAAATGCCTCTAGAGAGTTAATAGTCCTACTAAAACCATAAATTACAACTCCAGTTAGGGACATTTCTTAGCTATTTTAATCCTTACTGTGGCTGTAGTAGTAGATATTAATTGTCTGGTATTTTTTGTCTTCAAAACATCTAAGCATTAAATAATTAACCCTCTCAATTTTGCAGTTGATAGCAAGGTTTAATGTGAGCCACAGGGCAAAAACAAAGCTTGAATCCTGCACAAAGGGTTTTGCTGTTGTTGTTGAAAAAGCTTAGAGAAGATTGTAGAAATAAGCAAATATTAATGAAACCTCTCTAAATTAATTTTTCACTTTTAAAATGCTCCTTATACTTCTCACTGATGAGGTACTCTGGCATGCATCTTCCTATGGTATGACTGTCATGGCTCTGAAGGTCCTCTGTTGAACTTGGGATGCCGCTTTATAGGAATTCCTCAAAGGAGCAATGAGAATCCCAAAGCGTCTTGTAGAGAGAACAAAGCCATTTGCAAAATTTCCTTGTGATTTTATCCAATAACTTATCCCTGTAAAAAACCCATTACACCTAAATATTCCATAGGCAAAGGCATAGGGTTCAGTTTTCAGTTTTGCAGTGTAGCTGAAAGGTAAGAAAAGGTCTTGCCGGAGTCTGCAGAAAGAACTCTGAATGCCCAGCTTGCCTTTGCAAATGTGCAGCTTCCCCAGCTGCAGCCTCTGCTTGGCACAGGGGACACTTATTTTATGCAGCTCTAAAATGAAAATGAAACATGACATTTTCATGCTCCTTTAAAAAAAAAATTACACAGTCCTCCCGAAGCTAATTTTTTATTGCTATAAAGTAAAAGGGAAATATCACAGTAGGTCAGCCCAACATGGTCTTCCCCCCACTGTTTCTGATTTTCTGCCTCTATCTCTGAAGAAACTGGCCTATAGTAAGCTTGGAAATCCTTTTGTTGCCTTGACCAGCTATGAACCCCCTGACCACATTCAGTCAGGAGAGATGAGCTTCTGGGCTTGCAAATAATCTCTCACCTCTGCTTCCTACCCCCTGTTCACACACTGAAGCACTGAGTTTGGCTTTCACACAGATCTTTTTCCAAAAATGATACCTTGATTTAACTTGAATAAATCAATGGGAAACCTCTCATGCCTTCACTTGTAAGTGCACATAACCAAGGAACACTACACGTACGTATCTGAGGAAGAAAGAAACACTAGTGGTTTGTGAAACCTAAGGTAAATCCATGGATGCTTGGGTGGACTAGCTTAGTTTTGGGATATTTATTCATAAAAAACTTAGACAGGGTATGCACATTTTCCTAAAATAATCTGTATTTTCTCTAATATTAATTAAACCTTAATTTTGATTACAGAAGGTGCAAAAATGTCCCTTGTATGATAGAGGAACTGAGGGCATTCCACTAAAATTGTTAAAAGCAGGTGTTTTCACTGATAATCTCAAAACACTGAAACACATTCACAAGACTTGAGTGACATATGAAACAGAACTGGACAAGTCTTCCTTCATGGCTCTTAGCCATGGCTGGATGCTTTGGAAATGAAAACAAGAGCGCAGTGCAGGAATAAGGAGGGGGTTTCATGAGTTTGGAAAAAAGCCTGTGTTTGGGAAAGAAAAAACCACCTCCTAATACAATCTTCCTTTTGGAAACGGTCCTTGCAAGAGAGGTCTGCTGATAAGTAATAAAATATCCTAATTTCCTATGATGAAGCATTTAGGAATATTTGTACTTGGATGCAGTGTGCTTGAATTTGGTCCAAATCTCTGTTTGCCTCCCAAGGGGATGACCACTGCTGTGACTTGCCACAATTCCAAAACAACGTTACCCAACAATACCAAGGTCTTCTGGAAATACTTAGGATGAGGATTTGTAAAAATAAGTTAACATATCACAGAAACCGTGTTAATCTTACAACTGAGTTTATCTCCTGGGCAGCAAAGTAGGAATCTTTTTTACATTTCTTACATTTGATTTTTATCAGTGTATCTTTAATGCATCAGTTCCAATGTACCAGTCATCTTCCCACAGCTAAATAAGAGCATAACATGGCAATAGCTACTGTCTTAGTACTGGAGATTTTTTCCCTCAGCCTTGTAAAAGGGTGATTTTCCTTACACTGAAAACATCCTGCAGAGCTGGGACCTCCTGCTAGACCTGTGAGGAACAAACCAGCCTGCCCAGTACCGTGACCTGCCCGAGAGAGCATCTGTCCAATAAATCTTTCTATTACAGTTCCTCTTATGCATGTTACACATCCTTTCCACTGGATTTCCCAAAGTGATGAAAATGTCTTCTGACTCCAGACCCATTTGCACTGCCAACTTCTGAACATTTCCTCTGCAGCAGAGAACACTGTCTGATAAGAGATACAGGGTTTGGCAATAAGCAGGGCAGAAAAAAAGAGGGCTGGAATCAGCCCTATTGATCTCTATAGATGAAAGCTTCTTAATAACTGGTTTTAAAAGAGAAGGAAAAGTTTACTTGCTTTTTCAGAGACATTCTTGCTAACTACAAACCGTGTTCCTACAATACATGTACAAAGTATCCCCAGAACACACAGAGTGCTGTTACTAAAGCTTTCGTTAGTGCCCGAAATTAGCAGGTACATCATACTATAGCTTTTTGTTATCAAATGTGTGCTTAGCAGCCCAGTTTCCCTCCCTCAGCAAGTGCCCTTTCAAGTCACACTTGTGTTGTACTGCCTCTACACAGCATGAGCCCAACAGAAATGTCATTACTATTAAGACAATGACAACAACAATACATATACCAGCAGAGTTTCAAGCAATCCCAGTTCCATTCTGGTTTAAAAAAAAAAAAAAAGAAACCTGGCAAAGTGGAAGGAATAGGCCTCCTGTATTTCAGTGGTATGAATTAATCAGATTAGGACCATGTGAAAAGAAGATTATATGATGTGTGCAGAAGGCAAGGGAGCATGGAATATCTCCCCTGTGGGCTGCACCCTTCTGCTTCAGCGACCACTGGAGAGCCACTGGCACATGTCTGGAGACAGCAGCAGGTCTCACAACCAGTCTGTGCAACCATGCTGAGGACTGGTTCAGGAGAAAGGAGAATATGCAGAGTCAGTTTGTGATGATCTTTAGACAGAACCACTCAGTTATGCATGTGGAGAGCTCCAGGCAGAGATCTCACAATGGCCTCCCCTGAGTCTGGGCAGGCTGAAAACTCACAGTGATGAGCTTATACAATAGTATAGCTGGTGGATTTACCACTGAGGGCAACAGTAATTCAGGGATCTCTGTGGTTCACAGTATAATGAATCTTTCATATCCTTTATGACCTCACAGCCCACACTTGCAGATGAGTTTACCCAAGTTTCCCATCACTAATTGCTTCGTTTCATTTCAGCAAAATTAAACACAGTAAAATACAGGAGAAGCAACACTGTCCACTTTAACCCATTAACCCCACCACTTTTAAACTTGTGGATCACAGCTTAATAATAGGAAATCTCTGACAAGTAAACAAAAGGAAAACAAATTGCCACAACCCTCCAGTGAGCTGGGTAAGAACTCACTCTTCCACTGGAAGAAGGAATCAAAAAGAGTTCAAAAAGCACAGCACAACTTAACAACATATAAATCCCTAGACACTTGTTAATGTTTGCAGTGTCCCTGTGCTTGAGCTGGAGTTGTGGGCAATGCATATTAACTGTCTTTGCATGTACCTAAGCACATGTTCTTATTAGAAGAGGCTTTCAAATATTACTAGAAGACATAAATGTCTTTCTGCTAATGTCCTTGAACACATTTGATGATTGAGTTCTTCCAGTCATATTTTTTAGGGAGGAAATGTCAGGAAAGATAAATTAAAGGGGTTTGCAGGGACTGGCAAGTTTCAGATTTGGAGGAGAAATGTACGCTGCAGGCAAGTGGGGATAAAAGAAGTATCCAGGTAAGGCAGAGAGGTAATTACACAGGATGCTGTACTTGAGAGAAGACAACTGGAAAAATCTTTGTCCACTACAGCAGGTATTTCCTTCAAAACCAGAGACTGAGCCCTCAGTTCTGGGTGTTGTCCAACGAGTTAGTGATGTGTCCAGGCAAAGGGCATGTTTTATACCTCAAAAAGCTGATCAGCAAGCAAGAAGGCAACCCACTACAACACCTGCTGCTATGGCTGGGACTTTCTGTTGGGACAAATTAAAAAAAATCTTTTTTTTTTTTTTTCTTCCCCCAAATCTTTTTGGAAAATGAAGGTTTGTCTGGAAAAAGTGAAAAAGAACATTTCAGTAGCATCCAGTGTCTGATACTTGATATGTGGGAGCAGAAACAGGGCAGAATGCTACAGGAAAAAGATCTCCAGAGGAAGAACATAACCTTGGTGCAATAGATTTTAGCCCTGTAGCTGGCATGAATTAGTCACATAAAGAAGACTGTAACTGAGGCACAATCTGTATTTCTATGCTATGGGAAATACTTATGTATTATATTAATTATAGTAATTTTAAGATTTTCAAAAATCAAAACCACACAGCATTAAATATTTATAAAAATTATTAACTGGAAGTGCAAAATATTGTATTTCTATTTATGGAGAGCTCTGCAAATCATTTTATCCCCTTTTCCTTGAACTGAATAGCTTCTGAATTTGCTCTGAATCACAGCTGTGTCCCCCTGTAGTGCCATCTTCGAGTTGGTAGCTATGGCTGGGGTCTAAAACACCAGCACCTACCCCAGGCTGTCAGAGAGAGGTCTGCCAGGACTGTCTCTCTGGCGGTGACTTTCTGTATGGCCCCATTTGAGGGCAAACAATCTGCTTTAAGGGAGGGCTCATCCTGGAAAGGAAGACTGGCCCTTCATACATTTTGCAAGCAGACCTTAATAATTTACTGAGGAGTGGCATGTAAGAATCATTTCTCTGTGAAAGCAATGAATTTGTATCTAAGGGGATTCCGTTCCTTTAAAGCAAATTAGAGAAGTAAGTCACTTACTGTAAACTGTATTTGGCAGCCTCCCATTATATAATCTAAGAAAGAATGCATCTTGTGGATCTGCAGACAAGAAAGCAAGCAAGACATTCAACTTAGTTGTGTACTCATAAAACATCAGAGAGCTACCTGAAACAACAATAAATTGGAAGGATGAGAGAGACTGACCAAAAATAAGGTAAAGGAAGAAATCATTAAATACAGTTTGAGACAGAAACAAAAATACAAACAGAGAAAATATCAAAATTCTAAAGAAGGGAAAATGTACATCAAAGGTAGAACCAAGTTCTTCTCAGTGAGAAGTCAGTGGAAATTTTGCTGTTGATTTAGGAGATTAAGAGCAATTTTGCAGAAATGATAGAAGAATTAAAAGGGAAACACACAAAGCTGGCAAGTCTTTAGGTGGAAGAGTTTAGTACTGCCTTCTCCATGGCACAGCAGCAGGGACAGGACAAGAGAAATGAAACAGGAGAGTTGGGGACAGTCAGCTTTCTTTTGAGATGCAAGTTCTTGTGGAGGATCAGTTTCCCTTGCTGTTCTACAGGTAGTTCTACTTTGTTTCCATGTTTCCAATCACCATTAAAATACATAACTGAGAGCTTAGTAAAGAAACAGCCAAAGAGTAAAACATGCATTTACCTTGCACTGGTTAAGGATGACGATGCCTGAGTTCTTGTAATTCTTCTTCTTTGCTTTGTACTTGGGGTTAATGCATTCCCATTGTACCTGTAAAAAACAGTTGTCACTCTTTGAAGGAAAATTTATGTACAAATTGATTAATTAACAAAAATTGCACTGTCTGATTTCCATGGTTGGCTAAATAATAACAAACAATGGTGCACAGAGAGGAGGAAATGAAAACTATTAACTGTGCAGGGAATGATCTTAATAGAAAAACCCAGAGCAAATATCAGTCTTTGTGCATATACAGATGGACATGGCACTGAGAGAGAGATCCAGATTCATTTGTTGTCATTTTCCAGTCTTGTAGGTTTAGGTGTTACATAACCAAGACTGAGGATCTTCTGAGACCATTTAGGAGGAGAAAAAAAGAATTAACTTAATACAGATGAAAATACTGGGGGGGGAGCAACCTGGTGGAATGTATTAACTATGAAACCACTGGTGCAGTAACACTGGAGTTTTGTATGAAACTCGAGATTCGAGAAATTCTGATCATCTTCCATCTCACTTTCCCTTGCAAGAGAGCAACACTTTCTCCTGTAAGTCTGATAGCAAAATGAAAAGTTAGGAAAATCACTAAAAAGTGCACAAAGATGCAGTTTAATTGTTGATAAGTTTGAAAATGTCCCTAAGGATATATTAAAATCCCTTTTTGAAATTTTTCTCATGGTTTTGTTTACAAATAGTCAGTTTTTCACCAAAATAGTCCTACCTTGTTACTGAAATACATTGTCTTTTTCTCATAGCATCTCTCAGCTTCTTAATCATTTCAATTTCAAGTGTTCTGCCTTCCTCTGTTTCAGGCAGATTGACTAGGTTCAAGCTTTCAGACCATCACCTCTAATGTCTACAGTATTATTCCTGCCTCCTACTGCAGGAATAAAATGTACATTGGTGTTTGTACATACAGGTTTTTATCTGTAATGTGTTGCTGAATGTGGTTAAGAACTTATTACACGGAGGTGTTTTTAAGTGTGGGGAGAAAACATGCTATGTTGGGTAACACAGACTTGAACTCCCAAAGGAACCAGGATGACCTATTGCCTAAAAACTCCTATTATGACTTTTTGAAATGAAACATATATATTTGCATTACAATGTTTTTCCTACAATGAAAACCTTCCTAAGTGTTACAATACTTTGTCTATAGTGAAGTTCATATGTGATATATCTTAGCAAAGTGTTTGAGCAAGTAAAGCTATTTTTACCTTATGAACAGCCACAGCTTCAAACCATTGCCTTAGAGTAATTATTTGTACGTCTGAAATATTTCAGACTTAGGGATTTTGTCAAACATTTGGAACAATATGAGACTTTCTGCACAGGGGAGGAGGAGTATTTTCATCACTGGGAAGCACAGATAGGTGACAGAGTGAAGAATAGGAAAAGACAAAAAAACTGTTCCAACTGCAGCAAGCCCATCTGCTTGCTCTCCCAGCTAGCCTACAGCTCAGTTATTTGTCTTGTGAAACAAATTTTCCAGCTGAGAAGAGAGGCAGACACAGGCTCTCATGTTCAGGGGAAGCCCTCCATAAACAGTTTTTCTCTGCTCAAGAGGAGCAGTCAGGCTCAAGAAATAAAAGGCCTTCCCTCCAGGCAAAGAGAATACTCAGTGACACAACCCCAGAGTGCAATAAGCAGTATTTGGGAAAGCAATCTGATAGCAAGGCAGAGGCACTGCCCACTCACATCGGGTCAAATGGTTTTACACACACTTGTCTCCACACCCACTGGAAGCATTCCTACAGAGAAATTGTGCTGTCTGTAAATTATAAATAAACTGTAATATATCAAAGAGAAAGAAAAAGTAGGAGATGGGATTTGTGCTCCTCCCTCTGACACTGAAATACACTGGAGAGATCTTGTTGCTTCCACCTGAACATCCAAGGTGCACCTCCTTAATTTTACCATCCTCCAACATGAATACTTTTCAATGTGCATGTAAACAAGGCCTGACCTATATGAAGCCATATACTATGCACAGAATTTCTCCCTCTGGGAGAAGGATTATTTAAGCCTGAAAAAACATTATGTTCATGGTATTGGTGTATGGAAGTTTACAATACATAAGGAGGAAAGTGGCACAAAACATTACTTCAAGGGTGAAAAAGTCTCTACCTGTGGCCACCCCCTCAGGTTCCTATCCTAACTGTAAAATGAAATTTTGAATGTTCCCCCTATCCTGCAGTGCATTTTGAGATGTATGAAAAACAGTTCTCAGCAACTATCTAATGTTCATTAAAATATTCTATGTTCAAGTCACTAACTTCATTGGCTGGTGTAGATAATAAAGCAAAGGAAAGAGCAGATTAGAAAATTTCTAGAAAGTAGGAAAACAGAAAGATTTTGCACCTATTAAATCTGTTGATGAAAGTATAAAGAAAGGAAAGCGAGAAGAAAGGAGGCAGAAGACATTTCCCAGTTCACAGGCTGAAAAAAAGCCAATAAGACTGTTTTACCTAAAACTCAATCCTTGCCCACCATATCCAGTTCCGACCTTGGCAATTCCCACAGTCCAAGGTAGAGATATGACAAGCATCATTTGAAGAAAATTCCTCACACGGGTCTTTTTATAACTCCAACTTTTCTAATGAGAACAGAGTTCAGAATACAGCTCTAAGCAGGTAAGTAATAATGAGAAATAATTCTCAAATATTTTGCTTGCACTGTGAGACTAACCTCAATTTCCAGTCTGTTCCTACATTCCCAGTATTGATTTGGTATCTGACACTGGTTTTTATCGATTCATTTTTGCTCTTAAATTAAGTTTTCAGTTGAGGGAAACTAATGCAAGAGTCTGCAATCTGACACTAATGGTAAACATTGTGAAGTTTGGATTCATCAATTTGAAAGTCACTTAGCATTTCCTCCAAATGCCTGACAGCTCTGGGCTGTGCAAGCTCTTTCCCTGTCAAACACAGTGAATCTGAAACAGAAAGCAACCTGGTTTTGACTTGTCTCCTGTTAATTTAAGCAAATGTTGCTAATGAAATCCCAAAACTATACTGTGTTGGTGTTTCTTTTATAACCTTAAATTTAAACCACCGTGTGGCAAATTCCTGAGTATAAAACAAACTGCATTCTGCTCTTCTCCAGAGTCAGTAAACTAATGCTGACACTTGGAAGGTTCTAATCCTCTTGTGGCCGTGATGAGGAGATACAGATCCCTCAGTGGGAGATGCTACTTTCTGCAGTGAAGGATTCTGCTTTTCCAAACATCCTTACTCCTTCTCTTTCCAAACCTTCAGAAGAGAGAGAAAAGCAGTGCAGGTGCCCATGCCACACACCAGCAAAGGGAACTGGAGGTGACTAAATGAAAGCAATCATTATAAACCCCAAATTTGGACAGTATGTGGCTACCACTGGCACAAGTCATTCAGGGAAAGAACTGAGGGTGTCAGGACAATTTCATGTACCCTAAGTCAAGAGCAGTTGCTTTCTCTGAGACACTGTGCCTGCACACCAGGACACAGGGTAGTCCTGTGAAGAAAGGGCTAGAGACCTGTGGCAATGCTTGGGTTAGCACTGGCATGTTCTCTTGCTTCCCCTGCAATCCTTTGGTTTCTCTCTTCTTCCTTCCTGTACATCTGCTGCAAAAAATTGCATCATTTATAAACGAAAAAGGAGGCACCACAGTCCAATGGATGGGGCAAAAACCCCAATTAATAGCAGGCAGCATTATATCCAGCATTGTCCCTTTCTGATGCCTCAAGAAAACCAAGTCACTTCTAAGTGAACTGCATCTCCTGCCTGAAAAGAGAGTTCACTCCTGCCATCCCTCCAGGCAAGAGGACAGGATGGTTTGCTTTTTTCTCTGCCTGTCCCAGAAATACATCCACCATGGGAGAAGAGCTGCTTTTAATCACTATCAGAGGTTTCCTCTGGAAACTTGACCCTGGGGAATGAAGTGAAAATTAAAGCCTTTCTTGTTTGCCCAGCCAAGGCCCATCCTCACCCACACTCCCAGGGCTGTACCACTGGTTCCCTCATCACACGGATTTGGCAGGTGCCTGATAAGGCTGCGCTGGGACCAGCAGCAGCTGCTGGTGTTGCAGGACAGCCCTGGAAGAACTGGGCTGTCTCCTGATAAAACCAGGCATGGAATTGCCTGTTAGTGTCAATGGACTCCTCAGCCCACTGCCAAAGAAAGGCTTCAAAGTCTCACAGTTATCTGAAGTGCGACCTGATGCAAAGGCCCCGGGTGAGGGTGGCAGACAGATATGTGGGCAAAGGGGGGAAGGCAGCCCAGATCCCCTTGAGGTGCTGTCCAACCTTGTGCACTTCAGCACCTCTTCTCATCTCCCTAATAACACCCTGAACTTGTGGAGATGGTGAGCACAGCAGGATTTCTTCTTCTTCTTTCCTTTTGTGTGTGTGCACACACACATCCATTTTTTATGTAATGAAGGAACAGATTTACATAAACTCCTGTGCAGTATGGGGATCCAGATGATTTTTCTCTGATTTCCCCTCTCCTCCAAATCCCTTTGGCTTTATTGTTTCCATTAAAAAAAAAAAAAAGGTGATTATTTTCACATTTTCCCTTTCAACTATGATAAGCTTTAATAGTATCTACATTTTTATAATCTCAAGCTTTTTCTACTCTTGTTCAAATATATTTGATAATCTTAGAACACCTTATCAAACTGCCACTGTATACATATATTAAAATATATATTATACATAAATTTGGAAAAAATCCTGAGATACAATACATTCCAAGTATTTATTAGCATTTCACTTAAAAAATGCAACAGATGAGGATGGACTTATTCTAATTAGGCTTTCTTGTGTCAAGATTATGGTGAAGGAGTAAATAATGCATTCTGGAATTGTGGAAAGTGATAATAGAAGGTTTAGAAATCACAGAATCAGTAAGGCTGGACAAGACTCTTAAGATCACTGAGTCCAACCATTAGCCCAGCACCACTAAGTTCACCACTAACCCTTCGATCAGGCCATGGTTGCTTTACAGCATCTGAGATGAAATTCCAGGTTTTGGTCCTCATCTTTGACACTCACTGTTATGATTCTATTTGAAAGAGTGCTTAATGCCAGGGGCTGAAGGATGCAGCTGGCAGTTTGACTCCTCTGACTGAAAAGAGTACTACATGGAAAGCAATATTTCTTGGTCTCAGGCTGTAAATTATAAATAAACTGTAATACTCAAGCTCCTCACCCATGTATAATTACACATCTCTTAAGTGGACTTCCTTATGAGAAATACCTAGCAACACATCCACTTCAAGGCAAAACACCTTCTTTCTCCTCTGTCATTCCCTCAAGGTTTACTCTCACCCCTTTATTCAAAGCTAACACTCCACTACATGTGCTTTTCCTTTAGGGAGACTAAAACTAAAGAAAACAAGTGAGCATTGCTAATCACATGTTGCACAAAGGATGTTGACATAAACTATGCACTAAGGTGTTTTTATAGGGTCCACAGATAATGGCATATATTGCCTTTAACAGCAACAGTTCTTTCTGTAGAACAGAGAAAAATGAGACAGGATGAGGGAGGGGCAAAGAGAGAAAGGGAAATTGCTTTTTGGCTCCAGCCACGTGACATGACTTCCAATGTGAGTGCCCTCTCCTGTACATGTGATCACTATATTTTTTCCATAACAACTATGTCATTTTCCCCAGGACCTGCTCAAACTCCCTACTGCTAGTTCTTGTCTATTATGCTACTAGTGCTCATCAAAGTTAGCTTTCATCAAGTGCAAGAGCCATCTAGCATGGGCATGTGTATTTTTGGGCCACTGTTTATTAGACACTTCAATGACTAATGCTTACTATCTTATCCAGTAAATCTTGTTTTCATCTAGAATACACTACAAAAATAGGATTAGAAAACAGAAGAAGGGAGATTGATTCTCACGTTGGCGGTAATTGTGTCCCATGAGAACTAGCTGTAACAGCAGTTTCAGGTTTTGCAGCTACAAGGGCAAAGAATAACTGCACAGCAACAACAGAATAAGGGGAACAAGGGAGAAATAATGGCACAGCTCCTTAAATGTGTGGAGGAAGATTGCAGTGTCACAGGTGAAAGGCAACCAGCCAAATGGCAACTGGCAGGCCCTTTACAAGTCAAAAGGATCAGGCACTTAGAGCTTAGTGCAACATAAAAACATTCCTGGGCAGCACTGCAGTGTCAGCCTAGAACAAGACCTGACAAATGGCTGTACTAACTTCTCATGCCTCTGAAAGAGTAATCATCCTTTTTGCTAGATGGGGATGAAAAAAAGCACTTTCTCCATCATAATAAAGAATATATAGTTTATGCCTCTAAGCCACTGTTGGCACTCTGGACTACAAATCTCTTGTCTTGGCCAACAAGTTGTCTCTTTGGGAAGGATCATGATGGATTTTTTGAAGACATTTACATTGCAAATACACACCCTTTACCCCTCTCACACAGTCCCTTCCCCAGTCAAAAGTATTTCTATACAACATCAGAAATTGTCACATCACTGGCCGTGTTAATGTCACTCATGCTGGGATCTGTTTACCTCTTTATTTCCATTCAAATTCTGTTTGGTTAAAGTTTTGATCCTCTTACTTAACTTGAGAGAGCAAAACAGGGTTTCATTTTCACTCAGGTTCTATTCAGAAGTTATTTAAAATGGAGTAATATATGACTGATGTATATCAACAGTATTTTACACATGTGAGCAACATTTGCCAAACTTCAGTGTGTTCCAAGAGCTTCAACAGAAAACATCTAAAAGAATGTTTCTGGACACTTCTTCCCAGTAAAAGTTTCTTGCTCTATGGCATCACCTGACTGCTTACCATTTATCAAACACCTTTTGACTCTGTGTGAACTTTCTATTAACACAGTATAAAAAGAACCTTAATATAAAGCCCAAATGAAGCTAATTTGGCATTTGTGCTGGGTTTTGAGATCACCACGCAACAATGAATACCAATTATCTGCAGATTCAACGTTTTAAACTCCCCTCTCAGAGAATTTATCAAAACTAACACCTTTAGAAGTAAGTAATAATAGAAAGTGACAATTTCTGGAATTAGATATGCCAAATCATTTATCATATTCAATAATTACCATCAGCATCAATTTGAGAAGACCAAACTGACACGAAGAAGTGAAATTATTAATAAACTAACAATTTCATTTTCCCTTAGGGCTGTAAATCATGAAATATGTATAAAACCAATTAGTTTCATCATGATGGGTTCAAGTGAAATCTGGCAGAAACAAAGGCAGTGCATGAGAAATGGAGAGAGATGGAGCATGACCCTCACCCAACAAAGGCCTTTAGGCCAATAGTGAAATGCTTTCACTACCCAGACTCTTTTGCCATCACAGCACAGAATCTCACAGAAACAACGTGCTAGGGCTCAAAGGAAACAAATCTTAGTGGAAAGAAAAGCCTGTAGAATGGGAACTAGAAAAAGACCCTAAGTATTTCAGGCATGGGATTACAGGAAATGCTTTTTTGCATTTTCAGATTATCCAGGTGAAAGTAAAACCTATAGGAGAGATCAACACAAAAATTAACTTCTGAGAGAAGATGAGGCAATGTCACCTGCTTTATTACAGGACTGTTTGAGAACACTGCTCTGCAGAGCTCACACACTGAGACTGCTGGGGTGGTTTCCACTTACCTGCCTTCCTTCCATAGCTCCTCGCATTTCCTTGAAAGTTGAGCTGAATTCTCCAATGAAGTCATGCTTTCCATTGGAATCCCAGTCCCAAACTATGCACTGGGGAGATAAAGGAGAAAAGAACAAATGAGAACCTTTTTCTTCAGACAGAAAAGAGGTTTTATTGAAAAATGCTACAGGAGACATTATGATATGCACGGGGTGTTTTATCTGAAAGGAAATCACAAGACACATTAAAACCATATTCTTGTAGTGATCAAAATGAAATGACAAGAGGAATCTCAGCTCAGCTTATTGTTGACAGTTGTGTCTTTTGGAGTTGGCCTAAATAAAGAAAGTTCACGTATTTGAGAAAGAAAGAATTTCTTGTCCACATTTTTTTGCTAGGTGTAAAAATACAGCATCATGTGTATTTACATGTTCATGGTCAAATGGTGTCCTGGCTCAGCTCACTGTTGTGCTTTACAAACATAAATTAACATTCAAACCCCTAGTTGCTTTGGGCAAACAGTACTGCTCTCATTTTTACAGTCAGTGAAGGTGAGACAATAGTTACAGAGATCATTTTCTGAAATGGCTTTGGGATTACACACATCAGGGTTTGGTGTCCATATCTTGGCTGTTTCCCCGTGTTGCTCAACAGTGACTATGCAAACCAAACCTCACCGGTAGTCTCTCTTAAATTCACGCATAAAGATGAATATCTCAATGAGTTTGAGCTGTGAGAATTTTATTTTACAGATTTTGCTAAATACAATCCAGCCTGCAAAGACTGAAGCAAACAGCAATAAATACAGGCTTAGACAAATTATAATTTAAAAACTGGTCCAAAGGCAACAAAGGGGGCTCACAACTTTACAGAACAAAATCCCAGATTCAGCCTCATGTTCTCTCGAGACAAAGGCCACAGAAGTTGCCTGAACCAGGAGGTCCTTACTGAAAAGAATTCTGCTACAAAATATCTGTTGGTCTTAGGTACTTTTTTCAAAGTAGAAACACCTCAAAGCCATCTGTAGTGTCACATAGGGAGCTGTCAGATGGCTTCGAGGGCAACTTCAACTCCCTGGGGTGAGCCCAGGTCTTACAGATCTGTGCATGGGTGTGGGGTGAGAACCTCACTGGTGGGAGCAGCAGAGGAGCTGCCTGCTGAAAAAGGCAGCAATCAAACAGAACTGGAGGTGGTGGGGCAGCATTAACAAGCTTAACAACAGTGGGTTTTATCCGGCTGCTTTGTCTCAATGAGGCTCAGAGCTTTTGAGCCAGACAACACAAGAGGAAGAGCAAGGTTTGGTCCTCAAAGACGTCCCAAAGCCATTTGAATTTTACTTGGTCCAAAAAGGCACTGAGTTCACCCAGAAGGAAACCAAAATCATTAGATCTTGACTGGATTTTTAGTTTTAAATATTTCAGAAAAAGCACTTTATTGAAACAGACTTCCCCAGCCACCAGCTGTGCTTTCTAACGAGCCCCAATAACCCAGAGCTGGTATATGAGCACTATGGCCAATCCCTTTGAGGGCAGGGAAAGGGACTCTACAAAGCTTGAGATTTGGACAAAATGACTGAATTCTTAGGAGAACAAACAGCCAGAAAAAGGTTAAAGAGAAAGACTGCCTAAACCAACCCAACATCCTCCCACCACAGCCCTCTGCCACACAAATATTTGTCCACGTGAGGCCCTTCAAGTACATCTTGAAGTACAGGGAGGAAGCCCCCTGTTACTTTTCCATCCTACCACCTGCAATTTTACTTGCTTCCTTTTTTTAATGCAGGGAACCCAGACTAAAGAAAGATCTCAGGTTCAAAATGTGAAAATATTGTGCTCTAAGACTTGGAAATACTTTCCAGCATCTTTGACATTGAAGGGGTGGATGGAAGGTACAGGGAAAAGGGGGGCAGTTCCTATGGGTGTTTATTTACAGGCTAAATGTTATACAAGAGTAATCAGATCAGAGTGGGTTTCTGGTTCTGATTGTGGGAACTCTGCCTGGGAAATAACTACTACAGGATTTTCAAGGCTAACAGCCCTGGAGTATTCTTTATGATGAAATCTTCATTAATAATCATCCTATGCTTATTATCAACTGCAATTTTCAGATGAGCTGGTAATAGCAAAAAAAAAAGTCCAAGAAAACCTAATTTGATTAATGAAAAAATCCCCCAAACCGTCTTTGTCTCATAGAGCTTGAAAGAGCTTCGTTTCATTTTTCTGTGACATTCCTTTCTGATATAAATTGGCCATCCTTTTTTGAAATTACTTTTTAAATATTTCATGAAAAAATGGATTTCACGGATGAAGCATGACTTAGAATGATTTTTTTTTTCTATAATGGTAGTGAAAATTACTTAAGATTCTCAAAAAATACTAAGTAAAAGATTTACCAAAATATCATAGCAAAACTTACACAAAATTGTAAAAAGTGCACTTTCAGTAATGCTGGAAACTTTTATAAGAATGTTTTTGAAAAAATTACTATTACACTAGGGAAAAAAAAGAGAATTCTTTTTATGAAGTTTTCCAACCAGATTTAATTTTCAGGTTTAGTTTTTAAAGTCAACTGGAGAATAAATAAAAGAACAGACCCAAGGTTATCAAAGACCTCCAAGAAAAAGTATTTTGAAAAATTTCTCTTAGACAGCTGACTCTTATGAAGAGAGAAATGCTCTGAGTGCTGACTTGTGGTTAGAATTTTGAGTGGAGATGAACAAAGTTAAATTAACTATAAAATGTCCACTCAACAGAGATCCAACTGCTTTTTCTTTCAAGCTAGATGTTTCCTAACTTTAGTTTTCAGAAAGCCAGATGGTACTTTAATATTCATACTGGCTGCATGGAAAAGGCCAACAATTACAGTATTATCTCGGTGTCATTTGCTCAATTACAGCTAAGGAAGAAAAGGGATTTCTGCAAGTGCATCCATTATGACTTCTTTTTTTATCCCAGAGCTTCACATCTGGCCATAGAAATTAATTGTCACTGTCTGAAAAACATGTTGTGCACTGTAATGAGTCTGCATTTCGACTGTATATGAAAAGTGTTTCTGAAACATATAAATACTGGAGCCAAGATGTTTTTATAAAAACCCACTCAGACAGAAAAAAATAAGCAGGGATAAATCTTTGTAAACAATCCAGAATCAGGTAAAGACCAGAGGTGATAACCAAAGTACTATTTTCCCTGTGAAATACTTTAAGGTTTTTTTGTCTTTTGTTGTTGTTGTTGTTTTTTGTTTGGTTGGTGTTTTTTTTGTTATGTGGGGGTTTTTGTGTGTGTTTGGTTGTGTTGGTTTTTTTGTTTGTTTGTTTGGGGTTTTTTTTGTTTGTTGTTTTTTTGTTTGTTTGTTGTTTTTTTGTTTTGTTTTTTTGGTGTTTTTTTAAGAGGAAGGCCCCATGTGCTTTTCAAATCAAATCCTCCATAAGTCATCCTTTATCTTCAGGCAAACCTTAATGTGTTCTTTGGGTCCATAATCTTAGAGGTTGCTTAAGCAGATGATTAACAACACACCTACACTCTATTAGAAGTCTCATTAAATTTAAGAAGGCTTTCCATACACTTCATTTTAAATACTGGTAAATCAGAGTTCAGATATAAAAACTGCTGCTAATGCAGCATGGTGGTGGAATAATGATGACTGGGATGATGGAGAACATCTTTCACCCCTGCATGATTCTACCTTCCTCCCTAAAATACCTGCTGAACCACCGGGAGAGGGAACAGCTTCGGGCCACCTCGGGGAAAGGCACTCTGCCTGACAGATCTCAGCAGAGGATCACTTCTGGGCATCCACATCAGCATTCCTTCAGCTTTCCTTGTCAGTATCACAACGTGAAAGATTCCCTTCCTGGCTGAAATGGAACCTTTCACTGGAAAAAGGAAGGAGAAAGGTCCATTTTGAAAAGAAAAAGGTATTTGAGGTGGATGCGGATGGAATTTTTCACTGGTTTTATTTCAATTTTTTTTCCACCTAGGTTAGATTTTGCCGGTACTCTCGCTACAAAGGGCATTCAAGGAAAATTGCATAGGCACTGGAGCTACAACAGCACAGGTTTCTGTGGCTGATTTTCATAAGGCTTCCCAGAAGATGACAGCTAGATTAATCTTGCTACCTCTGTGCGAGCAAAAAGTTCCCTTGCACAATTTCTGATTTAATTATGTTTCACAAAACCATCACCTGAACCACAATCCAGCTCCAGCCAATACTGATGTTCAGCAATGTGATGATGCCTAGACAAGAAATAAACCAATTTTTCTATCCAGTACCTTCCACAGAGTGAGGCAACTTTCCTGTCTGATAATCCAACAACAAAAAAAGTATTGCTTCCTATTATATGATCCAAAATCTAGCATTATTTTTTCAAATTTTAATTTTGGTGATTTGACTTGAGAGAAGAAATTGGTGTTTCAAGTCTCAATATAAGAATCAGCAAAATTCTAGTACAATTGTCATAAAAAAATCCTTCCCACAGTTACCATCCTACCTGTCTTTAACCACCAAGAGAACCAAGTAAGATAAGAGTGGCTACTTTAAGTATCCTTTTGTGTGTGGGTGTCTGCAGATACTGAGATTATTTTCCCTACATAACTTCAGGGAAATGATTCAAGGGGTTTGTCCCCAGTAGGTTTTCACCGTGAGAGAACTATTACATACAGCATCTTTGGGCAAGGCTAACTTGGAACTTGACCTGGCAATTTATGAGCCAGCCCAAAACATGCTCCCTAAGTTCCTTTTCCAAAAGACATTGTTCTGACTAAATCCGATCAAAAGGCAGCTGACAGCCAGACCATGGAAATGGACTTCTTGAAAACAATCCATTTAAGTTTGCCTCAGCTGGCCAGACACTGCAGGTTATAGTACAAAACCAGTCTTGCCAGCCTAAGTTTCCCCCTCTCTGTGTATGCTCAAAGTCCAGTTATGAAATGTTAGTATGGCTTGTGCTGGTACTAACTTGCCCCTTGCTTGGAGAGGTAGAATGTTGGACAGCCCTCCTGACAACCCCTCACCAATTTGTGACCAAAAGATACTGGCTTGGGTGGGAGAGAAAAATCAAATCCTCTGTCTACTCTCCAGCTGCTCCATGCCAGGAAAGGTGCCAAATAGCCAGACAGGCAGCAGGCTGGAGCAGCCACAATCAAGTCCCTTGAGTAGAAGGCTCCCTACTCTGATCTGGCTCTGATCCAGGGGAGATCCAAGTTCTCATGTTGCATTTAAAAGGAGACTCCTCTCTCTGCTGTTCAGCATCAATTCCCCTCAAAAAGGAGTGAAAGGGATACCTTGGAAGGAAGATAACTATCTTCGTCCATTAATTGCCTGTAGTCCCCAGACAGGTATTAGATACTGACCAAGAGTGGCTTAAATTCTGAGCAGAAGCTGTCCTGGATGGTTTTTCCTTGCATTTTTGTCAAACAAGATACCTTGTGGCTAGGCAAGAAGGAGAATGCTCATTGTTGGACTTGAATTACAGCCCAGTCACAAAATTCTTAAAAATGAACACTAACCAATAATAGCACCACAATAGTTTTTATAGATGGAGTTTGTATGACACTTACTGTCTCAAAGAAGCGAAGTCTTGGTGCAAATGTTGGTGGCCTGCTCTACTTCTAGTGTCACTCTGAGCTGCAGGGGGTGTGAGGTGGCAAAAGGCTACGAAGAGAAATCCTTCTTTGGTTCATCCTCTAGGATCAGTGACAATTTTAGTAAAACAAAGAAAGGAAACAAAACCCACTCCACAACAACCTCTCCCTCTTAAACTCAGAAAACCAGAGAAGGTGAAAAAAATCCCAGAAAAAAATTAACTTGATCATCAAAGTGATTTTTCTGGAGCAGTCTGTCTCTCATCAGGGTTACTATTGCCTGATAATGAAGCAAATATCTTACAGTACCTCCCTAAAGTATATGTACCCCACTTGGAATACTTCAAAGAATGTCTTTTTATAGGAAAGCCTTTATCCACTACCTACCCATTCTCTCCACTTGGATATCAGGAAAAATGATGCAAACCCTTCAGTATAAAAGAGAAATAAAAAAGTTTTCCTGTTTATGTAACCGTGATGTTCCAAAGCCAAATTCTACATTATAAACATCACAGTAGAGAAATTTGGTCTTTTCTGATGTATATGAAATTCTTCACTCTTTTTTCCATCCAAGCTGGTCATCACAGGTTTCTATTTTCAGTAGCTGTGCTTCTCCAATAAATGAAAATAGCCTTTTAGTGTCTCATTGCAGATTTTCTCTGAAGCTGACCTCCAGTGAGAATAAAGCAGCTGAAAGGAACCAATGTTTCCTACAAGACTCTCACTGTTGAAGTGAAGCCTTCTTCAGAGCATTGTACATGGAAATGGACATTTGAACCTTTTCTTCTCAGAGAGATTGACTCAGTTCTCCAAACTAGACTACTCAGGAGGAAGAAGAGCTCACACCCTGTGCTTTTAGGCTCTGTGCAGCTTTTGTGAAGCCAAAGTAGAAGCAACTTCCAAAGTTTTCTTCTTGACTACAGAGCCACACTCTTTTTGAAAACTGCATCTTCTGTTCTGCTGAGTTGGAATGGCCTGATACCAGTTCAGCAGCACAGCTGAGTTTGCTCCTTAAACATTAGGTGAAATACAGACTCCACTGCAGGCAATGAGACTTTGCACAGCAACTTCAAGTGCTGGGATTTCACTAATACCTTTGTGCCTCCTGTTCATAGATGGTGGTAACTGAAAACTCAGAAGTTGATAGGGTTGTGCTGGACTCAGATCCTTTGCCTGTTGAAGGAGACTTGAGACAGATACGCATTGATAGCTTCCTTTTGGTTAATGGCAAGTGATTCAGCATTCCCTTCCACATGCTGCAGTGATTATAGCAGCCAAGACAAGCTCAAAACACAAAGAAAAAAAATCTGCCTGTGAATATAAACAAAAGGGAAATTTGATTTTAAAATTATCTGCCTGGAGAGAAGAGTGAAGGGAAGGAGAATTCTTGGGGTTTTTTTCCCCAAAAGAGTCAGGTCAAAGTGGGTTATTATTATTGACAGCTGTGATTTGACATCAGCCTGTGACTGTTTCAGCTTTTGACAAGTAAAAACAAGGAGCACTTACAGAAGCACTTCCACCAAGCCAGTGTCTCTACATCACCAACAGAGATTTGAGAACATCAGCAGTGGCTCAGCAATGACGGGAATCCTCACAGTTGGATCTTGCCCCTTCTTGACAGCTCACAGCATGTAAGAATCATCAGGGTCATTTGAAACCCAATTACTTAAAATCATAGCTTGTTGATTACCCTGATTTGTATTACAAGGGTGCCTAGGAACTTCAAGCACAGATCTTTCAGTGCTGACAAATGAGGCCCACAGATACTCCTCTGAAACAGAGAAACATGCTGTAATAAGTTAGATCAAGTGAGGGACAACTTATAACTGCATTTTCAATGACTCTCTAGGTTTTGCAAGGTGAAAACATAAATAGGCTCCTAAATTACAGTCACAGTTAGGTTTATGCAACAACATCCTCAGTTTGGATACAAGCAACAATTACTAATCAGGTTCAGCATGGACATGGATGCACATTCTCATTTCTGCACTGGCCTAAAATAGAGGTCCATGTACTTGTAATGCATGCCTATACATTTAATATACATTACACTTACTTTATGTTAAGGGCAAAGAATGTAATGTAAATAACAGCACTTTTCTTTGGTCTTTCCCACCCAAAGCACCCCTAGCAACTCAGTATGCAACACAGAAATAGATCAAGTATTCTGCTTGTCATCATGAAGACTTAGTTGTCCAACAAAGAAAGCACACATAAAATGGCGACTTTCTGTCTCAATCAATGAGATTCAGGTCTTTGGGTTCATAGTCTATAATATAATGCACAACTTCTTTTTTTTTTCCACATGTGATATGATAAACCAATAGCAAAATATAGCAACAGCAGAAACTTCTGCAAAGACTACCCTAAGGCTCCTGTAGGGAGATATGTCTCTGGCAGTTTTCTCCAGGAGTTTCCCTTCTTTTAGTTCACATTAAAAATTCTGTCCCTGTGCAAACGAATCTGTCTTCCAAAACTTTTGAGCGAGGTGATAAACTCGTGTACTGACCCAGTAGTGCCTCCTCTCGTTAGAGGTATCCCAGATTTCTGCTCATCTAAGTAACTACCAATTCCCTACGTAGCCAAAAAAAGGCATTGCTCACTGGCAGACCTCTCTGGAGTACCTATTGGAGAAGGCGCAAGCACAGCAGTGAAATTTAGCATAACTCATGGATGTGCATCAAAAAGCTGTCAGACAGAACAAGACTCTATCCAGTTCCCACTATCTACTTTCCATTCCTAAAAAAAGCTCAGGTTAGTTTTCTCTCACACTCCGAAAGTCGGTAGATAAAAATCAGCCATCGCCTTGTCTGTCAGGCAGGAAAGGAAGATGATAATACTTGGCAGAAAGAGTACAAAATGCTCTTCCCCACCAGATCAGCATGAATCTGTCCCCAAACACATTGTAATAATGATGAGTGTTTATACAAAGTGACTGATTACACTCTTAGTTCTGTTGTCAATCAGTGGGGGAGTTAATTACACCTCTCTTGGATATCAATGACCGGGCAAACAGCATTGGGCTTAATGGCCCTGAACTGGTCACTATTCAGTGGATAATAACACAGCATAAATAGCAGTGGGAGTGGATCTTCCCAATTATGGGTAACTTCTAAAACTAAGACCAGCAGAAATTTCAAACACAGAAAGTTTTTAGTGTCAAGCAGGCAAGAAATCAATTAAGAAACATGAAGCAATTGTATATGCTTATTAAAATAATATTCTAAACCATGTTTCCTATGGAAAATGAACAGATACAAGTAGAGACAGTGCATAGGCCATTATAACAGAAATGGCTAAACTAATGTAAAATGTCAGTGTTAAAGGATAAACCTGAGCTTAATTTAAAGGTCTGAGAATTATGGTCGCAGGTCCTCACCTCCTAATCACATATTTGATTTTTCAAATCCTTGTGAAATTTCTACTGAATATTTTGCACTTGCTATACCAGTCATCACTGAGTGAAAAAGGCTTCATTTCTGGGATGGTTTGTTGGTTTGGGGTTTTTTGATGCTCTGTGCTTCAATCAGTGCTTTCACACAGACACGCTGCTGCTTCAGGATGAACCTTCCAGAGATCCCCTCTCAATTAGTGCACAGGTTCCATACTTAGAAACAAAACCTCCAGGTTTTTTCAGCACTGCTTTTAAGTTAGTTTTCTGGCCAGAGTCCTATTCTATCTCCTATATTGTGTTTAGTGTTGAATTCATCTCCCACATGGACACTGAAAGCATCTCCATGAAGAATCTAAAACCTTAAACTGCCACAAGCTCACATGGCAACATATCATTGAACATTTCCAGTAAAGAGTTAAATTCAAATCATGCCATGGTGTCTGGATATTTCAAAAAAGAAGATATTTTCCTGTTTCTTGGGAGCTCACAAACCTGCTAAAACTGTGAAACAGTAACACTGTTGACAGATGCCATATTTTTTATGCAACTGCTCAAATATTTGTAGGGGTTTTTTTGCATGCGTACAGTAACCTAGTTTCTGGTTTTTGTTCTTGTACTGAGTGGAAAATGAGACTTTAACAGAACACTTAACCTGTCTAAATCTGTACAAACTTCCTTTCCTATTTGCACTCCCCTTGTATCCACTCAAGTGTTTAATAAACCCACAATTATGAGTTCTTAGTCACTGCTCTGTATTTCCAGCTTGACCTTTTTCCATAACAACAGATATGATGCTTCATACAAGCAGGAATGTTGGAAACCTGAGGCTGAGCTCACTGGGAAAGCTGGCACATGGACAGGGAGCTCCTGTATTTGCCACTCAGGCTTGTTTCCAACACCTCAGGAAGAAACAGGCTGGCAACCCGAGGTGCTCAGCACCCTGGCTACTCTAGGTGACTGGCAAACCTGAGAACACAGAGGTCTCTTCTGAGGGAATATTCAGGAATGTAAAGAAAGGAGGGAAAACTGGCAGAAAATTTCCTGTGGAAAATAGAACCACTATTCCATTTTTTTTTCGCCCATATTTCACTCATATTTCCGTATGGGTGAAATGATCCAGAAACCAGAGGAAAGCTTAAGCCTAATGAGGTAATTGAGTGCTTTGCTGTAGCATCTAGGGAGGCCAAATTCTTCTCCTATGAAGACGACGAGACTGTGAAATACACGTGTATATTATAATGTTGCCTATTATAATTCTATAGTAGCGAAACAATATAGATTCAATTTGCAAAATATGGAAGACATAATATACACATAGGATAATATAGATACATTCCAAATCAAGAATTAAAATAGTATCTTCATCTTGCCTTATATGAATCCTTCCCTGCTTCTTTAGCAAGGAAACATGATGTTGTGTAAACACTGACTCATAAGGAAACTCAGCTGCATCTACTGGAACTGAAAAAAGGAATCTGACAGCTTTCTGTGAGTGTAATGATATTATTAACAGAAAAATAGTCTGCTGCACAGAGACTGCTCCAGAAAGCAGTTGTTTGAAATCACTATTATGACTTTATTTTGACAAATATGCAAAGCAAAGCATGTGCAAAGAGTAATGTATTTTATTAATTTTGTCTCCTTCCCTCTTCTGAGCCATCTAGAAACACGATGATTTTTGTGAAATTATATATTTGAGTTTCTGTGTTTAGCCTGTTTCTCACTTGAGAGCAATTTGTCATGATTTAAGTGAAGGTTCAAAGCTTGGTACTAAACAACCTCAACAAAATTCTGGCATATTCACAACACAGCAAAATTAAGAGCCCAAAATTCCCATATTCAGTGGTGAGAAGCTCAAAATTAAGATTTTCAGGGAGGAAGCACCTATTCAAATTCTGTTTCTTGGCATGTTTTCCAGTGACAATAAGAGGTAACATTTTGTAATATCAAGTTTATCTTTGGAATTTCTCTGTTTCCACTGAACTATCAAATTTCTAACAGATACTTGGCAGTTTTGAAAGCAATCCTGTACCCAACCACCTTTCTTTCCTTCAAAATAAGCAAATAAAGGCTAATGCCAAGCAAAGACACCAACACATGGCTATCATTAGTGGCATCTGAATGCAGTGTCAGAGATAAACCTTCCCCCTACCGCAACGACACAAGATTTTAGCCAAAGATCCTAGTGGAGGCAGACACCCTGCGCTGGGTTGTGGCTGGCACTGACTTTATTTGAGTGAACCCTTGGGCAGCAGGCTTCCAGGGTGGGTTTTTCAGTAGAGGCATCCTCTACATTCAGGATGGGACTGAAGCTTGCTGAAAAAATTTTCCTCTGCAACTCCAAGCTCTGCCACTGTACCTGCAACGTGCCAAAATGCTCCTTCAAAGGACAAGAGAGCTGACCCTGTTTCGTGGCCTGATTCCAGCACAAGCAATTCAATTTCTATGTCTCAATCACCCCTACAGTTCAGGCTGGCATGGTGTTACTTGCTGCTTCCTACCCTTAAGTGTTGCAGTGTTTACTCCTGCTCTTGAAGAGTTGCCACTGTTCTCCAGAGCTGGCTGCCCAGGTGAAGCCCTGCTCACATGCAAGACTTTGCAATTACTGTCCTGAAAGCAATTAAGAGCTAAGACCTTCACTGCTCATTGTTCCACCATAGTCCTTCATCGACTGAGGAAAATCTAGGGCTAGCTCCTTTTTGTTATTGAACATGACTAAGATGTGAAGAGCGACCTGAAATACTTCTGCTTTCATGGCACGTCAGTGCAAAAGGATAAAATGAAAACATTTGTACCTATCTGCCCTTTTTCTGTTTCCTTCTCTCCACTTCGAATCAGTTTTCAAGGTGTACAGAAGCAAATAAATGAAAGGAAGGGGCTGATTGCATGAGAAATTTCTGTAAAAATAAATCCCATGTATTTCACCACGCCTGCTCTCAGACTACAACCACCCACTAACATGCCTCAGACCAAAGAAGACAAGAAAAATAGTATGGTTTCCATCCTGCAGTATTTTATAGGATATAAACCCATCAGTTTTGGAAAAAGCAGCAGTGCCTGTTGCCACTGGGTTTAGCAAATGCAGTGTTTTGGAAAAATGAGGACTTCCATAAAGTGTAGAGCAGGTACTCCAAAGACAGACTTTATAGCTCATCTCTGTGTTTATACTCCAGATCAATGGTAGGAAGTAACAGTGCCCAGGTATCAAAGTATCTTCCCTGAATATGCAATCAGGTGCTTCGATGGCGTAAGTGACCAAAATTAGGCCAAAAATAACTGAATGGGAATAAAAAGAGGCCTGGCTAAACCTGAGCTGATCATTCATTCCCCAATGTTAACATTTTGTCAGATTGATGTGCAATTTCCTTTGCGTTCAGGAGAATCATGGAGGTGTGGACATTCTGCGAGGTGAATTCCGAAGCTGTCATTAAAATAATTACCAATGGAAGAAGAAGGAGAATCAAACATTTAATTCAATGTAATTCTAAACCCTATATCCTACTAATGGGAGTGGTTTATCTGATTTCTCTTAAAGGAAGCAGAGTAAAACACGTGCCTGTATCAATATGCCAACTAAACAATGATCACCTCTCAGTAAAAAAGGGACCCTATGTAGAGAAGAATATTCAAGCAGAATGAAGTGGTTATTCTACCTGGTTAGCAGATATTCTCTGAAGACTACCCACAAAGAAAAGCAATTGAGAAAAGATCCAAATCATAAATACCAAGTTCATCCCATAAAACAACTGCAACTGGAACTAATAGAATTTTCTAATGTCTTCCCTATTTCATCATGTTCCTTTTCCCGGGTTCCCAAACCACGTGATGTGTGCACATTGATTTTGTACAGGTTGCCACTTTATATATCTTAATGCATTTATGTAAAGCACAAATATATCTACCTGAAACAACTGTGAAAAGGAGGTGGAAGAGAAAGCTCTGAAAAACATGTCAAAATCCACATATTAATACTAATACTACTAATAAGGAATTCATAGCAGAATACCATATAGTTGAGCATCCTTCTGTGCAGAGAAACAGATTTCCCTATAAAAACCTAGTAGAGAAAACCCAACAGGACAGGTAAGAAAGTAATGAAAGAACTGTATTAACCAGTTAATCATTCTGATATTATTCTGCTAATAAAAAGAAAAATATGTCTCAGGTTCAAACACATTTTATAGGGTATGAGCTTTCTTTATTTGTGATGTGTGCACAGGGACTGACATTTGCAATGAAGTGTCTTAGCAGGTTCCAGAGCACTTGGGATCATAAAGAGTTACAGAGAATAATGTTACTGAGCTCTACTGGATACCCCTGACAAGTCACTAGTACAATGATTTCGGTTTCAGTGACTTCATGTTCAAGGAAAATAGTAAGAAATTTAAGGTCTTATTACACTAACTGACATAAAGCACCTCTTCGTAAAATGTAGTGACTTCTTCCTGTTTTTGTGTTCAATGTTTCATCACTGTGAACCACAAGATCTGAAACCACTTGTATAAGGCTCTGGACTGCAGGTGGCACCATCATGCCATTATGAAAGGGAACAACAGTCCTCCCGAGGCAGGTGGGCAGAATGGAGGAGTCTGTGAAGTACCCTATGAATATAAAGTACACAATCTAATACTGATCATATATATATATACACACATATATATGAAAAACAATTCTCTCTGAGGCAAAGATTAGGAGGTACCATTTGATGCAAACTGTCAACATGAGGTGAAGTAAATTAAGCTGTATAATTTACAGCTGAGAAGGTCCCATTGACCTTCAATGGTCTTTAAACAGGGCCCTCAGAAGAAACACCTGAGGGAAAAAACCCCAAACCCTGCAATCATAATAGTGTGAGAACTCTAAAGAAGCTGGTCAGGAGCAAAGCAGATGCCATACTGCAGTTAATTCTGCTGTGAATTGGGGTGAAATGAAGAGCAGATACAATGGTGAAAAAATCCAGCTGTGGTATTCTCAGGGATGTTACTGAAACAACAACACTGCTTTCATGCCACTGATGAAATTGTATAAATAACTATATTCATGTTTTACAAAAGGAGTAAGCAGTGCACCAGGAATGCATCTCACAGCTCCCATCCTCCTAAAAGCTGACTCTATTCTATGCAGACATAATGAGAAGTTTGTGGTGGATCTGGCAGGAACAGGAGGCTGGCTTTGCAGAACTGCATGGAAAGACAGGGAACTTGTAACCCCCCTTACCTTATTTTGTGCTATGATGTCTGTGACAAATGCATTATACCTGTGTCTAAACCAGAACCACCCAATGGAGCACTCTGACCATGGAAGCTCTGCAGTCAGCACACACTTTTCTCTGCTTTTCACATACATACACAGAAATATTTTCAGTCTGTGATGACTGCTGTATACAGAAACACTGATTTCCAGGAGACTTCTGTGGAGCACTCAAAAGATGTTCCTCTTGCTGTCAAGGAGACATGCAAGGTGTACAGCCCACCAGAGCATCCCCTCCCAAGACATGTGCACCAGCAGGTTAGCAATCAGCTTCATTGTCTTTCAGGTTTCTGCAGCACCATCAGGAAGGGATTTTAAGTCAGTAGGAGCTGTCAGTCTCCCTGTAAGGTAGTTCTCACCTGCCAGTTTGATCAATTATTCCAAAGACACATGAACTGTTCCAGGGAGACCTCCTTTGGATGCAGGAAAAGTATTTTTGCTTAGCAGTCAGTCAGTTAATAGTCAAGACACTAAGGTGAGGCTGGGTAGTTATCTTTTCACAAGTGGAAAGATAAAACACAGGGTAGAACCTCTCAGAAAATATAAAGAGAAATAGGTAAATAACCTTTTATATGAATAGGCATGAGACCACTCAGGGTTCAGAGAAATCTGTATTCCAGACAATCTAACACCATATAGGACAGAATTTTCTTCAGTATTTGTCATACATTTTGCTTTCTGACTGCCCACAGAGCAGTGCCAGGCCTAATTCCAGTAGTGTATAAAGAGCTGGCATGGTCCTTAATGGAGATTCAAATCACTGAAAATGGTTCTTGGACTTGAAAATGGATTTGCTCATTTTGAAGTAATAATTTCATTTTAGTACTGCATCATGCAAGTGTGAGCAGAAACAAACCATGGCATTTGCAGAAAGACGTCAACTTCTTACATGCCATTAAATGCTCACCATCCTACTGCTGCATTCAGTTGGAAAACGTGGACAAAATGCTGCATATTCTGAAAATGACCTGTATGTACCTAAGCACAACATTTAGTGTCTGGAGCTCCTAGAATAATTTTGGGCCAGGAGATAACCTCTTTGGACTTTTTTTTTCACTCATCTGTTAAATGGAGGTAACAATAATCAGACTGGCTAAGTAGTTTTTCCACATATGTTAATGAAAAGGCCTCCAATCAGGAGCTGTTGCTCCTCCTAAAGGGATTAGTTTTTATTAAGTGTTGTTGGCTCCTCATGTTATATCTTAATTCCTGTCCTAAATGAACAGCTTGGCTGTCCTGTATATCTCTGAGATCCTGCCTGCTAAACCTGTCCTTGACAGCATTTGTAAATAAGAAATCCTTTACTAATGAGAGCACAGCTGAAATGTTTTTCAGGATTTCATAAGATTCTCTCCTTCTGCATCAGAACAAACCCAAAACTGTTCATATTTCCCTTAGGGACTGAGGGAAGGAATAGAAGATAGTGTTTCTACCCTGTGGGTAAGGGCCTTTTTCATTTTGACTTCTTGCTCCATCATTTTCCCCACTTTTCAGGGATGGGCTTTATCCACTTACACTGATACTGAAACTATTCTAGGCTTTTGCTTGATGCCTCTCTCCTGTTCTTCTCTGTTGAAGCTGCTTTGCTTTGCATAATTGTTTAAATATTTATTAAGGGAAGGTTCTGAACCTGAGTTTCCCACTTCAAAGAGGAGCATTTAACTATGGGATGATAGCATCAGCCCTTCTCTTGTTCACTTCCTCCACTTTAATTATACAATGTTGATCTGCTTCAATAGAAGAGATTGGAAAAGCCAGCCTGCAATGAGGCAAAAAGCAAATGACTTGTGTTCAAATGGCTACTCCACGTGTGAGCCAGCTGTTCCAGCCAGGGGCTCCTGCAGTGCTGATGGCTCACTCTCCTGCTTTCTCTACGTCATTCTAACCAGAATTTCCCACCCTGCTTAAAATATTTCCCGAGGAAAACTTATGTCAAAACAGCTGCTTTTCCATGAATTTTCTGGTAAAATGCTTTTAATCTTTGGAAAACATCTGTGGATGCTTAGCAGCCAACTTACACCAGTGCTGGGTGTCGGGACCAAGTGGCAGTGCGACTTGGTTCTAACACTGATAAGAATTCTATCAAATTATTTCTGTACACATTATCACTCTTCCCATCCACCAGCACTAGGAAAAACATGGGCTTAAGGTGCAGAATTTCTTGGCTGTTGTTACCTGTGTGATGGTGTCCCTGCATCAAAGCAAAAAGTGCTGCGACTTGTCCCAAGTACTGTAATAAGCTCAACCTCCTGCAGTCCCATGACTGTATCTTAGCTTCCATATGAAACCAAGTGAGTCTTTGTATATATAAAACAATTTCAAAACCTACACAAAAGGTAAGGAATAATATTTTAAAATGATATGCTTTTGTTTTAATTCCGTAATTTGCTGAAATCTGATTCATTATTTTGAACAATTGTGCTTTGCAGTATTATCTGAGGTAATGGCAGGGTCTAGGCTTTACTTTCTCTAGTTCTCTCCAGGGTGGTTGTATTGTTATTAACCAGCTTCAATGCCAGAAGCATACAGAATAATTAATTGTAAAGTATTTCAAAATCATTGAAGGAAATGCTCTGAATAAAAGCCAAAATATTAAGTCTATTAGGGAAATGTGTTAAGAAAAGATACATTAGTTCCACAAATTGAAAGGGTGAAATAAAAGAAATGTATTTAATGAATGCACAAGAAAGCAGGAAAAAGGAATAGCTTCTTTCAGATGTTATAACTATAATCTTTTATTCACTTACATAAAAATGCCTATTTATTACCACAACATACTAGCTGAAGTTAGAAAATCAAATGCAGTCAGCATAACTGCCTTTTAGGGATGTGCTCTTCACTGTGTTAGAAGACCCTATCTTTAAGAGGAGCTGAAAAATACTACAGGAAGTAATAAAGCACGACAATTATCTGGCCTCTACTAGGAAAAAATGAATCCTGGCTCTGTTTTGTAAAATTTAACATGCCAGTCAATTTAACAGACAGTTCAGTTCAGAGGGGGCCTAGATGTATATCTAGACAAATAAGATGAGATACAGAAATAACTTCAAACCCCAAAATTTTTCACTGGAGACTTGTGATTTTGATTCCTCCAGCTTAGGACTCTTCAAGAGATTTTTCAGAGGAAAGCGCTACCCCTTTGAAAAGTCACATCTTCCTAGCCTGCCTCAGGTTAGGTGTACAAAAATAATTGGTACTTTTTCCAAATGCTAGCCAAGAATCTCCAGTGTATTCCAGTTAAAAGCATTTGAATCAGACTGACGTCACAGGGTTTGGGTTTCCTTCCAGTTTAGGGACAGGACTTGAAGATAAAAACTTTTTTCGTATTTATTCTCTAGATCTACATATTCATCTTGGAGAAGTACCATTAACAAGCTCTTTTGAATTCAAAATCTTCAGGTCCCTTCCAGGCTAAATTATTCTCCAGTTTTGTAACCATCTGTGGGTATCTAGATCCAAAACACCAGCAGAATAATTACTCTCATTTTTTTTCAAGGGGAGGACTCCTGAAACTCAGGGAGGTCTGTGATGCAATGACTGAGTATAAACCCAGGCCAGAAGGGCAGTTTGTGCCAGCTCAGAAAGCCTTTCCACAGGCTAAGTCACTACACTGATATACTTTATGTTGTTAATACAGTGGACATAGTAAAATCTATAAGGACTTCTGAGGGGGCTTTGGATGTAAAAATAAGATTAATAAAATCCATAGGGAAAAAAATACACTTTAGAAGTGCAGATATTACTTTGGCTAACCGTGATGTCAGAACTGAATGACAAATGGCTAGAAAAAAAGTTAATGTACCATTCCTGAATGTTACAATACATTATCCCTTCAGTTATCAGTGGACAGAAAAAATAAAAGAGCAAAGGAGAGATGCTCAAACACACATTTGCTTTACAGTTGGCTTGGTACAAAATTTAAGGTAACATAGGAATAAGGTCAGATATAGACATTAAAATCAAATACTTCATGACAGATTGGGATCTCCTTATCTTTCATTAACTGACATGTAATAGCCATTGTCAACAACTGAGAAAAGTATGAAACAATTAACTGCTTTTTGGAAATCACTAAAAATCAATGGAGACTCCAAAGAAAAAGGAAGTCATATCATCTCTCAAAAAATTTGTAAAAAAAGGAGTCTCACTGAAAAAGTCTCTATTTCTGTCTGTGAGTTAAGCAGAGATAGCAGAGGGGAAGGTGAGCTAAAAGGCACTGGAAAAATCAAAAACAAAGTAGTAAAGTAGTTTTAGTTTAGCAGAAAATAAGTTGAAAATTATTTCAGGAAACTGCCTGCTTCTAGAGTGACAGGACTTCACACATTCATAAAAAGCCAAGGCTTAATCAGAAACACTCCTGAGCTCTGAAACAAATGACTGTCTCTAAGATGCTTAAGTATGGCATGAGTCAATGAGAACTACATTTCGGTAATTGCAATGCACTGGAGGCGGGTCATAAGGTAAAAGGAAAGAAAAGGTAGCGACCAATTTAATTCAGAGTTTTTTTAAAAAGTCAGGGCAGAGAGGAAGGAAAGAAAACAAGTTGATAGCTTGTTGGTTTGGTTTTAATTCCAGCTACTACTACCTCTTATTTATGGATAAAATCACTCAGGTCTGGAACAGGAAAAGGAATTAAGGAATTATTACCGCCATGGCAATACCACGTGAAAAATTGATTTTCAGGGAGGAGAAGTTTTAGGCAGCTTGTTTAGGCTTTACAAAATCAAACTTAAAAGAGCACAAAAGAAATCATCTATTAAGCTGTTCATATAAACTCCAAGCACAATTAATTTCAATATACCAGTCTGTTCATGTTCATTAAATAAAAGCATTCATGCTCAAATATGGTTATATCTCTCAGTTGTAAAAAAAGAAGGTAAATGGAACATGCAGTTGCTCCTTGCAGTGCTGTAACATTCCTGTTAGTAATGCTGTCTCCTGTAGACGAAAACAGTATTTTATCACAAAGCCAATGGCAGTGTAACTTCTCAAGTAATATTCCAAATTTACAAGGTAACTTAAGATTCCCAGAATACACTCAAGAGACTTCATTTGCAAAATATACCAGGTAGAAAAAGAAAATCACTTATCGGCGGTCCCTTTTCAAACAAGACAGCTGGGAAATGCAGATCTTGTTAATATGAAATGTATGCCTGCAAAAGCTGGTTTTCTACAGACCAGGAGGGGGCTGGGCTCAGGCACCTGAGCAGCAAAGGTGCTCACTTCATGCTGCCTGCTCCCCAGGAACATCCCCCTGAGCTCAGTGCTGTCCAATCTCCTGGCACAGGAACAGAACTGTGTGACGTGCTATCTTTTCTGAAGGCTGCAAAATATATTGCACAAAATTTCCCTGTTTGATCCAAAGTGACCAAAAAGGAAAAATAATGATATGGGGAAAAAAAAAAAAAAAAGGTCAAGGGCTTTAATTCCCAGTTTTAAAATTTAAAGTAAGGGAAGAAAATTTATCTATTAAATGTTATCTTGAGTAGCTAAAAATAAACTCATTTCGTTTTAGGGGGACATCTTTTGATTAACAGTCTGGTAAAACTGTCACATTCTTATGTTTTGCAGAATTCAGTGGAAACTGTAGTGTTTGGGGTGTAAAGAATCACTGCATCTGCAGTTGGGGGGACACATATCCTACACGCAAAATACCACAAGCAAATTGATTCCAGTACCGACCTCTACTAATGCTGTACTCTTTGAAATAAAAATATTTTTTAAAAATATATAATCAAAACAAACCACAGGCAAACCTCTGCATGCCTTTTAAGAGGAAAGAGAGTTTCTAAGTAATATTCTATAGAGAAAACACTTGGTTTTACAAAAAAACTCTCAGCTATTTGCCTATAAAGGAACGCTCATCCACACAAGACTAAACAAACAAGTATCTTTCTTTGACTTATCCCTTTCCCCCAAACGTTTCCTTTATCTCCTCAGCTCCTCTGAGCATCAGTCCTACAACTGATCTGGATCTTCAGCTGGGTGGCAAGTGTGTCCCTGGGCACAGGGCACTGACACTTACAAAGTTCTGCCTTTTGTGGAAAGGAAGGAAAGGAAGGAAAAGAACAGCCAAAGAAATCAGCACCAGAAGCTGATGGGGAAGACACAGCGGGCTCTCATTTCTGTACCATTAAAGATCGAAGGCAAGAACTCAAATGTCAACAACTTTACAAGTATATGCTTAATGCTCCCAGCAGACAGGAAAATGAGAGCAAGTCAGACTATGAGAGAGTGCAGTGACCATTACATTACCAGGATTACCTGGATTTTACTTTCACAGGTCACCTTAAAACTATGTGGCCTTGAGGATTCGAAGCTCTTAAGGAGATTAAGGGTTCAAGTGCTGCGAGCAAACAAATTTAGGCTGCTAAAATCACAATTCTAAATTTTAAAATGTGCATGAGATGATTATGAGCCTGAGTTAGTGATGTTTAATTATTTTGTGCAAGTTTTGCATATTCATAAGTCTGCTTGGAGTAGCACACACTGCATTCTGATGAGGAACACTCTGAACACAATTTCAGTGCAGCATGAGAGAAGGTTTCAGGGACAGGACATGACACTGCAGCAGAATCACATTTCAAATGTCCACCGAGACAATGGGGACTGATATTGCCACAACCTCAGTTCTAACATGTGGCACCTTCTGTTCCCCAGCCCTGGCCCATTCACTCTGCTTCACCTCTGCCCTCCCCAGGGCTGGTAAGCTTTAATCTGCATGAATTCCTCATATCCAGAATGGCATGGGGAATACACAGAGCCAAGCCATGCTCCTGCTTCCCTCACCCCAGCCAGACTCTGAGCAGGGAGAAAGTAAGAACTGTACACTCAGAAGAAACTGGGAAAGCAGATAGGCTTTCTTACCATGCCCAAGGCAACGACAAGGTGAAGTCCCCCACAGCCTGATCCTGACTGTTCCCAGACAGCTCAGGCTGGAGGGGAGCAGACACCTAGGGGGGAAGGGAGAAACCTTCCCCACATTTATCCCTGTCTGATAGTCTCTCACCTTCTTTCTTAGTGGGAGTATCATGAAACATTTCAGTGATAACTTTTTGCACTGCTTTGATCAACAGATATCATTTATTAATAACTTTTCTCATCAGTCTTCAGCAATATTCATACACACGCTCCCCAGGTTCGCTTTAATTCATGCGTGGTTGCTTGAGGAAAACATCCTTGGAATCTGACAATAGGCAAATTTTTTACTCCCATATTTTAGCCTGGTCATGAGTGAAAGACTCATTTTTGGCAAAACTCTAAGTTTTTTTTTTCCAATATTTTGAAGTACAAGAGTCCGAAACACTTTCATCTGCCTAAGAGTCTCTAATGTGAGTAGCCTTCTTTTTAATTAGTAAAAACAACCCTGCATTTCCAAGCATCTATTCATTAGATTTTCAGACGTTTTTCTCGCAACCAGAAATGGATTCATTTAAAAAAAAAACCAAAACAACCAAACAACCAAACAAAAACCAAAAAAANCAACCCCCCCACAGAAATAGCTGATATCAAACAGGGATTCTGTTGAAGAACAGTATTCTTATGAAAAATGGATAAACTGATCTATGCAAGAAAGAAAGGCAGCAGAGGGCTGTGCATGTGTAACCAGGGTCAGGATAAGTATTTGAAAGCATACACAGAATTCCTTATACTCTACTGAAGCTGCCACAGAGCAGTAAAGGACCAGACTGGCTTATCTATGTGTTTATATACAGCAAACTAGACACACTTCAGCTCTAAATAATCTATTTACTTTTCACCTTTTCATGAAATTTTACTGGTGCAGAAGAAACGTGTGACCCGCCAGCAGTATGTACATCACCTTGTTATGAATACGCCTAGTTTCTCAAATAATGAATCCCTGACCAATTAGAGCTTTTTCAAATGAAAATCAACACCTATATTTCATTTTGTAAGCTACAAGCACTCACCACAAAAAAATAGTAGAAGTACATGATACCAGTATCATCTTTCCATGCTAGCAAGTCCTTAGGGAAAGACTGTATAAGACAAGGAAAGGTACATTCCTCTTTACTTCACCATATTCTCCCAGCTGCTGGCAGTTGACAACTCTACATTCTCTTCAAGCTGGAGAGAGCTGTTAAAGGGCAGCCAGAATGCAAAAACCATTCATGAATTTGTGCAGTTGCACTTTAGTGTATTGACAGATTTTGTCCTCCCAATATCCTTTGACGACACATCCCTATCCCATCACTGAACTGTGTTGTGTAGAAAGAGAACTTCCTTTGTGCCTGGCCATAGTGATTTCCGAGTTTATGCACCCACAGGACACATGGTCAGACCAAATCATTAATGACTTCAGAGGGACCTCTTTAAGGTTATTTTTTCCTAGCATAGAAAAGAAACTGCAACAAGTAAAACCTGAAATTTCTCAGAAACAAAAGAAATAAGGAGACTCAATAGGAACTTAGGCTAGTAATGTAATGGTCAATAATATAAGAGGTGATTAGTAGATCTGAACAAACCTTAGGCATTTGATATCTAAAATGCTGTCTAAGAGATCAACTGCTGCTGCTGTTGCTGTTCCTCTATTTTAACTTCAGAGCAAGGCAATTCAGAGTATATTGGGCAGGCCAGCCATAGCTTTTTTTATCATCTCTTCTAAAAGTAGACTGAAAGACTCGACAGTCTGTAATAGCAGCACTATGGAGAAATGATTTCTCACATTACCTTCTCTTTCACTTAAGGACGTCTGGACAATCCATGACAATTCTCAGAAGGGGAAGGATTAGTATGTTTGTGAAAGGAAACACTATCACTTTGAATCTCAGGCAAAGCAGACACAATGGCTGTCATGCTCAGGACACAAATCACCTCTAAGGTCACAGAGAAGTCTTAAAACAGCTTGCACATCCTTCGAGGTGTTCAGTGGCAGCAGTGAACTGAATACACTAAGCTTTGAACAATCCTGGTGAGCCAAACTTCTATGAATAGTATGGTGGAAATTGCCATGTGGAAAGGATCACGGCACCACCGCTGGCTGGTGAGTGCGGAGCCCTGAAGAGTCCTGAAGGTCAGAGCAGAGGGGGGCCAAGAGAACACCTTCCTCCCAGGCCTCCTGAAAAACACACGAGTGGCACCGCTCTTGGTGAGCAAGCCATTAAAATAACTCCACCCTCCGTGGGTGAACAAGCAGCTCTTCATGTCTCCACATCTGAGGGCGACTGGGATGAAGGTGGCACAACCAAGATTTATCCTAACCACATCCCACCCAACGCTCTGAGTTAGTGGCAGCAAACACTGTGGCAAAGCTACCCTGGCATTGCTTTAGCAGCTGTGACACACAAGCAGAGTAACAGTCCAACAAGCACACTGAAGTCCCCCATCCAAAGGGCCCAGACTTCTGCCAGTATTCCCACGAGGAGGGCAGGGACCAGCTAAATGGTTCCTTCATGAAATCCTACTGAGCATTTCTAAAATTATTTGGAGACCCAACATGCACAACAGGATGCTTAATCTAGATTTGGTAAGGCAGATAAAACATTTTTATCACATAACATACCTGCACTATGGAAAGTGCACATGCATTATACACATTACAAAAAGTGTACATTATCTAGCTGGGAGGAAACATGTTTTTGGCAAATGAAAAATGCAGATCTAAATTTTAACAGAATGTGTGCTAGGTGAAATCACTGTGTATGGGAGGACTAAACACATACTTTCGGTGTGAGGCAAAGTTCACGCTTTCCAAGTGACCACTATGGAATGAGACATCTTCTAAAATATTTAAGTTTAGAAGCACTTAATAGCTATTTCTGCCCTAATGCTGCCTAGAATATCACAAACATTAATTTATAATTAGGTCCCTGAATATACTTAGTGTTTATTTTTTTTAACAAATGTATTATTTTGCCTTAAATTTGTCTCTGCTATGTTCCCAGAGAATACTACAATCTAAAATACACATATTTTATTATCTGCAGTGTGTAGCCATTTTTGCATGGCAGTATGTTAGTGTATAAACTATAAAATACAATTTATGAGTACAATTTTAAGGTAAGCTTTCTGTTTAAGTATATAGTTCCTAGCAGGGAATACATTTATTACAAGATTTAACAAGAGAAGAAGAATTTTCTTGAGTGTGTAATTTTCAATTTACACAGTAAAAAAGACATCTGAAAAGAAACCAAGGGCCTTCATAAGTTGGATACGTGTCAGCCAATGTGAGGCTTTACCACTTTATGAGAGACTGAAATGAGATTGTCTGGAAATTGCCTTCCCTATTCTTTTCAGTCTCAACAGAAAGAAATGAAAAAAGAGTATGAAAAACTGGTTAGACTGTCTTTTTTTTTCCCCCCCATTTTTAATATCATGAGCTACTGTAAGTCACACAGCAAGATGTCCTGTAGACACAAAGCTATCAAACTGATGGATTTGCTTTAAAATATGCAACACTTGGAATTCTCCCACCACAGCATTCAGCTGCTTTGCAAGGTTACAGCTAAGCCTACTCCTGGTCTGGTTTAGTGAAAGCACAGCTTCATTCTGTTATTTTAATTCAAAACTGGCTTCTAAACTTCTACAGTAAGCTCTGCAGCTGATGCTGGGGTCTGCAAGGGTGTTCAGTGCACTATCAACACAGGGATATGAAAATCAGGAAGAATGTGGAGGTCATTTAATTAACTGGCATCCAGTATGCCCACCCTCCAGTGTGGAACTGATCCCCATTACCAGGGCTGTGCTTTGTTTCATTTTAAATGGTCCTGGGGATGGGATTTAGTAGTTTATCAGCTACTGCCCTGTGAAGGAACCAGACACCTCTGATTTGGATTAGAGTCAGCAGCACTCAGAGGAGCCTCTATTTCATTTCAGGGGATTAAAACTCAGTTTTAAAGCCAGCTCAAGACAGGTGAGAGAGAGCCCTCCAAAACATTTCTCATACTGATGACTTGCATAGCCAAGCTGGGAAAGGCTGTATTTATTTGTCTTGGGATGGAACCATGGAGGCAGTAAGCAATTGAAGGAAGCTTACAATAAATGCTAAGTACAAATTACTCAGAGGCAATCCTCATTCATTTGCAAAAGAGAAATAGGGAAAACACTCCTCAGATCCCCTAATCCAGACAAACATATTCATACACAACATTTTGGCTTGTTTTTGTCCTCTCTCTTGTTTCAGACCATGTTTCTTGCAATGTCAGGGGGCAATTTTTTCATTTCTGCCCAAGAGCTCATGGAATGGGGGGTTCTGGTAAAGAATGGGAAGTAAAAAATCTCCTTTTACAGGGTGAACTCTGAAATTTGGTCTGTCAGAGTCATCCAATGGATGAGAGAAAGACTACGGTCTCTCACTACCCTGCCCCTTTTATTTGACTGTAGCAGCTCTTCAGTCTCCTACCACCGTCTTTATCAGCTGCCTGAGCCCTTGGATATGTGAATGTCAGCTCTTTTCTTTTTAAGCACTGTATATCAAATCATCTCTCTTTGTGCAATCCACTTGGACCCTTAATTGTTTTGATAACACTTGTCATTTAGATAGCTCCTTCATCTTCAAAGCACTTCACAAACATCAATTAACCCAAATCTAGATTAATTAATCTGGCAATTAATTTGCTATATATCCAGCAGTTACCATAATGGAGAACAAACTAGTGCCTTTTAAAGTCATCAGAATTAGTTCACTTGACTCTAAGAAATATGAGATCAAGCTCATTTTTTGAGTCTATTTCTCTCTCCTGAATCCTAACTGCACTCTGGTACTTTCTTCCCCAGCATCTTCAACTGCTTTCAAGAGACTGTATTAAAACTCCTGTTCTCATTAAGCAGTATGCACTTGTACAAATATTTCTCTTAGCTTACTAAATTTAGACCTTATCCTAATATTAAAGTATCTTTTTTTTTTTTGTTTCTTTTGACCAACAAGAAGGAACTTTCTATTATCACTTGCACAGATAGATTTAGAAGAACTTTGCTGAAAATTCACATCATGATAATATACTTAAACAGGCTAAGAAATAAATATTATTCAGATGATAAAGATCTGTGCTCTCCACGAACAAGGCAGTTATTCTACAGGTTCCAGGAAAATGCCCTGACCTAAAGAAAAAGAAATGACTTACTGAAAAAGCCATTTGAAAGCATCTTTTGATTCATATTAAAGATATGTAAAGGTTGAGTCTCCTTTTCCTGTGTTTGAAGACTTTCCAAAAGAAGGACTCCACATGCAAATACCTCTTCAGCAACATCAGGGTAAGCAAGCAGGGAACGATTGGGTCCACTGGCATTAATTTGGTGAGTAAATTGAAGGGAAAATGTACAACTGCTTAGTTAATCAGCTATGACTGAAATCACCCAATCAAGTAAATACCCGGCAAGTCTAGCCTATGCTGTAATTTGTTCTTAGTGCCAAGCTCTTCCTACCTGGAATTAAAAGCCCAGAGAAAACAGCAATAACAAACGAGTCTTCTCGTATGGCACAGTGTGAAATCCTTCAGTTCATGCCTTTCTAATCATCATTTGACACAGCCTGAATTGCCTTTCGTGCCACACGCTTTTTAAAATCCTGCACAAATTATTGCTGTTGATCATTAACTGTATCTTTCCACATTAGTGCTTCAGACACTCTGACAGCTAAACTGCAAAAGAATAAAAGCACTAATGGATTTGTCTAAACGTATTACTTATTCCTTGTATCTCAAGCTTTACTTGGCCTTCTTCACAGGTGCTACTCTCTTACTTTAACTAGAAGCTTTCACAGATACTGAGGGTTTCTTGAAGGTTTACAGTTTATAATATACCAGTTTATAATATAAGCAGAGCTGTAGTCAAGTATTAAAGGTCACTGAAAGCTTATTGATCTAGAGAACACTGCAGTAATAACTCAGGGAATATCAGAATAACTACTGTCTGCTCTTCCCTAACTCAGAATGGGGCAGGCAATACATTCACAGACCTATAGGAAACACTTTTTTCCCTTAATGATCCAACATTTTGCATCAGAGTCAACACTTTTAAGAAATCAGGTGGAAAAAGAAGGTTACACAACTATCTGAAGATGACCCAACTTCCCACTCAAAAAATGCCATAACAGGCACTGCAGAAGAGATTGTTATATTAATAACATTTTAAAATGTAATTATTTTACTGAATAAAATTAAAATAAACGTTATTTTAATTATTTTATTATAATAATGGTTATTTCCATCCAGAATGATCTTTCTTGTAGGCTGTGGATATTCTTCTATTAATATTGTAAGGAAGGATCAAATTATATAATAGTATCAAGCAGGCAGAAGAGACATTGCATAGATTATTCATTCAAGAAAAGTGCAGTTCTCTCAAGAAGACTTTATTAACAAAGACCTACCAAAAAAACCAAGTAGAAAATTCATGGTCTTTGAGCATTCACATTGGAAAGGGCCATGTATAGCTATTTATCAAGGTCTTAGTGCAGAAATGAACTGAAAATCACATGACCTTTAAACTTCTGAATGTACCTCATTAGCCCTAAGAGTATCACAGATATGCTGGGGCTTACAACCATTTGCAAATAGACCCCTCAGCAGAAAACCAAAGGTAGAATTCACATGCTAAGACACAGCTTCTTCAGTAGGTTGTGTGGACAGAGCTAAGGAAGTCAACTGGACATAAGAGGGCATGAAGAATGGAGAACCAGGTTTTAACCTCATTTGAAGCACACAGGAAGAGGCAACTTCCCCATGGTTACCCAAAAGCAAGTGCTGCCTCAGGGCTTCCTGCTGCAAAGAGCCATTCCTGACCTCACCAGCCTTATAATCTGCCGTATGGAACAGCCCTGCCAACTGTGGCTCTGGGTCCCACTCAGGACTGCACGTGCACACATTTCATTTAGATCATCATCTGTAGCCTGGGTTAGGCAGCGGTGAAACAAGACAAAACTGACAGCAATGGTGTAGTTGGAACCTACAGATATTTTGAAAGGTAGAAAATTATCTAACAGACAGTCTTCTTCTGAAGATTTTCCCTGTGTGGTGGAAGATGGTAAGGACTTTCTATATAGACATGATATGAGTTTCCCCCTCTTCTTGCAGCTTGTCACTTCACCTCAACAACATTTTCACTCCAGGTTTTTTTTAAAACTCTTTTCCTAATTTTTCTTATGAACAGAATTCCTTTTGGTGAGGCTTTCCATACAACCTCAGCAGAAGATAACAGTACTCTATGCCATGGGCCCTGTCTGGCCTGGGCATAACAAGCACCTTGTTAGGTGTCTATTTCCCAAATATTACAGTATCTAATAGCAAATAAAAAAGAGATTATTTTTGTGTACATTACCAGTACTCCTCTAGGAAAAAAAAAAACAGGAACCCTGAAACTGTTACAATGAGTGGGCAGCAAATGATTCCCACCAGAAAATGGCCACAATAGCAGCCTGTATTTCAGATAAACCTTCGAGGGCAACACACCTCAACATGCTGAAACCAAACTTGAATGCCAAAGTTCCAGAATTTACCGGACCTTCAGCACAGCAGACTAGGATAAAAACTGCCCTCAGAAGGCTAATAACCTTCACTCAGATTTGTCAGTAATTACTGGTGTGAATTGGAACTCTGTATATATTAGGAAAGCAATGCACTACTTTTGGATCTAAGAGGTATTTTGTTCACTTCAATGCATACACAAATTGTCTGTCCTATTAGCATTAAAAGAAGGTATGACTGGCACTGAAGTGTGACCAGACTTCTCAGATTGCTTCGATGTCTGGGAAGAAAAGCTCAGTAGATTCATAAATCTAATATATCCTTTTCATAATAAAACCTAGAGCAGCAATAATCACAATAAAGTTTTACAAGGCATCCTGAGAGGAATAAAATACTCACTGTTCTCTGCACCACCACTAAATACAGCAAAATTAGTTTTAAAAGCCCAAAAGGAATTTAAATTAACGGACTTTGTAAAGGGTGCTAGCAAAAGACTTCTGGGGCAGACCCTAATTATTGGTTGCTTTGATTTTAGTGACCTTCTTTACCTTATCTGTCTAAACAGACATTTAAACCAGAAAGTTTCATATGCCCAGGCAGTGTAAAGAAGATCAGACTCCTCTAAGTTGAACTGAGTTGTCTTACTGTACTTTCTCCATTAACCCCCGTTCCTCACAACACAAACCTGGGCACTAAACTCCATACCCATGTGATTTCAGTGGCAGGGATGAAATGCCAAGACTTTAGTGCCCCAAAGAGCCTACAGAGGCAAACCAAAGGCAGTGACAGTTGCAGGGCGTGTCTGCTGTTGTTAAGAAGTCTTGCAAAATTTCCACAAGTTGACAGTCCCCTCTAAGCATTGATGTTTCCTCTTTAAACCTTAATTTAGATTATGCTTTGCAGGTATAAAACTAACAGCAGGTATGGATACAAAAGTACCTAGCCTGATGCAATTACTGCCTGGAGTGCTCAAGCAATCTTGGCAAGAAGCTGATGCTCAGCAAGGCAGCTGGAAAACACTAAATCTCCCCCACATTAAATATGGCACAGGGAATTCTTCCAACACTCAGCAGTAACATACTGCTAGTCACGGACACTTCATCTCTCCAATTCTTAGAATTTCCACTCTTCTGTCCTCACTGCCATCAAACTCCTTGGTTATAGACCTCATAGAAAGGAAGCAAATAATCATCTGACAAGTACTATATGTTATCTGTCAAATAAAAGTGATTTTGGGGACTGTTCTACCATAACAGCCTTATCTTAGACCCACCAAAAAGGTCTGAATTTGAAATGTCAAACTTTTTTCTTATTTGAAAGCTGTAAGTGATTTAAAAATATTCCTGCACTTATGAACGATCCGATCTTAGAACAAATCTTAGTACTTCCAGCTTTGCTGCAAATGACTGAACTGCAGCCTCAGACAAATACTCAGCTATCTAAATCAGGGCCTGCAAACACTTGATACACAAACAAAAGCATGTATTCTATCAAAAACAGGAATAAAAAAGTCTGTCTGGAAAGTTATCAATAGGTTCATAAAATCCATTTTGCCCTGGTTTTCTTCTTTAGCCATGCTTTCATTGACTTTCGCCTCATCCTGTTTACAGGCAGGCCTAAAGGCCTAACGTTCCTCTTCACTTCTCCCTTTTCAGCCTCTCTTTTGGAAGTATCATCTGCACACCATTTTGACTACTGTCTTTCTGCTTCTAGCTCAAAGACCACCTTTACTCCCAGACCCATCTTCTTCTGCCCAAGTTGAAATCTCAGTCTTCCTCATACCTTCTCACCTCAGTTTCAAAGAGATTAAGGCATGTTTCTCCTCAGAACCATGGTCCTCTACCCTGATGGACTTGCCACTCACTCTGACATTCTAAGCTTCACCCTTTATTTGCTTCTCTTCCTAAGTTTTCTCATGCAAGTGATTTAAAGGCCCCGCGTACACAATGTGGTGAAGGCAGTGCTGTGCTAATTCTGTTTTTCATTTCAGTGGCAGAAACCTGAGCCTTGTCCCAAACCAACACTACTGTGAGATGTTACTCATTTCAATTTCAGCTCCCTCAAGAAGCAGACCCTCCAAGGACAGGCACAACTGAGTGCTCCAAATGACTGTCAGACACAAGCTGGACTAGATGATTTGGGACCTTGTGACAAGGAAGAGACAGGTTACAACCTCCTGCATCTGGTTGTGTAAGATGCACCTCCAGAGTGGCTGCATAACTCAGGTAATCTGCCACATTACACCTCCTCTTCAGCCTCTCAGCATTTCACATTTTGAATATAGCATGTTTCTGCCTCCTGCAGCTCCCTTTCACCTCTGCAGAACGCTGCAGCAGCTGTAGCACTCCCACCTGCTTTAACCAGGTCACATCTGTCTAAATGTCCCACCAGTGGCCTGCCTTTCTCTAACACATCAAACAACTGCTCTCCCTTTCCAAGGTTTCCACAGCTCACTCCATTCAAAAGCAAAACCTCAGCTCCCAGCCCTGTCTGAGCTGTGATGTGAACACACTGTCCAAAAATGTCCCATCTGTGCTTTTTCCAGCGCTTCCATTTAATCATGAAATAGCAGCCCAGGCACCAGAGGTGCCAGTGGAGGTGCCTGCCATGGCAGTGTTCCTTGGCTTTGACTCTCATTCAGTCATGTTACTCCTCTGCATGGGAACTGCTCTTTTTCCCTGTTTTTCTTTCCTGGAGATCTACATTGTTTATACAACACTGAGTATTGTGCTTATCTTCTGTGTTTCAGGAAACTAACATACAGGTATTTAATCTATCCAGCAAGTTTATAAAAGGGCAAACTCCCAAGATAACAAATTATCCTAACATTTCACATTGCTGTTATCCTTCACATCATCATCATCATGACCTTGGGAGTCTGCCCTTTTATAAATTTGCTGGATAGATTAAATACCTATTATCCTACACATACTGCGATAAATAACTCCTCTACATTTCTTGTTTTGCATTAGAAATCCTCTTTAGCCAATACTGGTAATTTTGCTTGCACTTTAAAATGGAAGCTGCTCTTTCTGTACACCTCATTCTCTATTTCATCTCCTACAACTCTATTTCAGCCCCACTGAACAGGCCAAACACAACTGGTTTTAACTATTTGCCAGCTAAGGGGTGGATGGGAAGATCTTTCACATCTGCTTCTCTGTACCACCTGAGATGCTGAGCTTCCTTCACACGTCCCGGAGGCACCTGCCACAAACACATTGTTCTAGCCTTCAAAGCATGCTGTGCCTCATCTACTTCATCCTTCACTTCTCCTTGCTATATCTTTCATTATTTTCTCAAGCTTCCCCACTCTTTTGGTATTTCTTCTTCCTCTGAACTACTTTTGTTTGCCTAACAGTGCCACAGGGGACACAACCAATATACACAGTTAAACATTTATATCTGGGTCTTCCTTGTATATCCCCAATACCATACAAACTTATACATAAAAGCACTGTGTCAGTAGCACTGTTGTTCCATAATAGAGGGGATAATTTTATGAAGTTATAAATCACAATCCAAGCATTCATAAGACTCCTTTTTACCCTTTCCACCCATTCATGATGTGCATTGTAACATATCCACACCAGCATTTTATTTTTTTTTTTAGCTGCAAAACACATCCTGCAGTATATAATGAGTGAAAAATGACAATACTCCTTCTGCAGGGTTATGCAGTTATAATGAAAGAAGAAATGTTTGCAGGGATGGAAGAAAATTCTATTAGATGGTATAGTAAGAAAAAGAGGGGGGAAAAAGCCATATTTTGGAGTCCAATATTCTTTTACCAGGTCCAAGAGGCTAAATGGTCACTGGGGACAAGTGCTTTTTGTTTGATGCTTTTTAATTATTAATCTTAAACCTCATTAAAGACATGAACAACAGGACACAGCTTTGATTGAACCCAAATTAGCCAAAAGAAGATGAATTTTTCTACACAAAGCTCCAAGTTCCAAACCATGCATCTTTCTACTGACCAGTAACTCTTCCATTATTATGGCACCTCTCTTTCTGTGGTCACACTATCCTTCAAATATAATACTAGATATCAAATTTAAGTGTTTCTTTTACAAAAGATGCCCAGACACAGAAGTGAGGAAACATTAGTTAAAAATGTGGTAGGGCTGTATGCTTTCACCAGTTCAATGAAGCTGGATTCAAATTACCCAACTGATTGAGAAAAACAGCCCCAACATTTTTTGACCTTACTGTAAGAAATACAGGGCAAAATCTATTGACTATAGTGGATTCCCACTTCTCTTCATCCTTCATTTGATTATGGCAACCATAAAGCAGCTGTGTGATCATCTTTTCCATCTAAGAAGAGGGAAGTGCAGAATAGCAATCTACAGCTGGAAAAGGGAGACAAACTTTTGTTCTCTATGAGTAAAACTATGAAAAATGTAGGAATGACTTCTGACCTTTAGCCTGCGGTCCTGGTCTCCACTGCACAGGGAATTTACAGACACTTTAAAGGTCTTCCACGCTGGATTTAAGTTATTCATCACAACCTGTGAGTGAAAATTACAAAAGGGAGCCATCAACATTTCCACCCCTCCAAACAGACTGCTCACAAGACCCACAGTTTGGAATACAGTATGTTCACCAGGAAGAGAAAGAAAGAAAGAAGAGCTCAGCTGGAGTTTTCAGAACAACAAGCATGAGATGGGTGTCCCTGAGCAACCTGTGGTTTGCAACACTCCTCAGGAAAGCCCCCAAAAGGAGCACAGGTGGGAAGTAGACCCATACACAGATAATGCTTCAGAGACAGCTCCAGCCCTGCCATGTCTCAAGTGGAGTTCAGAATTGATCTGGAAGCTGGAGAAGAGATGCAGGACTGGGCAATGGGGATGGGCAATGTCAATTTACAGGCATGTGGTTTGCCTTGACAGGAAGACTTCAAGGAATCCACAACAGGTTTATAAGCCTGCACATCTGCCACAGTTCCACCCTGTACACATAAACGCTACTTTTCAAGACAATGCCAGTTATTACCATAGAAGCAGTAATGTCAATGGGACACAAGAAACAAATGTAAAGCACCCAGATCACAAATCTCTCTAGGACCAGCAAGCCAGGAGGACGTGGAGAAGATGCAACGTAGTATTAGTGGGGCCATATGACACTCTCCCTAGCATGGTTTTGGCTAAATATAATACCTGTAACTCCTGACCTTCAAACAGAGCATCTGCCAGTTTAATTAAATTTGGATCTTTGGCTTTGGATCTTCCTTTACTGTAAAGGTGTATAAGTAAAGACCTGATACCCTTAATTAACAATTACACTAGACTGCAACACTAGAAATTGTTTTTAAATGTGGGTGTTTGCAATACCATTTGTGACATGGGAGACATAAACTATTCCTTCGGACAGCCCATCAGTGTCCTTGGAAAGCAAATCCAACTCCAGCCCTTACCTCAGTCCTGTGAACAAGTTGTTGGGTTGCATCATCATTCACCCGAAAAATCTCCAGAAAAGGATCAGATTTGCTGAAAAAATCCTAAAATAAAATATAGGACAGGTTACTCTTGAGGCTTCTTTTTCTTTGAGCTTTTCAGGCACAACGCACTGGTGCCTCCCTGACTGCTAATGAAAAAGGAGAACCAGCACGGTTTTAAAGAGATCCCTCGGTGTCTCTCAGCAATATTTCATTTCTGTCCTTGTCCCACAAGGATTCCTGTGGCCCTGTTGCTGTTCTCAACTTGACCATTTAATTATGGCATGGAACTGTGACACCACAATCCAGGGTGCATTGGGTTAAAAAAGACTGAACTGCCTCTTCTCACACATAAGCATACTGGTTAAAGCTGAGTAAAAGCTTGGTGTTAACAGGTTTTTTTATCAAACAGGAATTTGATAAGCTATTTTAAAGAAAACATCTCAAAATGATACATCCAAAGAATGCACCCTGGAGTGCAGAATTCAGAGAGAAAATCAAGATTTCATGTAAGACTCAAAATACAGTATCATTCCTAGCAAATAAGCACAAGGGAAGGAATTTTTAATATCTGGTTTTAACTACTAAGGTAGTACGACACAAAGGGAAAGATTTTAATGCTGGATGATGGCTTATATCACTCCCCGTTAATGCAAAAACAAAGCCTAATTCCTTTCAGAATTAAGGTACAAACAAAATAATCCTTCTATATTTGAGTTGCTTTGTGACAAATAAAAAATGACAAGCTGAAGAAACATTTGCTCTCATAGCTATTAACTTCTTCAAAGCTTTTTGGTTGTTACACTGCATCTATCAGCTTTGCATTATCTCACAAGAACATCCTCTGAATGGAATAGCAGCAATATAATGTGTGATTTTAATAATATTTCAAAGATTAATGTAATTCATTTGCTAGTCGTATAATGCACATCCTTCTTTCAGTATGAGGAGCAGTTACACAGTAATAACACAAGTACATGGCTTAACCTTTAAAAATGCATCTGCCTCTGTTTCTAAGCACCTAGTTTGACACATCTTTTAGTAGATTAATTTTCAGAGCCTGACTTGTTTTAGAATCAGGTTTGGGCATTAAATCAAAGGCCACTCAAAAAAGGACTGAATTAGCTAAAAGACTATAATTTTGAAAATTCTTCAGCAGCAAGACAGGACATTGATGACTGTTTTCTTGTGGCAGTTTAATACTAGGGAACTACATAAAAAAAAAAAAAGGCAATATTAGCTTGTATTTTGCAGACATTTTCTGCAAAATCTTTCCCAAATAATGATAACTACCTCTCTCAGAACAGGAAAAGCAGTTTGCCCGCCTCAGTGCTCATAATTTATTATAGCTATCATAAAAAAACATAGCTGCTTGTTATGGTAATTGTGACACAGCTATTAATGCAATAGAACCTTTCCAAAAGTTATTGTTCCACTGTGAAGTGTTCTCAGTGGATCTCTTGAAACAAAGACGTGCCATCTGAGCTGACAGGGCTTCAATTAAACATGAAAATGCAGTTAGACCTTCCAAACAAGCACTGCAATGAAAAATATAACCTTTATCTTCACAAAGTCAGTTCACTGCAGGAAACTTCCATAACTGTCACTTTTCTGTAATTTTCCACTGAATGTTTTTGACATCCCTCAGGAAAAATTGAGCAGGCTTTACTTGTTTTGTAGCTTCTCTAAAATTCTTGCAGTTTTATGTGGAGAGTATTAAAAACCCACAACAAATATATCTTGCCTGTTAAGTTATGTCAACAAATTTCATTAAATATTAAGAAAAATGTGTGGTTCACATATTTCTCCTTGGTGGAAGAAATGCATACATTTAAGGACCACAATCTGGATACACCTTCTAGGAGATCTCCTTTAAAAGATGCAGAAAGAAAATTCCTGTCCATATATCACTGCTGGTAATGGATAGAAAGAATTTATTTTTCTTTTTACCCTAAAAGCACACACACTACATCTCCCCACCCCTTCCTTTATCCACAGGTTGTAAGACATTAGGATTCTATTTGTCTTCTGCCATTCCCACAGCTACCAGTGGAGGAACCCCATGGCTTTCAAAAGTGACCCTCTAGCACAGCATGAATGACTTCCAGAGGCTGCCTCTGCTTTCAGGAGACTCCAGAGGCCATTTCCAGCCCTCAGTCTATTTCTCTGACATTATGTCTCTGCTCAGGTGTTCATTTCTCTGATTAGGGAGGGGCATGCAAAACCATGCTTAGTGTTTTACAAAATGGGCTTCTCTCAATTCTTTAATTTGGTTTTTGGTCTGGTTTCTTTTGGGTGTGTTTCATTTATTTTTTGTTTTTGTTCTGTTTTGTTTTGTTTTGTTTTTTTTAACCTTTATGTAACATCAGAGCACTCATTCTTTTTATCAATGGCTGAACTATGCAATTTAAACAATTTCAAACCTTAATAATAATAATTACTAATAATGCTTTGCATCTACTGATGTCAAAGTTCATTAAAAGCCATACCAAAAGCTTTCTTATAGAAGAGGTAAGGCAGTGTTCAGCCAGATTTGGAGCTACATCTCTAGATGGAAGAGATTGAAAGACTTACTGCCACGGGCTTTCAGGGATTTTCATCAACTGAGACAGGAGTTTTAATTCACATAACACACAAAGACTCACTGCTTAAGTGGCACGCTCCAGCATCCAGGAACTGCTATTAGGTGAAGCCTACCTTGATTGGACATGTTAAAATAGCAACAACAACATTGTTGCAATATTTCAGAACGATCCTTCTCAACTTATGACCATAAAGTGTTTTTAATCACTCTCCAAAGCTGTTGCCCAAACAACACTGATCTGACTCAGAGTTGCATTCTGGCAGTATCCTTTGAACTTATACCAGCAAGAATATTGCTTATATAAAGCAATCAAAATATTTAGAGATCACATTTTACATTTGTGAAAAAGCACTGACAAAGTGGAGTCTGACATTGCATAAGTCCTTCCATTTTTTCTAGATGTGACAGTATGTGGAACAGGAATAAACTTGCGTATGAGTTTTGGAATCACCTCTAAAGGTGTCTATCTAAAGAAAGGTTGCTAAATCTACATTTTGACACCTAAATAAATCTTGCAATTCAAAACCACTAAGACTCCAGCAAGTCTGAAAGAAGGTGGTAACTCATCTTTCAGATGAGAAGCAAATTCGAGTCTGAACATTCACTATTACTAATGATCCCGGACACAGTAAAGTTATTTACCTGTGTGTTCTAAATCAGATCCAGTACTATTAATCTTTCTGAGTAATTTTTGCTTGCCTGAGATCTTCTGGTAATTTAAACCAAAAATATTTTTCATCAGTTACAGCCTGATCTTGAAAATCTGATGTATGTACCCAAAAGTAATCTCACTGGTTTGATTTTAAGCTACTTACAGGTCAGATGGTTACAAGAACACACTTGGAGCATCCCATTCCTAAACTTTTGTATAGTATTACCATACTCTTCTAACAAGAAGCACCTTCATATGTAAGAAGGGACTATATACCTCAAATAATTGTATGTCTGCTATTACTGAAATAACAGAGTGTAGCTCACAAGCAGCCACCTGCATTTCTTGGCCTATGGGTTGCTTGAGATTCTTATTATAAATAAACTGCTAAACAACAAAAGAAATTTTCAGAAAGATGTACTCCTTATAATCATGAGTAGTGTTTGAGTCAGTGGGGAGTTGTCTTATTAAAGAGGGGAAAAGCTTTTGACAAATAATGCAAGAATCTATTTCTCATATTCATGGTACATTTTGGTGAAAAAAATGTCTATAGTGACTGAGCTGGTATGAAGTTTTCTAACTTTATTTTAGGGTGCTTCAGTGATATCATCTCAGACTACTTAGAGAAAGTTCACTTCTCTAAGCACTTCTGATCTGTGGCATTTTACATAATTAAATTGTCTTGGTTGTAGCTTAATTAACTTGTCTTGGGTTTAATTAGATTCCCTTGAGTTTGGTTTGTTTTTTTTTTAATTACTTTGCAACTTACAGAAAGCCTCATTGTGAACATTCGTCTGAAACCCTAGATGTCTTTAATAACATAAAGCAAAAAAAATATCTGCCAGGGAAAATCTCATCAAATTATACTTGCAGGCATTCTTCTATCTTTCAGTAAGGTTAATATCAAGCAGCTTACCTTGTCATCCAATTTCCGTGCACTGAAGGAAAGTTCAACATAATCATCATTGCCCGACAATTCCTCAGCAATCACCTAAAGGGAAAGATGCAGTTGAGCTTTGCTGGGTGTAATGAAAGGGGACAACGAGGCCAGCCCTCAGTGGGAAGCATGTAGATCCCATTTAGGAAACTGGAGTGGTAAAAGTCCCTCTTTGCCATCAGGAAGGGCTGAGAGATCTCAATGAATCCCACACCCAGCTGATGGGGTGTCACCTTGCTAAGCCCAGAAACCTGAACCACTTTGTGTCATCCACCTGCCTATGGACAGACACGAACATCTACTGCAGGTCCCCTTCCTCTGACCAAGTACTTCTCCTCGGACTGGACAGTGGGGAATTCTACAGTCTCACAGTGTCCAGGGCGACAAAAAAGCTATACAAGACTTGTATTCCATGGGTCTAAAGCCCAGTTGTTTTTTCTGCTGCTTCAGCATCATTTGGCAAGCTAAATGGAAAAAGGAGGAAAGTCACCTCTCCTTAGCTGCCATGAAAGCCATACCTGCAGTAGGAGAGTTCTGGTACAGTTTCTCTGCCATAGCCATATTGGCAAAACCATTTTCCATAGACACGGTCAGAAAAAAGTAATACTAAAATAATATAGTGTGACCCTTTCAGATGGTGTAGGCTCTGCAGTTAATGGTGTCAGTCACTGTGCTGTTCAGTGTCAATAACCAAACCAGCTCCAAAAACCATTTCAGGAAGGGCAGCAGCTGCCAGAGGCAAGAGACACAAAGGAAGGAGATTCAGGAGGCCTGTGAGGAGATCCAGGAGGAGGCATGGAGAAGAGGTGAAGATTCCCTCTTGGAAGGAGGTGCTCTGTGCTGGAGGAGGCACCTCTGAGGGTGTCCTCCCACAGGTAAGGCTACACTGGAGCAGACACCACCCTGAAAGGACTGTGGCCCACGTGTAACCCAAGAGAAGAGATGAGAAAATGAGTTAAAAACAAAAAGCAGCAAAAAAACCAGCAGCAACAACAACAAAACAAACAAAAACCACCCTCTAAAAAAAACAAAAACAAAAAAAACCCCAACCAACCAAAAAAAAAACCCAAAACCAAACAAAACACCTAAACCAAACCAAAAGAAAACAAACAAAAAGAACCCCAAAACAACAAAGAAACAACAAACAAAACAAAAAAAAAACCAAACAAAACAAAAAACCCCAAACCCTCAACATCACTGTTTTCTGATCCTATCCTGTGCCACTCATCACCTCTCCAAAGGGACTGAGCACAACATGCAATGAAGGCAAAGGGAGTGGAAACTATGAAGGGGCGGGAGACTTGTCTGAAGTTGAGCACAGGGGAGGAGAGGAAATGTATTTTCCCTAAGCAGTTTTTTTTTGTTTGTTTGTTTCTCAGTACCCAATTCACTAACCATTTATGTTGATTGGCAGTTAATTAAGTCAAACTCCCCAAGTTGAGGCTATTGTAGCTGTGACACCTCACAGCAGCGAGCTGTGGTGTTTCTCCATGCAAAACACTCACACGCAGCCTCATAGGGGCATTGAAAGTACCATCACACAGGCACAGACATATGTGATGTGTCACCACTTCCAAGCAAATAAACGTGAGCTTGCTGGGAATTCGGCCCACAGAGTTTGAAACATTCCTCTTCCAGGTAGTCTGATGGTTTCCAAGACATGCTGAAGCTGCCTGTGCAACAGCGCTCTGGATTTGCACACCAAGTTTCACAAATACTTTTAACTGCAAATAATGAACCCTCTCTGAAAAAGTCTGACAGACTTCCCATTGTAGAAACCCAACAATGTTCCGTTTGCATCCCACAGCCATATTATAAAATTGTGTGGATGAGACATTACACAGTCAAAAGGCTCATAAAATTTCGGCAAAACATGACAAGACAGGAACTTTCAAAATCCTATGAAAAACCCTGACTCAGCATGCTGAAAAAGTTAGGAAACTAGAATTTGTAAATTCCACAGTTGACAGACAGCTGGGGTGTTTCCAGGTCCAGAAATAATGATAAATAACCCGGTTTTACTTGTTCTGTTGAGACAGAAAGCCGAACTTTCACACAATATTTTTTGTCTAGGTTCAGTTTTCTCCTATTTGAGTGAAGTCAACTTGCTCTTTAGTACTGATGGCCAGAAGCCAAGGTCTGTATTTCATGGTTTTCATCCAGTATTAGGCCAGCAGGGACTATTAACTCATTTTCTCTTGTCTTCTCTTTATCACAGTGATGTAATTTTTGCCAGAACCCTCCACTAACAAGCCTAATGATTTTAGTTGTACTGGAGCATTTGTGGGTTTACAAGACTAAACTCCTTTGTGTTCCTCAAAGATCAGGAGGGGAGTCCAGAACACCACAGGGATGGATGAGATTAAGAACTCCCAGATAATCTCAGCAGGCAAACCACACCAAGTTATTTAAGGAGCAAAACTCTCTCCTCGTTTTATTCATCCAGAGGAGTAGGGAATTCCTGTCCAACCCCAGACCAAAAATGAGTTTACTCCCATCCAAGCACCAAGGAAGACATCTGAGAAATCCCTGGGCTCCCTGAAAGCATTATTTCTCACAGTCTGTTGCCTCTTCTGCGGCTGAAGGCAGGAAAAAAAAAATCCAGGCAATCATGCCCGAAGAAACCACCAGGTTAACTGCACATCAAGGAAAAAGAAACCCTTCTCAACCCCATGAAGCAACAAAGGAGAGAGCCCCAAAGCAGAATATTTTATTATAGCCTTTGTCTTAATGCAGAGCTGCAAATGTCCCAAGGATGGTAGTTCAGTGCAGACAAGACTGCTCTCCCAACAAGCCAGCACAGGGAAAGATGAAAGAGAGGTAATATACTGATCTGCAGATCTCAAGATACACCTGGGGCTCTAACAATACAGTCTATAACTGCTTTACAACACAGCTAAAACTAATCTCATCAAACTTTGGAGTTGCTCTGTGTGTGTTTGGACTTTCTGAGTTTGTTTTTTTATTTTTCCCTCTCTCTCTTTTTTTTTCTTCTTTGTTTCCTGTTGCCCCTCTGCCCCTAAGAAATGGAAAAAAGTCCAAGGGAATGAAACATGAGGCTCCCTCATGTGTCAAAGCAGGTCAAAATTAATTTCTGCATGTTCTACTCCTTCAGCTTAAAGTCTTAAAGTAGCACAAATTTCTTGCTGTCATTCAAGTACCTTAAAAATAGTACTAGTGGTAAATATTGTGGCTTTTGTACAAATCATTCATTATTTGCTGCCATTTCCTTACAACAAGCCTTTGTCAGAAACAGTACAAGTAATCAAATAAACAATTGAAATACACTTCTTAATCAAGGGCTGTTCTGGTGACTTAGCAGGATGCTTTCAGGGAGAATTAGTCACATTAGATATTTCTAAATAACAGGAAAAAAGAGTGTTTCAGACTGACTTACTGTTATAGATGACTTTCCTGCTGTGTTACCATGTTTGAGTAAGGACTTGGAGAGTTTCCTCTGAGAAACAATCTGCACAAAAACAAAAACAAAGAGAAAAATAATTAGAATCCATAGTAAATACATTGTTTATTGTGATTTAATTTTTTTTGTTTTGTATCTCAATTCACAATCAGAGTTAGCACAGTAAGACCACGACAGAGAAGGTTCCACAGGAAGACTGCAGAGAGGATGCAGTCAAGAACAACCAGGCAGGTGGGGTCAAGCAGAAGGAGGAGAACACAATTTCATAGAATAGTGAAAAATACATCACAGGTTCTCCTTCAGTATTGCAGTGATGGTGACAGAGGACAGAAGCTTTAAATAGACTTAACAGATGATAAGAAAGAAGCTGTACACAGCAAATCTATCAGAGATGCCTCAAAAACTAATTTACTTTTATAGGAAACTGAAGTGCATTTATAAAGAGAAGGCATTTATTTTGTTTCAAAATATCAGCAACTCTAAATTCAGGACAGAAGCAAGCAATCTGCCCCACAGTTTTAGTTCCAAAATTGTCGTCTTTGCTTACCAGGCACCTGACCTCCCATAGAATTCATCATTACAAAGGAACTTGTTCATTAACCAAATTATAAACGTATTTCAAATAAATGTTATCAGAGTGACACTGACAAAAGATGTTATTTGCCATATCAGTAGTAACTATAATTGCCTACAATTCTGAAACATTTAAAACTAGACAGTAAAACTATAATAGCAGGATTGGTAAGCTACGGTGATGTCCCAGTCTATTAGGTCCCTCTTCTTTGCATGTTGTATTAGTCTATTTAATTTTGAAATGATTTTAATTATTTTGAAATTATTTTAATTATTTTAACATTTTAATTTGTTAATTTTTTTTAATCGGAAAACTTCTAAATGTAGACAGATGCAAAAGTAACTCAAAACACAGCTTAGAAATCACAATATTACTTTTAATGTGACAAAACTGTAGTAGGATTGGGCTGCGCAGATACTGAGAAAAGACTGATTGTGTCCTAGGAAAAATCCTAACCTCTTGAAAGGGGTTTTTATACCAGAAAGAGTCCTTTCCACATCCAGCATTCCTTGCACAACTTCACAGGATAGACATATTGGCAAAACACGACGAAGTATTAGTTACAAAACAAAGGCAAACATGAAGTGACAAGAATAGTTCCAGGCTCTTCATTGGAGTCCTGGGCAACACACGGATTTCTGCAATAAACCACATGGGTAAGTAGTGGCCAGAGCTGGAGGAGTGTGAGTGATGCAGAGCTGCAGACAGGCAAAAAAAGTGCTATATGACAGCAGTGAAAGGATGTGAATTTGAGCTTAACATCACCACGGGGAAACGTGTTTGTCCTGCTCATCAATTTGCTGAATTGAACAGAAAAGCAAAAGCAGCACCTCAGATTATCCTCAGCTGCTGCCTTGAAGGAAGCAGCAAGTCAGAAGCAAGTTTTAAACAGGTTTTAAATATGAGCTAGGAGGTCTGTCACAGGGCTGGACATCCAGAATCAGTGTGTCCAGCTTCTCCTTTCTACTGCAGCCATCTCTGACAGATGTGTGTTGAATTTCAAAAGATAACCAGAGGCAAAGGCAAACACCCTCCCCTGCAAAAGTATTACTGTATTCATTATACTTACTGTAAATATATTTTCCAACAGCTAATCCAATTCTCTGCAGTTTAAGTCCATTAATTCTGTCTAATGCACCATGAATAACCAAATCAATCTTTTCCCCTTTGTCTTTCAGGTAATCTTTAGATCTGAAAATTCTCCACAGTCTTCTTTACTACAAAACCCGAGTTTGTCCTATCTTTCCTTTTTCACCAAATTTTCTAGTCTTCAAACCATTCTCTCTGTTCTCTGATGGGCCTTCATGGATTGGCCCACAGACATGCTCAGAGTAATGGTCAAAATTTGGCATAATAGTCCTGGCTCTTCCTATACTGAACAGCTTCTCGTTGCAAGACTGATACACTCCAGAACTGCATTTCTCTTATTTTAAGAACACTCTGATATTGTTAACTAATGTTCATTTTATGACCATTTCAGATTGCCAGTTGTTTCTTACCCTGCATTTTTAACATCTGGCTATTACTTAAGTGAATAATTTAACATTCCTTTTTGGACTGCCTTCCATAAAGCAATTTGCTGCCATCATCTCACTCCAAGTTTTCCAAATTAACTTCTGGATTTCAACACTAGTGTTGATCAGTGGTGCCAACAGACAGATCAAGCAAGATGAGCAGTACTGACAGGATTCAGAAGTCCTTTTTCTTCCCTAGCATCTGGAAAATTCTGTTTGCTGTGACCCCTTATGTTATCCATACACCCATTTTCTTGCCAGCTAAACAGTTCCAAGTACAAATCATCGCACTCCTGTGAACAGTGAGGTGCAATTAAAAACAAAAGAAACTTGTTTGAGATTCTCAGATGGCAGGTAATACAGAACTATGATAGATTATTTTTTAATATATTATTAAAGCATGGGGTTTGTACCAACCAGACAATGAATTATGCCTGCTGGGGTGCAGGGCCCATTCCTCTCCATGACCTCTCCTCCTTCCCCGAGATGCACAGACAACTTTTTAAAATACATTAAACTTTTCCACTGAAAGCTGTGAGTATTGTCTACCAGAAACCTCTTCAGATACCTTACATATACGTAGCCATGGTACGACATAGAACTTGGATGGGAGCCTGTCCTTCAGCCAGCCTCCTTTTGCTGGATTTCCCCTGCTAAACTATCCAGATTTTTACAACTCCCTTTGCAGCTTTCAGAAGGGTCACAGCTTTCAAGAGGCATCATGCAGACAGACACCTGAAGCTCGGGAGCTCCCATGCAGCTGGCAGATAGATGGCTTGAAGTTCCAGAGAAGATAATTTATTCTGACATTCTCATTAGTAGACTGCATTAATTACTCTTGCTCTCTAAGCCATTAGCATCACTGTGACACAGTAAGCACTTTGCATATGTAAATATGTGTATTTGGGTGCTGCCATTTACCAGTTGTTAATTAAGGGGCCAGTAAAATGAATCCTCCATCTGGCAACATGTGCCAGCATCGTTGCCTCAAATTGTATTGCAATAACTATCAAGGAATCTCTTTTCCATAGTAGTAAATTGACTTTTTTTCCCCCATGCACTGTGCAAACCAGGTAAAAGAACTGGTTAAAAGAACTTCTTCTATGGAAGCCCCCATCAATTATCTGTCGTATTTTGTGTTAAGGTATCAATGTAAATCTTCTGAACATTATCATAAAAAGCATTTTCTGACCTGATTGTCAGACACCATGTCCTAAACAATGGAAACTCAAGGGTTAGGAAGCATTAGCCTAAGTTCAGAGTTACAGAGATGGCTGAACTGGCAAGATGCCTTACCAAAAGGTAACTGACTACAGGTACTTCGTTTGTCGAGTCTTTGATTTGACTCCGATTTAAAAAACTTGCAATTTAAAACTTCAGTTTCAGAGAAAAAAGGGTTTTTTCAAAAACTGATGTGAAGTGCAAAAAGTAAATGTCTCTCTCCTATCTAAAACACAAATAATAGAATCCAGTTCAGCCCTAGCAAACCTCATTACACTTCCAGAACATGTATTTTCGTGAACATTTTATTAGAAACATGACCAACCAGTAAATAGATGGATGTAAAAACCTGTCCTGGTTGGACATATAGAATAGAGTTGATTTTCTTCTTAGTAGCTGGTACAGCACTGTGTTTTGGATTGAGTATGAGAATAACATTGCTAACACACTGAGTAGTGCTTACCCTAAATCAAGGACTTTTCAGTTTCCCATGCTTTGCCAGTGAGGAAGTGCACAAAAACCCAGGAGGAAGTCCAGCCAGGACATCTGACCTGAACTTGCCAAAGTGGTGTTTCATACCACAGAATGCCCTGTTCAGCAGATAAACTGGGAGGAGTTGGCTGAGAGCTGTCAATCACTGCTAAGGGATGGGCTGGGAATCAGTCAGCAAGTGGTGGGCAATTGTATTATGCATCACTTGTTTCTCCTGGGTGTTATTTCTCTCTCTCATATTCATTATAGCTATTATTATTGTAATAATAATATTTTAATTTTTTAAAATTATTCTACTGTCCTTATCTCAACCCATGATGTTTACCTGTTACCTTCTCTTTCTGATTCTCTTCCCCACTGGGGCAGGGACAGGCACGGTGTGTGTGAGCAAGTGCCTGCCTGGTGCTGAGTTGACAGCTGGGGTTAAACCACAGCAGCCCTTCTTGGTGTTCAGTTACAATGATAGGACCTCAGAGATTTCAGAGGTGAGACTAAGACAAGTGAAGTCAAGTTCATTTACAGACACATACAAACTACTATCCAGTTCTAATTTAAGAGTTGTCACATGCACAATAAAACATCATATTGAATATGTTTGCAAGATGTGGAAATAGGAACAGAATTTCTGAGAAGGAGGATATGCACAAGAAGTTATTCCTACTTATCACATATGCAATCATCTCAACAGAGCATCATCTTGACTAGTTTTCTGGTCTGTGGTAAGACTGGGGTGGGAAATTCCCCTGAAGGTGGTCTTAATTTGCCTTATTATAGACAAGCCCATATAGGTTAAGGACAGATCTGGAGAGATGCTCAAAATTGCTGTAATGAAATCTGGATTCACATCACTGTTTCCAATTTAAAGTATAAAAAAGATGCTTTGCTTTTTTAAAAAAAAATGCTTTAAAAGTATGAACAGATGCAAGACTCTAAATAAAAGCACCAAGGCACTGACACCAGCTGTGTACCATGCACTGCTCAGCAGTCACTCAAGAGACAAGGACTCTGGTGAAGGTTTGCTCTCTCTTGTGCCTGAGTCGTGACTAATCAGCACTCTGGAAGATGAGCTGGGAAATGTAATGACCCATTTTACCTGGCTTGTTTAAGAAACTTCTAAAACATAATTCTCTGTGTGGTCCTTTCTCTGCCAAATGTAGGGATAACTTTCAATAATATACAGAATTCTCAAGGTTCATAAATCAAGCTGAAAAGAAGATTTCAACATAGCTTTTCAACCAAGTTATTTCAACAGCATTTATTCAGCTTTGCAAGGTGCCAGAGGCCAAGTGTCTCAAATTCATTATTTGGACTGCCCTCTTCTGCACATGGGACTTTCTTACAGGAATTCCAGATTTGGTTATTTAGACAGCCAGATTAAGCATAAATTTCCCTTCATAGTACATAGCTTGAAGAAGTCTTTGTAGCCTCACCAGCTGGGATAGCCAGACAAATACCTTTCATTTCCTAGCACCTCTGTGTTCATTCTTCTCCCATATGCATTATTCCTGTTATACGGACTTGCACAGTTGCTTAACTTGCTTCTAGCCAACCTCTTCAGGACTGCAAAGAGCACCTAGTCACATTTTAGTAGCAATTACTAGCATTTTCCCCTTGATCCAAATGCCTTTTACACAGACTGAATCTTCGTGATCAAATACATTTAAGTGCCTGGAGAAGCAATCTCCCACCACACACTGTCCCCTAGAACCGTGCTGATATGTCAAGGAAAGGAAAGCAGCCATCAGGCTCTTTCAGAATCAAAGGCTTCTACTGAATCTTCCACCAACCCTTAAGTTGTCGTTTCACCTCAGCCAGCAGCGAAACCTCCCACAGTCACTCATTTACTCCACCCCAATGAGATGGGGGAGAGAATCAGAAGAGCAAAAGTGAGGAAAACTCCTGGGTTGAAACGAAGACAGTTTGATAGGTAAAGCAGTCAGCTGAGTCACCTCCAGAAAAGCAGGGCTCCATCACACATAGCAGTTACTTGGGAAGACAAAGCACTGTCACTCTGAATCTCCCCCCTCCCTTTTTCTTCCACCAGTAATACATGCTGAGCATGACACCTTATGTGGTATGGAATATCCCTTTGGTCAGTGGGGTCAGCTGTCTCAGTTGTGTCCCCTTACAACTTCTTGTGCACCCCAAGCCCACTCCCTGGTGGGGTGGGATGAGGAGCAGGGAACATCTTGATTCTGTGTAAATGCTGCTCAGCAATAACAAAACCATCCCTGTATTATCAAAACTCTCCCTAGCACAAATCCAAACCAGAGCCCCATTCACACTACTATTGAAAAAAATTAACTCTACCCCGGTCAAAACCAGCACACCTTCCAAAACTCTGCAAATTCTTCACTAGACATCTCAGTGTGCTCCAGTGGATGTTGATCCCTGATCAGCTCTGTGGCTTGATATGGTTTCTAACTCAAAAAACAATACTTGCCCCTCCTATCCTGGGCACTGCTTCAATTTGCATCTTTCCAAATTGCAATTAAACTACCTCACTAGATGTGTAATGAGCACTGTAAGCTCTCAGGCTTGTCCCTGCTTTTGGCATCAGTTTAGCTCACGCACCAGTGCTCAGCATAAACCTCATGCTTCTAGCCTGCTAACCCACACATCTCTAGCTGTGATATTAACCACTGATCATCTGCTGAACCTCTCTGAGCTAAACTTCTCATCTCTTTTTTTCGCTCACACTCTACATGGGCTTCTCAAGTGGCATCTTTCACTCAGCTGTTAGCATCTTGTTTTAAACATGGCACTACTTTGTTCACAGCAGTCTGTGCACATCCCTGTGCTGGGGTTTGTCAGGCCAGCTGGGAAGCCCATTCTACCCAGGCTGCATTTCTCTGTGATCTAAGGATTTACACTTCACAGCACCACTGTTCTGCTTCCTCCTCTCTCCTTCAACATCAGCAAGTGCTAACTCTGTGCCCTGAAGCTGTCTTTTCCAAGCATTAGGCCTCAATTTTTAGTTACGATTTAGCATCTTAAGATGGGCTCAGTTTAATACTCCAAACTGACAAGACTGAGTCTTCAACCTTACATCAGCCTTTCATATTTTCATTTTGTTTCTCTTAGTTTAGAGAAATGAACAAACATATTCCTTTTCAAAGGGGATTCTTCAAGCTTCTGTAATACAGCAGCAGTTATCCCTCTCCATTAAATTAACTAACTATTGAAACACCACAGGTGTAAAACTCATTTTATAAGAAACCTGTCTCTGCTTTACTGTCATCCTCATTCACCTCACTCCTTGCAGAGAGAAAATGAATGTTATTCAAGCCTTCTTTGGGAGGAAGCACTCTGTTGGGTCTTTCAAGCTGTCAGGTTTTGGTGTTTTTTGCTTGTACCATGTTGTGCTCACCACTGTTTGGATTCAAAAAGTGAGACAAGTACTCACAAAACTTCAGCCTCCAATTTCAGACTGCTCAGCACTGGATGGCAACCTGCTTTTCTAAAGTTGGCTTGAACGAGTTTTCCAGAGACTCCTGAAGTTACAGCTCATTTAATTGTTTGCTACAAGAGGTGCTAAAATGCACAGTTGGCCTAACCTAAAACATCTTTTATCTGAGTTCTGTTCCCTTCTTGACAAGCATTTGCTATCTTGCTAAGCTGGGGGAGAGATTATAACACGTACAATGAAAATGACTGTATTCACAGAATCATTTTTATCCTCGATGCACAGCAAGAGAAGGATTCTGTGGTATCTAAAACATAGGACATCAACACAATCACATGTATTTACCAGTTATGCTATATACTCTTCCCTTTCAACTTAAAAGCAAGTACAACCCTTAAAGGCTCTTTTTCACAGCTATAAAGTCTGCAAATGAAGGACTGCAATACTTTCAGGATATTGCTCTAAGTAGAAAGATACAACCAGAGTGACCAGACAAATGACTGGAAATTTAACATTTGTCAAATGAATCTTGAAGCTTTGTAAATTAAAATATTATTGCATTCTTACTATAATCCATTCAAGTCAAATACTGTAAGCTTTGAAACACCCATAAATAAAATGTCAGACCTTAATGATTTTTCACCTGTGTAGGTAAATAATAAGACTAACTGGAGCAGATGCAGCAGAACTGAAGTAGCTCTGGCTCACAGAGCAAAAACTCTCATTCTTCACACATTCATCTTTAGCCTGATTTTTGACAAAGCAAAATTTGTACATCTCTGATGTGCTTGTGTTTGTCTTGCTATCTGTCTCCCAGCTGCTTTTGAACTCACCAAACATTTTTCATGAATGGTGGCAGACAGTCACAGGTGCATCAGCCATGCTACATTTCAACGTGAAGAGAGACCAGACAGCAGGTAATGCCAGTGACCTGACTTCACTCTCACGGAAAAAAAGGTTTGGGGGATGAGTCACAGATACCACGAAATCCCTCTAAGAGAACTACTTCAGATGTACAGGACCCCAGTGAAGGAAGTTTCATCCTGTCTAGCTGCTCACAGAATTCTTGTTTCTTCGTAGAGACGGTTTCAGTGCTATAATCATCCCCTCTGTACTTATAAGCCTTTCTGTACCACACTCACCCCTCTTCAAGATTTCCTTTGTTCACAATAGACCTGTTCTATTTACAGCTGAATGATATCTCTCCCTGTCTCTGTGAAAGACCTGTACCTGAAAATAGTCAATCGAAACAGAACACTGAGGAAAAAAGATATCCTTATCATGAGGCATAATGTTATTACAGAAAATAGCTTATCAATAGCATAAAAAGTCTTTGAATTTAATTAGTATGCAGAGTAACAGTCCTTTTAGAACTGATCATAATAATAACTCAGTATAACTGCAAGCTACATTTTAAATTACTTTTCTAAAGACTGCTACAGTAATTCATACAAAAAGATAAACCATGTAAAAACAAAGCAGTACAAACTGTACAAGTAATTCCATTAACTTTGGCAAGATTCATCTAGAACTGAAAATCTCAAAGCTGCAAAGACCATGCTGCAATGGCAAACCAGGAGTTTCCTGGGGAAGGTGAGATGTTGAAAGGGTTTGGTAAAGACGGTTGTGATTTGCTTGTGCTCTGAGTCAGCCCTGGTAGAAAATGACATTCACATCTAATAAAGTACATTATTCATCCCTCTAATGAATAGAGCAACTTCATCTGGAGGAGATCAGAGGCCAAGTATTTAAAGGTATCTAGACACCTAAGGAGGCATACAGACACCTAATGAGATTTAGGAATTCAAATACTTTGAAAAAAACTGGTCCTATGTCTTTGGGATCTCAGAAGCAGTTGATAGTCTATTAAACAAATATTCTCATACAGACTGCTTCAGTTTAATTAATTCAGGTGCAATCATGGCTCTTTTAGCCTTTCTCTAATTCAAGAGCAAGGGGATTTGCAGTGGCTGAAACTGAACTAATAATCAGTCAGCATTTTCAAGTGCATAATCTGCTAATGGCATATATTATCAAAAGCACACAAGAAACAATTATACTCATTATGAAGAAGGAAGACTTTCAATCTAATTTGTACACAAATGTGTGTATGGATAATATTAAATCTCAAAATAATACTTGAAAGCGTTCTTCACAGGAAAAGATATACACCTCTGCAGTTTTCTTCTGCTACTAGTTGAGCAAGTAAGGGAATAACAATATTTTAACATTTCTGCAAATTAAAAGAAACTAAACAAGGAATAAAATCCTAAGTCTGAAAGTGGTAAAGACCAGCCATGGTAAATACTGAAAGAAAAGCCACAGAGGCTATTTCCACAGAATATGTCACAGAGGATAACTCAGTCCACAAACCTGGGATGGTTCACAGCATTTAAGAAATAACAACTTTACTGGTTCCCATAATTTAATGATATTGCAGGCACAGCTGGGCAGTAATTAAGAATGTCTTGCCAATGTGAGTTTGTTCTGTTCTCATCAGAAAAACAATTATTCATTGAAATAATTTTTGTGAGTTCTTAAAGAATAGACTAAAACTTCAGGGTGAAACTTCAGAGGCAAAAAGTCTTTCTAAGCCACCCTCCTGACACTTCATTCCTATGTGGTTAAAAAGGCAGCTTTGGCTGTTAGAAAGTTTGAGCTCTTACTGTACTAAATGATGCAATTTTAACGCTCTATAAATTTTATGGAATATAAAACCCAAAAATTCCAATAAGAGAGCTGTAGAAGCTCAGAACATATGAAGGCACTAATACATTAGGTGATCCTTAAGGCCTCTTTCAACCAAAACCCTTCTGGGATTCTGTGAATCTAATTTCACAAATACGCTTCTGAAGAACAATCTTTGTGAGGTTAAAAGCACAGTATAGTTTCCTTGCTTAAACAGCCACCATATGGCTGTACAACTTCACTGTTAAGACCTACTATTATTAGATATCAGTTTTATGCAGTTACTTAGAAATTAACTGTAAAATGGAAAGTAATAACATAGTTTGAAAATGTACAGGTTTTAGTTATGTGCTTTAACCTACCATTTAACAATGTCACTTTACTTAAATAATACAGCATGGACAGCTTAATTACTTGGAGTAGGGTACATTTTTTGATGTAAATTTCCTTAAGAAATTCCTTTTTATAAAATGTATGTAATTGTAGACCATTAGTTTAAGACTATGCTACTGAGGAAAATTTGTTTACCCTTTCTACCTAATGACCTTCTGTAATATATTAGGGCTTTTTTGATCTGGCTGTCATTCCAACTGTACAGAACACATTTGTTGATCTGCACATTATCGAGACACTCAAGTAGATGAGAAACATGAATGCAGAAAGATCCTTCCTGAGTGGAGGGAACAGACTTTTTTTACTTAAAAGCACACAGAAAAAAATTCCCCCAAATGCTTTGCACTACATCTCCTTTTGTCATACACTTCAAGAGATAATCTGCCGTTGTTTTATCTCTGAAAAGGCAAATTTTGACCATGATGGACAAGGCAATTCACTTTAAAGATGCCTCTATTTAGGACACGTTTTCTTAATTAGCCCCAGCAGGTATCTATCCACAGCCATTTGTTCCCTGTCGATGTATTTACTCTTCACATGCAGGTCTAACTGACTGCATGCCAGGCTGCTGTGAAACAAGGAATTTATGAGTAGAGGCACAGAATTGACTTGTTCTGGCAAGAGCAGCGAAAATAAATCTTGCTGAACATCCAGTGGGATGTCACCAGACAGTATATGGTTCAGGATCTAACAGCCTACAAGTCACTGCCCTCATCACTCTCTTGGAACACAGATTTATTCGAGCATTTGGGAGGAGATTACTGACACCTTCCAAATGAATGCATTTCTTCATTGTTTGCATCCAAGACCTCAGATTTCCAACACACTTGTACCAATGGGGTAGGACACATGTAGGATTTAGATAAGAAGAAAGAGAAAACTCACTCCTGTCTGTCAGCTTACTGTGTAACTATGCTATTGCCGTTCCCAGCATTAGTCACTCCTATTAATTTTGTTTCAAGTAGGAGTGTTGCATGATTTGGGCAAACATGCAGATTTACTATGCATCTAAGTGATGATCTACAAACAGATAGAAGTAGTAGTGAATCTCTTACAGATCAACTATTACCTAGAAGAGAGCATAGAAGATCGTACTTTTAAGGAGGGGTGGGAAGGGAGTCACAGTCTTTCAGACTGTGTTTAAAAATCTACAGCCTTCCTGGATATCTCAGATAAGACCTACTCGCATTGGGAAAGTGAATTGAGAGGCAAGCACACACTCTGACACAAAATCCGGTCTCATTCAGGCATTAAGTGATGCAGAACAACAAATCCATGTCAAAATTATCTCAAAGAAAAGACACGGCTCTATTATCTTCCTGAAAAAACAAACAAACAAACCAAAAACCAACCCACCAAACAGCTAAGCATGAGTGTAAGCTCCATATGTACAGTCCATGCTGTAGAATTTTCGATGATGGACTCCTCCTAAAGGCTTCATTTGGATGACAATTACAGTGTTACTATTTTGGGGGGTTTAAATCAGTCTAGGAATTATATAAAGTCTAGGAATTATTATAAAAAACTAGAAAAGGAGGGAAGGGAACACCATGAAAAACAGTCTAAATATGAGATCAGAGTCCTCCAGGCTACATGACTGTGAACAGAATCCATACTGTTATTATTTTTTCTTGGTTACCATTAAAATTACACTGCAACCAAACCAGCTGCGTGCTATTTATAGCAATCAAATCATTATAAAGACATTTGTGCTACAGGCAGCAGCAATGACATTTTTCCCTCCCTTCATTATCAAGTCAATTAAGCAAGAAGAACATTATAAGAACATTTTTCTTTGTCTCCCATTCACTTTGGTGTTATAGGATAGTTTATTTTCATTGATTAAGACACAAGAATCCTGTCAAATGAACAGACTTTATAGTACACTGTAAATATCCTAAATAGCAACACCTTCAGGTTGACCTTTCAATTTAGTAAGTGCATGTATTTCATAATATTTCTCTCACTGAGAGGGCATTTCCTCATTCAGCATGTTTGGTCCAGTGGCTTTGGGAAGGAAACCAAAGTGACTCATGTGTGGTGGGGCTGAGGTAGAAACAAGAAAAGGTGAGAAAACAGGAAACAAAAGCTTTGCAGCATCTTCCATGACAAGCTACCATGTTTAGAGTACAAACTAATGTGGAAGCACTGCAAAGGATAATCTAAACAAAAGCACTGCCTGCTCTTGTCACCCAAACTACCACAGCACAGAGAGCAAATTTACACTCAGTTCAGTGAAACTGAGACAATCCCTGGCACTGAAATTGTGGACAAGGCAGAAATCTGTGAAGTCCTGCATGACAAAAACTGGGCCAGTTAGAAATAAGCTGTGATAGCTGGGGCACTGTAATGTTCAGCAGTATGGGAATTCACTGCAGACCCGGCTCTGATCACCTCTAGATATTGATCATGTGGGTAGGACTCATCACCCTTAAACTCAGTAATATAGAAAATTAGGTATCTACCCTAAGCCAGCTGTCCAGACTCTCCCGACAACTGATGAGGAAAGACAGGTATCTCCTGAAGACAATTTATCCTAATCTGTGATGGCTGTCTCAGGTAGAATGAATCAACTGCTGGAACCATCTGTTTCTCTCCACTGAACTAAAGATTGAAATCAGAAGAGGAACTTAGTCAAGACACCAAACTTTTGGATGACTGAGAGTTGGGGAAATGAATCCAAGCCTAACTCTCTATTTGCCACATCACCGGGCACTACCCCATGTGAATCACGAGTATTTTTAAGTGTTCCTTGGACTTGGAACTTGCTTTAAATCCTACAAAATGTTAGGAACAGTAACCTTCTCCCAAATCAGCCTGTTTTCCAACATTCAGTCTAATAAGCACGGGCTTTTACTCTCCAAGGTCAATCACTGATGCTCTGTTTCCTATAAGCACTGGCTCACTTGAAGCTGCCCTACAGCAGTAAATCAAACCAACAAAAGTTCTTAATTATCCCGTTCAAAGCGCCGATGAAGAATTTTGTCATGAATGACAAACCTCACCCGCCCTCCACTTAACAAAGCAAAGTATTTCACATCTACACAAAAGAGGATCGAGAGGGAATAATGGCAGCGATACCTACTTGTCCAAGAGTGCACTCCATGCCACCAAGGAAATCTGCTTCCTTCAGCCCATTGTGATTGCTGCTGATGTCATGCACTTCAAACCGCAACCGCTGCACCTCCTCAAAATAGAAATCCACCGTGAACAGCTTGGAGAAGACGGGATTGATGCAGGTCCGGATCACTTCTGTCCTGTCAACCTGCCAAATAAAAAGAGAGGTCATATGAATGGTTTCTCTTTCTACCCATGGTGGACTTCCAAGAGCTTCTCAAATACTCTTTTCTCGTTTGTCAGGACTGACAGGCCACTTCTGTGCAGGGCTGACCACCAGCACAAGATAAGGCCAACTTCCCTTGCCTCTCTCTTCCAGTGGGGCTTTGGCAGATATTGGTAGCAACACTGGGCACAGGGTGAGCAGTGATTGCCTCACCAATTTCGTGGCAGAGTCAGGAACCATGGGTAGGCAAAATGACTGTCCGTGCTGGGCTAATAGCTGGGACACAAAGTAGAGAGTAACTATAAATTTCCATCCCCAGCAGTACCCATCCATCACTACCAAACAGCAGCAGAGCGATACAGTTTTATCAAACTAAATGGGAAAGAAAGAAAAGCCCCCCAGTAATCAGTCATTTTGGACAACTTGCATGATTAAGGAGTGGAGAGCAGGATCCACAGCAACAACTTGTCTTAAAAAATACATCAATTTTTCCATCTAAGTTGGCCCAAAAGAATCTGATGGATTATATTACAGCTTTCCTCTGCCTATGAGCCTTAAAACTGCCAAAGAAACATCATTAAATCTATATTGCTATTTCTTTTTTAAAAGTGCTTTCTAGTTCACTTAAAAACTAGTACTTGGGTTTCCTATTTTTGAAGTAGGCCTTTGCTGCTTTTCATTATGATGCATCATTGATGACACCATAAGCAGTGAAGCAATTTCCCTTTTTCCCCGTCTTTGCCCTGGCACATTAAAAAAAAAATAAATTAATAATTTCGTAAGATTAAAGGAACTGATCCTGAAATGAAGTAGGACTTGGGCACATCAGTCACTAGACAGGAGATGGCTCGTGTGCCATGGAACAGACAAATTAAATTGCTCAGAGGAAGAGTGATGAGATCCTTTGTCTGATTCCTGATCAGGAACATCTGTTGTGCAAAAAAATGACAGCCACTTTCTTCCCTCTTCAGAGTTTATAATGCACTAGCCCGGCTAGTAGTTATCAGCAAGGACACAAGGAGTCAAGTGAATCAAAAGCATGGGAAAAAATGAACAGTTCCTGGTAGCACAGATTTATTTTAGGGCTCATCAAAGTGTCAGATTGACAGCTCTGACAGATGAAATCCTTTAGCTAATCAAGAAACAGATGCTACCAGTCCTTGAGTAGATGCAGACCAATGCTACCATTGCTGTTGTCTCACACAGCTGTATCAATGGGCTCTGACTATGCCAAGATGAGGCCAACCACAGAAATGAAAACAGCCTTACTTATCAAATCCTAATCTCTTTGCTTAGACTAGATGGGTATGATCATTTTGATAACAGTGATGCAAAGCATAATAAGAATAAAATAAGGTGAGACAAGAGACCAGCTGCCTACATTCAGATGCTGGTCTACCTCAAAATTTTTTTGTTATCTCCACTTGCAATCAGTATGACTTCAAATTGCTGCTACAAGATGAAATATTTCCCATGTCAGATGACTAACCAGTTCAATGGGACGCCCCTGAGATATCTTCTAAGTGGAAAGTGATTTGATTCTCTTGCAGAAGAGTGGTCATTTCATTAACTTGTGCATCAGTAGATCAAATAATCAAAATATTTAAATGATCAGTTCTAAATCTTCATAGCCACAGCAATCTCCTAAACTCATTCCTTGTATAAACTGCTATGGTATCATTTTAATTGCTTCATTAGTACAGCAGATCTCTTCAGAAAGCCACTGAAGTTTCTGCTACAGAAACACCTCTACCCTTCCTTGCTTCTAGAATATGGGGAAAGGGTTTTCCACTGTGAAGTACTGCAAGATTTACACTTGTGCCCATCACATGTTAAATACATGATGTCACTTCAAGGCAGTGAAGCACCTGTAAGTGGAGACACAGGTCTGCTAACAGGGACATTGAGAATTTCAGCCTCACTAAGACATTGTTTGCTTTTGCTAGCCTGTGATTGACTGACATCCTTCCCTTGCCAGACACTGTATTGAAAAAGAGCCATTTCACTGAATTTCCCATCTTCCCACATTACTGAGATGATACATCAACCCAGAGCATGGGAATATGTGAGACAAATGTGTATCAAAAGAAGCAAAGCCAGCATCTCCACAAGCAATATAAAATTCTCAGCCATCAGCACTGTGCAATAGCATTAACCCTATTAGTCTGCCTTGCCTTCAGTCTGCTTTGTCAGCATATTTTACACTTATCCTACTTGGTTAGAAAGTCTGGAAGGGTCCTCAGCATGGGAAGTCTTGCTCCATTCCCCTGCTTTGATCACTGTGCAGCAGGGCTAAGCACTGATAACCAGCTGGAGTGATTCATGAGGAAGAAGCAGGGGCAAATGGAACAGCTCAATAAATTCCCTAGCTCTCATGGAATGCTCTAGGTTAGAAGGTGCTGTACAAACACATATTAGAGGTTGTTCTTTCTTCAGCATTCCTGCTCTCATATTCAATGGTAAAACCCTAATGCTCTCTTTAGAAATGCTGGACGAGCACAAAACCTTAATGAAAACTGGTGAGAATACTATTGCTAGCTGCAGTTTCATGCTGATCTTCATCAAAGACACTTAAAAAGAAAACCAACAAAAATCCTGACTTGTTTTTGACCACAACTTTTCCCAATACCTGCACGACCTCCTTCATTTCCATTGAAATACGGCGCCATGCTCCATGCTAACTCAAAACACAGGTTCATAGCAATCTGAGAAGATATCAGCCTCAAGCCATATGCCCCTAATCCTGTTGTCACTCCAAATCAGTAACCACTTCCACATGCATGGGTGATGAAAACACAGTTCAGCTTTGCCCAGGCTCAGTAACTGAACATTCAGGAAATTAGAACTTCTCAGCATGAATGCTCTCCAAAACGAGGAACACCAGCAACCACATGAAATCCCCATTACTGCTGTGGAAGACAGGTTTAAGCCCAACAACAATATGTTATAAGCAGGTGGAACTTGTTGCAGAGAACACCAAACTTTTTGGCAATCTAATCCTGGGGATTAGGTAGAGTTTTCAATGGAACATGGACAGAGGTCATGCCCACAACTTTAGGATTTGCTGATGCCTGACATACGAGCCATCTGTTGTTTCTGGACTTTGCTAGAACAAGGAATTTCTCCAATTTATTAAAGCAGAACGAACTTTCAAAAGAAACAACTGACAGCTACATGCACCTTTGGGCAGTGTCAAGAGGTAAAACTGACCTTAAAAAGCACAGTGCTCATCTGACACCATGATCTGAACATCTGCTTCATGGTGCAGCTTTACCTGCACTTTCCCTTCAAGGACAATTTATACAGAGAAAAGGACTTGCATCTTCACCTCCTGGGATGGACTCACGCTGCTTTCCCTCTTCATCTCTTTAGGTCCTTGTCACTTCACAGAAGGTGGCACCCTGCTGAGGAGCCAGCATTACTTGGCAGGCCCATCTGGATGCAGCCACGCTGTGAGCTTCCCCTTGGGGAACTATGAATGACAATCAAACACCAAAGTTGGCATCCACAGTCTAAAGCTCCAACTCAACAGCGGGAGTTAAAACACAGAGAAGAAAAGGGCTTCTTGCTTTGGGCCTTCTGAATCCTCTTGTCAAACCTGAAGGAAGTTGGAAGCCGGGTTTGACAATGTTTGTCTGCCTCCCTGTTTGCCCACCATCACTGCTGGGGAACTGTGGAACCATCTTTTCAGTCAGATAGCATCAAATTAAAGGAAGCTCAAAAGACAGATAAACAAATACTAAAATTCAGGCTTCTTATGCTGTTTATGTCTTTGGTCTGTGAGCTGCTGAAAAGCAGTAAGCTTAGCAGAACTGTGATAAACATGGTAGTTTCAGTGAGGAAATAGCTCTTCATCCAAGAAAAAATTTCACTCGCAAAGAAATAATTCAGCAGCAGTTGAGGTACGGACTGAAGGTCTCCCCTCCATTTTCCACCATTAGTTGAAAAATGAAGTTTAGGGAAAACCATCAGTCTGAGGGACATCTTTTTTCTTCTTCTCTCAAAACTAGACAAAGTATAAGCTATTGAATAAACAAGGATGAACAAGGATTATTTAGAAGGTTACTGTCACCTGGTATCTAAGGCTTCTCATCCCTTGGGAACCAGGAAAATGGGGAATTATCTACAGGATCCAAAGTTGTGCACCTCAAGGCATGCTCCAATATTTAGCACAGATCAGTTGTGTGGAGAACTTCATGGCCCCCACACATGACTGGTATCCAGCTGTTCTCCACTTTATTTCCAGCAAACATGAAACTAGCACAAAAGCAACACATTTTCTGGGGTTGTTACTTGGATATCTTTGAGGCAAAGAGGGGCCAAGGGCCATGTCTTCTCAACAAAAGGACAATTTTTGGGGGGAAATTTCCATCAGGCTCATGAAATAGCATGGCAATGCTATAGTCCATAATTATATAGTTGCCTTATGAACTAAGGCAGATCTTTGTTCTACAGAACTATGGTCTGAAGATTTATACTGGTGCTGCAGTTCCTTAAGTGTTTTAAAAAATCTGCTCCAAGAGCCATAAAAATGCAAATTTCATTAAACAGAGAGTGTGTGCCACTGTTCAGACCAAGGTGTGCTTTTGGTGGCTGCTGTATATTTAGCAAGTTCTTAGTCCCACAAACTAACCCACTGTTCCCTATGCATTTTACAGGCCAACAAGTAGGGGGAAAAAAAAGACTATTTTCAGTAAAAGTCTTAATCAATCAGAATCATATTTGTCAGCTGAGATGACAAAAAAATAGAGAGGTTAAGGGGTAGCATTATTTTTAGGTCATCTGAATTTTAACAATACTGAAAATTTCCATGATACAATACATTACATGGAGCTCTGATATCAAGCAGAAAGCAATTTACACTTTGCTAGGCAGTTCCTGAGGAAGTTATTAGTACATATTTTTTGCACTATTAACAGTGCTTTCTCACCATCACATTCCTATTCCACAAATGGAAAGTCATTGCAAAGGTCACCATAATTTATAGCCCTTGTTTTCAGTTTAATTGATGATTGAAAACAGTGGAAAGAAACCAGTAGGTCTTTAATTCTTTTTGAGCTGTAGAACTCAAAGCTGAGCACAATTTTCTAAATGTCAGCAGAAGCGTTTTGGTTTTGGCTTGAAGAGAAGCATTTAATGTGAACGGTCTGAAAATTACTTGCAATTGTTTTCTTTTATTTGTGTATTGATATTTGTATTAGACAGCTTGTAAACCTCTAAGTCACAACCATGAAGACCTGCTTTCCAACACTACAAAATGAATATACAGAAACAGCCCAAGCCCCAAGTGGCTTCAGTCTGAACAACTGAAATTACAGTCAAAACAAGCATTATTATTTCTTAGTCGGATAGTTCTTCATTGAGGAAGTCCACCTCTCAGTTCAGACCCACCTGCTGGACTCTGCTTAATTACTTTTACTTTCTCAGTTACCTTTCACTGCTCACTAAGCCAAATGTTGGCAAACAGCTCAAAGTGCTCCTAGTAGTTCCTGAGACTGGGGCTAATAATGATTTGATAGTTTGATGCCCATATGGGCCATTCATTAAAGAGTTGGACTTGATTATCCTTGCAGGTCCCTTCCAGCTCAGGAACATTTTGTGAGATAAATATCCATCTGTGAAATACAGCAAAAATTCTGTACTCAAACTGCAACAGATCATTTATTATACATACTCTGTGTAAATTCTCTGTGAAGTTCCCAAATGGAGTCGATATGCTCAAAGCTCTTAAAAGGAGAGGGAAGTGTGACCGTAGATAGGCATTTGCATATAGTTTGTCTTATTCACTCAAAAACAAAGTATAATGTAGCTATAACAGTCAATGCACAGTCACTCAGTGTCTACACTTGAGGAACTGTGCTGACTCCAAGCCAGTACAGGTTTCAGAGCCTCCATCTGAGCAAGTCCAAGCTCCCACAGTTGGAAAATGTGAAAAAACTCCTGTCGGTGCAGTATAGGCTAAATGCAAGTGCCAGGCAAATTATGGTAACATGGAATAGGGACATAGTTCCATGGGATTGGAAAGAGTGATGCTCAATCCCCAGTACGATGAAAACAGGACCCAAACTGGTGGGGAGCTCTTGTGCCAAGCGAAGTACCAGTTTTCTGGAACAAAAAAGACCCCTGAGAAAGCTACAACACTTCCCTTTGGCTTTCAGACTGTGTGTGGTTGTTGTCATTGAATTCCTTGGTAAGTCTAGGCTTTCTAGGCTGCATAAAGATTCTGGAAAGTGCAAAGGTATCCCTCTCACTGTCCTTTAGAACAGCTCAAATACTTGGGAGAAAAAAAAGTGCTCAACTAATGCATTAATGCACAGTCACAGTGCTCCTAAATGCACTAGCCACCAGGTTTTAGGATACTCTCCTCTGGAAAGAAACACCTTCATTTCATTCAAATAGTTCTGGGAATTAGCAGACACCAATTCTTCTCAGCCTAATGTCAGACAACCCAAATATTTTGGGCTGGAGTGATAATTTTTAGTCACTGCAATGAAAGTAAACAGATTAAAACTGTTATCTTGTTGTGAGACTTTGATATAATACCCTCAGATCTCTAAGTGTTCCCCTGATAACACAGCTGATGGGACTCCACCTGCATTTGGCAGTTCTGGGAGACATCTTCTGCCATGATTCTCTCACAGTTTTAGTTGGATGGCAATGATGCAATTTGGGTAGATTCTGACCCACTATTTCCTACTAACAGTATTTTAAAAACATATTTCCAATTAAAAAAAAAAAGGCATGCAAAATATTTTAAACACCACATAACACAGGGTGTTTTAAAATATTGAAATTTAAAATATTAAATATTAACATGCTAGCATTAATGCAAATTAATTTATATAATCTATCATGTTATAATATTAAAATGCTTAATAGTTAAATCACACAAAACATTTTTACATTTTTTAAATTAAAGTCTAAAAGGCTAATTTTGCTTAGTGATAAACTGCAAAGCAACAAATACATACTCATCCAGTAAAAAACAGACACAGGAATGTGGCTGAATCACAGAGAATGATTTATCTCTTGTGTCCCTGAAGTAACAGAGATGATCAGGCATTTTACAGGGAAAGAGTGTGCCACTGGAACATGCACTTAGGATAAACAAGAAGTCAGCCAGAGAGGTTTGATGAAACTTTTGCTTGGAAGGGTTAAAAGCTGTTCTTCCTGAACCCCTGACCAAGGTCTCAGCTCTGTCTGATTTAGACCAGAAACACCAGCTTTGGTCCCTCGCACCACTGGGGACCATCTGAGCCACCAGGCTACTGGCTATTCAAATGGTTCCCTCTGCATTCTGTTGCCTATATTTAACGAATTATTCATTCTCCCAGAGAAACATATTGCAGCCATGTCCAGCCACATGACTTCACCTTTCCTGACCATGAGAAATGCCTTCAAATGCCATGTACAATCTCCAGTTTGCTTGACCCACAAATGCAGAGCCATACCGACGGGCAGAGGGGCGGGGGAACTGCTGAACTGAGACCAGCTTCCCAAGGAAGCTCCTCACATGGAAAGGTGAAATGTGTCATCTGCAAAGGCTTTCACTTACAAAGAAAGCACTTTCACTTACAGCCTGCCCACTCCAGGCTCAGGCATGCTGAGGAAAACAGGCGCACCAATTTTAATTCCTGTGAGTTTAGATTTGACATAAAGCATGGAATAGCAGAGAACTCCAGCCCTGAAATTCTAACTGATGACAAACATAAATGCTGCAGCTTCTCTGAGCTGAACTGCAGAATTTCCATGTGGAGAAACTGTAAAACATGAAGCTTTTTGCATCTATTGACCTTGGGTTATAAAGCACAATACTTCTTGCACCAGCTGCTGCACTGTGAATATTCAAGCCAGTTTTGAAGAGGCAGTTGCAGAACATGCCAGTGACCCTGAAAAGCACTATGTCTCTTTGGAGCACATCATTAATGCAGCACAAATTAAGGTCTTTCCAGCGAACAATGATTAACTGGACTGAACAGTGACAGGACCATGATAAGGTAGTGAGATGGCACTAAATGTGTTTTACAGAAGATAATTTACATTATTTTACATTGAACATGGGAATACTGGTAATTCTGAATTTTTGTGTGCAGTATTTTAAGCCCTGCTAGAGATCAGAAGGACAAGTCTTAAGAGAGAATCAAATCAGGTATGCATAACAGACTTGGGAAAGTTCTTGATAAGCAGCAGAAATTCCTACAAAGCAGCACAGGCATTTAATCTCACTTGGAGCCTCCAGGTTAGGCTCCCCCCGGTGGTCAGGGATCTCTTTTGGCCCTCACTGTCACCACCTGGGGTAGTGCTGATGCCTCAGCAGAGAGGTCTGTTGAAAGCCCTTTTGTCTGTATCCCTGCTTAAGCCATGAAATTGTTCTCAAAATTAGCTATGAACTCAGAGATGACCTAACACAACACACTCTTGGGCACCCAAAGGTTCAGGCTCACGATTCCAAATAACCAGTCGCTGCAGAACTTTGACTTTTATGGCAGTGTTTCTTATTTTAACTAACTTGAGATATACACAGTACTTTGGAGTGTATTATCTGTCTATGAGACAGAGACAGCAGTCCTCAATAGGAGATGCCCCTTACAATGAGTGCTATGCCAGACCTCTGATGCCCTTCTTCAGCTGAGGGGAGTGTATGGCCCCATCTTCTTATGGGAGCCTCTGTGCTGATGACATGCTGTGATCACAGCACCACTGAATGGTGATTTTTCAAAGGCACCCCTTCCAAAAGTCTTTTGAGAGCAGTTTTCTGTTCAATGTGAATTGCCACTGGTCCTCTGATTTTACTGCCAGCTGTCACACACAGCAAATTACAACAGCTCAAGAGCTGCCTTTCTGCTGTAACACTTGACAGAAACCAATGAGCACTGAGTTAAAGTTTCAAAAAGATTGAGCAGCCACACATACATACATCCTGATGATGATGCCCAGAGAACTCCTCAAGGCCCCTCTGCACAAGGCAAGCCACTGCAGGAGCTGATATTCTGGAAGCCACCCCTTCCAGAGTGACCATGGCCATTCCATGAGTTGTTTTGGAGCTGACAGCAATAAGAGTGCTGCTCTCTCCTCTGCACTAGCTTAACTCCTGCCATCATTAAAAAGAGACAAGCAATGATCACGCTACTCTTGTTAGAGTGTTCAGACAGCAAATGAAATTACTCATGTCAAAGCCCTTTATCTTATTCTGGACCTTCACAGCCTTAACAACCGCAGAAAATCAGTGGCTGTAGAAATTTTTGCTACTAAAGAGTACACCCTCTGAGGTACTCAACACATCCTGACCCAGCCACAAGTAACACAGAATGACCGTACTGAAATCACTGGGTGGCAGAAGACACCCATGTGCTGTGCTCTCTGCATATTTAACAAGTGCTCAGCAAACATTAACACAAGTGGATAATGACCCGCATCAACTCATGGGATAAGGTGCTGTAACTCACTCAGATGTGATTACACTGGCATAAGAGAAAAAAGAATTAACTGTTCCATGGAAGTCTTGAGTGCTACCACCAAGTTGAGCTGTGAAGCCTGGATGTTAGATCTTTCTTTAATTTATATCCCAAATACAGCCCTGGCATTCAAAGACTATGACAACTGCCATCTACTATTCCCCAACCTTCATTTGATGTTGAGAACGTCAATTGAATCTTCTTAAATTACCTGTCCTTGAGGACACAGGTTTTCTGGAGAGGACAAAACCAGTCCTTCAAAGTAGTAACAAAAATATTTACATACACCATTTAGTTCCACTTTGAACTTGCCACAACTAGCCAGCCTTGCAGTGCCTGGCAGTCATCTGAGAGTCAGAGCTCTGTGCAGCCATTTGAGAGCTTTTCAGCTCGATGTTCTCCACAGGTTAGAAAGTGAGTCTTGAGAATAATCCTCACTGATGGAGTTCCAATTTCATTGTGTTTGTAGGGAGAAACACAGTTTTGTTGGCTATTTCTGCACAAGAAGAGAGAGGTTTTTTATTAAGGTATGTATCAAATACTTGGCTATTTTCCCCTATGCACATGATATTTTAATGTCTCTTGGTCAGTTAAATTTTAGGCTCTTTACTTTAAAAGGAAATTTTGTGTTGAATATTCTTTTGATTTACAATGCATTACAGGACCTTGCCTGCATGACAGCAAAAACAAACAAACAACCCCACACTACAAGGAAATATGACTTAAAATGTGCCGAGTATGTGATTTTTTTTTTTCAAATGCCATTGCTGCAGCATTTGGCTACAAAGAAATTAATTCAAACTCACTCTAATCAGGATGCAAAGCAATTATTTGCTAATTCCACCTTTCATTATTAACTAACTTTCAGAATGAATTTGTAGTATTGCCACCCTTAGAGAATATCACATCCTGGACACTGGGCTTCCACAGCATTTACACGCAGCTGCTTCTTTTCCTGTTGTCCTGGAGGGCAGAAGATTTAGAAGACTGACAGATTTGTTGTAGTGCCAGCCCAGTCAAACAGAAGGGCAGGTGTTTGGTGCTGATGAGCAGCAGTTAAGCCTGCAGAGACCTTTAGAAGTGTGCAGGGTGGCCCAGGACTGAACTCTAGACAAGGTGATTGAGAACAGAGAAACAGTAAGTGATGGCATGATCCTTTGCTCACTGAGTATGAGTATGGCTACACTGTACTACACAAGAAATCTACACCGCTTCACTAATTTGCTCTTTAATTAAGTGACCATAAATAGTATTTTGATAATTTCTTTATACCGAGAAAGATTTCCTCTCATACACTCAGGTAAGTCAAGCATAACTAATATAGATTCTCAGATGGGTTAATGAATTATGTCAATTGATACAGGCCTAGTCAAGTTGTTAGTTTAAGAAATTAATTTTCTAATGAAGCTCTCATAATTAGAGATTTAATAATTTATCTTTAATGTTCTAATTCAACAGCTAAATCAATTATCTCATGGAGGCACTAGCAACAGGAAGGCAATGTACTGTTACACAAGACACACACTGCTTTACCAGGCTTTCCTGAATTCCTGCACCAGAAGTAACAATTTACAAGGCCAACATAAACCAGCCTGAGTCTTCCCACACAGCTGGGGAATTTGGACCATGTGTTCGAGTGACTGCCTAGAAAAACAACAGATTTGTTGTGACTCAAGTCCATTATAAACTACTCTCACTCTTTGGTTCCTCTTCTACATGCGTCTTAGGAAGTTTGTCAATGGGGTTGCCATTAACTGAACCCGTAGCAGCCCAACAGCTCGATCCACTACCCAGGAACAGCAGTGGAAGCCTTTCTGTGAGCAAGTGCAAACTTCAGGACATAGAGCATGACTTTATTTGTTCTTCAGCCCACTTACTCCCCCAAACACACATCCTGGTATCGAACAGTACACAACTGATTGGAAGTAGAGGGCAAGTTTAGCTGAGCTGTGTTACAGTTTTAGAGACAGCATCATATCAGACTCCTGCCTTGGGATCTCTTTGGCGGGTTCTTCTATTTATCTGGTAATATCTAATCCAAAATGATTTCTGGAAATCAAGATCCTTGTAATCAAGCCTGATACACATGGCATGATAGCTAAAGATACATAAATCCAATTTGACATGACAACAATTTTCCCTCTGACTGTAGCCAGAGATATGCTACATAGTGGGACCTTCTGTACACATCTGCCTTGCCTACCAGCCACCTCAGGCAATAGACAGCCCAAAGCTGCTTCCTGTAATGGCTTCAGGCTCTCCTGGAAAGTGTTACAACTTTCAGTTCAGGGGTGTTACCTTAGGACAAAGCAGCCAACAGGGAGAGCACAGCATCCTGTGGGAGACACTGCCCAGTAGGACAGCAGTCAAAAAAGCGGTGCAAGAAACCGAGGCCAAGAGTATCACAGAACAGCTTCATCTGAGCACCCTTCAAAGAAACCCTATGGACCTCACAGTAAGCCCCATGAAACTGCAGACACTAATGGTAACAACAACTAAGCAGAGACAGCAAGATTTGGTTTTCCTGGCAGACTTTAAAGTTTAGCTATGACTGGAGCTACAAAGGAGCAGCCAGTAGCAGGGCAGGTTTGGATGGAGATTTGTCAATAGGAAGTACACAGCCTCCCTTCTGAGGCTCCTATGAAGGCTGACTTTAGGCACAGACACATGGGCATGAAAAAAACACTGCTTCAAAATCAAAACACTGCCCAGGCTGCTCTGACTTTGAGAGCAGAAGCAAAACACTAAGCAGACCCAAGCAGTTCAGCGTGCTCAGACCACAGAGCAGGGGCCCAGTTCCTACAGAGTTTGCATGCACAGCCCAACTGGGGTTACAACCTGATGGCTTAGTGGGAGTCAGTCCTGCCCAAGGCTATTCAGAGCCCTCACAGCTTCCCATCCCTGGCTCCTGCCCTGGGGGAACCACTGCAGTGGAACATGCTTAATTAGTTACTAACTAATGCATAAGCCACTTGGTCTTTACACATGGGGTCCAAAAATTCAATTTTGCTGATATTGCTGAAAATCTGTGAGCTCCTCCAGGGATGAAAGGCATCACTGAGAGCCATTTGGGCTAAATACACCTGAATTTCATGCTCTTTAAAAAAGAAAAAAAGGACAAAAATTAATACAACTAACTGTATGATCATGTATTTTCTTGTCCCAATAGACTGTGCTTGACCTACACAGGAGTACCACATTTGGCAGTGAGGCTCTCCTGTCTCCAGCTTTAAGGTCCTGTAAAATTGTTATAAAGCAAAGAAAGCTTTGAGTGGATTTCAACTCTCTCTGCATACCTGAGGTCTTTGTCTGATACCAGTGATGCTAAATTCAACAGAACTCCAAAATGCATTTTCAGATCTTGCTAGAGAATAAAAACGGAAAACAATGCAAACCAGTAGCACTGTTATTATGTATACTGTTATTATGTATCTGCAGTGTGAAATGTATTGATTTGCATAAAATAGGTGATATTTTATAAACGGGTCTTTCAGCATAGTAATATGCTAATATATTTCAGCCATGCATTTTTCCAATTGGTGTATTTGGGAAGTTTATCCAATGATTCTATAGAAAAAAAAAATGCTGCCCACATATCTCCTCTAAAATTCCTTTTGACAAGAGTACTTTTCAATACCTTTTCTGTGCAACATGGAATTTTCTATTAACAAACTGATATAGAAATGAGAAATGTAAATAAATAATCCTTGAGGAAGATTTGGAACACTGCAAAAAATCGTTCCTGTTGTACAGGTTCAGGTAGATGAGAAAATGCATTCTTGCATCCTGTTCCAAATTAAGAGATTTACAATGCACTCACTCCTCTCCTGTACAGACAGTCCAACCCCAAAAACTGTGCAGACTGGACTGAAGGATGCTCTTAGTAGCAATTTCAGCTCAGAGCCTTGTGTTGCCTATGGGTAGGGCTCTATTTACACATGGGAGGAGTGTGTTGAGGCTCACTCTGTGCCCCCTCGTTGAGTGGCACTTTTGTGAAAACCTCCATCAGGCTGCCACCCGCCCCAACCAACCCTGGCATTAGGTACATTCTGAAATGGTGCAGTACATCCTTCAGCACCTTCCAATGACTGACAAAGACAGTAGAAAACTGTCTCTGCAGTGACCAAGTACAAGAGGGATTTTGGCTGAACGATGCAGGGCAAACCGGGAGCAAGATGTCAGGGTGCAACCTGCATCGATCCTGCTCCTGTAAGAGCATCATCTGTGCATAGGTCATACTGAAACAGCTCTTTGGTAATTTCAACACTGATGGGTTACAGGCAGGTTGTAAGATACATGTTTAAGAAGTCCAGCCTGTGATCCATTCCCTATCAGTCCACCGTGTGCTTGAAGGTGGTCCCCTTGCCAGCCCTGAAATGCACATAAACATCCTGCACTAAGTGACTCATCCCAACACAGAGTTTCAGCCCCAAACATGGAGCCTGCTCTTCTTGCATGCTGAGAAACAAACCCAGGACTTGGTTTCTGCCAGGTGGAGGCAGTGGCATTCATGATCCAGCAGAGTGACATACCATCCAATGGGGAGAAGAACAGGTGAATAGCTGAGAAGAAGATGGCTAGAGAAGAAGAAAGGCTAGGGAAAAAGTGACAGCAGTAGGATGAAGTTCCCATAACGTACCCAGGAGCTCATCCACTATTTTATTGCATTCCTGCAGAATAAAAAGATAGTGGTATGAAAGAATAATTATCACAGACATGCTGTTCTCTTCAACTTCAAATGGGGAGAACCAACTGCAGTAGACACTAACCATGACAAAACATGTCAACATTGAGGCACAACAGAGACATAAGTGGTCTTCAAACAATCTGCATCTCCAGAAGGCCAGCTTCTTTTAATTTAAGAGCTGCTCCTCCTAACAAATTCCTCCCATTTTTTGATAGGAAAATCTTTTTATTTGATCAGAAGAAAGCGACCCAAGGAGAATGTCTTTCTTCATGTAGACATGTTGAAAAACAGGAAGAAAATAGTACGATCAATTAATTATTCATTGAGATTGAGTCCTACAGTCTTTACCCTTCTTTGTCTACTTCAGTCTTCTACCCTTGCTTTTATTTTATCAATAGCAAAGAATGGCTTCATATTTCTACCAGTCAGCAGATTTTCTTTTGTCTCTAACATCACTTCATACATTTGCACAAAGCAAATCTCACAGGAGATTCAGCAGTGGCCTTTCATTTTGGGCATCTTTGTTTCAGCATCTATCCACCAAGGTATGTGCAGTCTGATTTTTAAGGCTGCTGTGCTCCTGGCACTCCAACTGATTCCACCAGGGACTGTAAGCACTCAGCACTTCTGAAGGTCACATATGGAGTGGTGAGTAGAGGGACGGGCACAATCCAGCTTGGAGGTTTCCCACAAGAGAATACATCTCCTCTCTGAGGCATGAGGGAGCACAGAGGATTGAATGAAATTTCTTCTGGGAGTTACACAAAGTTGTGTGCTGGGATGCTACTGAGAGGGATGGGAGAAAGGCTGGGGAACTTGTAGATGTATTGAAAGCTTATCCACAATCCTTTACACTGTTCCCAACTGTCCCTATTTTGCTGCAAAAAATCAAGAACTTTGGCACCTCTTGTAAAGATCCCCAATATAAAAATACAAGTTTTCTTAATGAAAGTTCTTTATGTTTTTAGGAAAAAGTTCTGAAATACAAAGAGAATTACCTATTTGTTTGAAAATTGTAAAGATCCCCAATATAAAAATACAAGCACCTCTTGTAAAGATCCCCAACATAAAAATACAAGTTTTCTTAATGAAAGTTCTTTATGTTTTTAGGAAAAAGTTCTGAAATACAAAGAGAATTACCTATTTGTTTGAAAATTGTAAAGATCCCCAATATAAAAATACAAGCACCTCTTGTAAAGATCCCCAACATAAAAATACAAGTTTTCTTAATGAAAGTTCTTTATGTTTTTAGGAAAAAGTTCTGAAATACAAAGAGAATTACCTATTTGTTTGAAAATTGTAAAGATCCCCAATATAAAAATACAAGTTTTCTTAATGAAAGTTCTTTATGTTTTTAGGAAAAAGTTCTGAAATACAAAGAGAATTACCTATTTGTTTGAAAATTGGATGGTAGCAAAAAACTAAAATGGATGTAACACTGATTTTTCTTAACCCCTTTGTGTCTCAATGATCTCACAAGCTGGGAGAGTTGATGCAATGCCCTGAAATGTGAGAAGTTGGTTTTGTCAACCTTTGTAATCCCTTCCGTAATAACATGATTGGTTGGGTCACATGTAGGGAATAAGTCCAGGAGTTCATTCCTTTAGATTTTGGTATCCCAGGTTTGAACCTCAGGCATAGAATCTCACTGGGTTGTGTGAGTTACAGTATCCTGGGCACACATGAAACCATTAGTGTACACTTAAATACAGATCTGGCAGTCATTACAGCTGCAGAGCTGCGCTAATAAATGCCTATGTATCAAGGCCTCCCCATTATAATTCAAATTGATTTAATGTTAGCTACCAACAAATCTGCTGGGAAGTTGCATGCAACCATCAGGATTCCATTAGTGATCTAATCCACCATGGTTTGATGGGTAATGAGCCTTTTGGAACATAAATCACTTATCTCAATTTCAGAACCAGTCTTGACGCAGGGAGAGGGAATCTTCTGCTTATCAAGTTCAGCTCTAGAAAAAGTTTTTTCCATTACTTATGTAATAATATTGCAGAAAAATCTAGGTGTTAATCTAATATGTGGAAACATGGCTGTAAAGGATGTTGCCAGAAAATTTTTAAGGAAGAGGTGTACTAAAACTCAGAAGATAACATTTCAACCAAGATCCCATCCAGGACAATGAGCTGTGATCCCTATGGAGCAAACAGCTATGATGAATCAGATACAGAGGCTCCACAGTGCTGCAGAATGAATACTGGTATATGTACTGCTTAGAAAAACCAACCAACCAACCAAAAAACAACAAAGCAAACAAACAAACAAAACCCACAAGAAAATCAGCCCACTTTGAAGGAAAACTGTAAACCAAGATATATGAATGGTAAACTCAATCTGCTGCTTCATTTCTCCCTATCATCCCAGCAGTTATTTTGTCTCCCTAACCATAGACTCTTCAAGGCAGGAACTAACTCTTCTAAGATGTGGTGGGGATGTTCCTATAATCTAATGCAGCAGCAGACTTTTTCATCACAGAGGTGGGAAGATTTAAGAAGGACATCCATGCAGCTGCTCCCTCATCAGCTGATATGGAAGTGCAGATCACACACATTGGTGATAATGTGGTCTAAACTGTTTAATGCTGCTTGCCTGCCAATAAATTCATGCTTGATATATCAGTATTCAGAAGCTGCATAAATCCATGGTGCAGAAGGATGTTTTTCAATCATTGCTAAGCTTTCCTACAAATACTACGAGAGTAGATTTGCTGTTGTGTCTTTTTTTCCACAAAATCTTCTTCCTTTACTCATGGATTGCTCCATTTATTGTGGGAAAATTGTTTATCAGTGCATATATGAAATCCTCCAGACTTGGCAAGGCTTGTCAGAAACCAAATTTTCACGGACTAGTACATAGTGCTGCCAGTTTAACCCTGACTCAATAGTGCATTTATGCACCTCCTTTCATGCAGGCACAGAATTCTCCCATTTTAATGGATGACCAGACTGCATAAAGGCAATGAAGCACCTAAGTGCTTTATGAATTAGAGCACTTCATAACACTTTAATTATGTAGCCATGTAACTCTTAAAATTCATCTCCTCTAACAGTTACGATATTGCAGTTTAAATTGCAAGAGGGTCCTGTTTTAATTAGTCCCTCCTAGGTGGAATATTAAAACCCTCTCTGAAATGACAAAGACACAACAATTGTCTAAATAGCACAAATCAAATTCACGTTTGCTTGCTACAGGTATAATTTGGCCGTCACTCAGTAATGCTACACACAAGAGCAGAAGTATTTTCCTAAATGTTTGAGCACCCTTCAGTCTAAAAGGAAAGCTTTGCTGTTGCTTATTTTCAGGCCCTTGGGGTGAAAACCACTGCAGGGGGTGTGAACCCCAGATTCAGCACTCCAACCAGCTATTTTGTGAAGCAGGGAAACTCAAAATGACCCAGGTACCCCCAGCAGGGCCTTCCTTTCGTGGCACTTTTTAGAAGGACTGCCATAAACGTGCTTGCTCATACAGGGGAAAAAAACCCACAGATAACAGATTTCATCAGCAGTAGAAAGTTCTTGACATTTGCTCCCATGCCATACAGAGGCAACAGGATTTTTAATCAAATTTTGTATCTTCTAGAATCTCCCACCTGTATACTAGAAATATTGTAAGACACTGAATGGAACTGTCATCAGGCAAAATATCTTTTAGCATGTCTTAATCATGACACTCACCTTAATGAAAAGGAGCACTGATTTCATTTACTTCTATTCTGTAGGGAACACTTGCCTTTTAAAATGGGAGGTTTTAATTGTAATGTGGCATGGAATGACTGTTAAGGCAAAGGCAAAAAAACCTCACCCAATCACAAATTCCTCAGAGCATTATATTAGGTTTTCCTCCCTGCAATATAAACCCACCACACTGTACACCCAAACTCTTAATATAGCACTGCTCTTTTCACAATGTGACATCGCTATGTAAACAGCTAGTCTAAAAAAATGAATCTGGAAGGTTGGGGTCGGGTTATTTTTTAGAAGGTAACTTATGTAAAAAGCTGCAAATGAAGTGTACTTTGGACAGCTTTCCTCAGCTGTAAGGCCAGTCACAAAATGGAGAGGAAAAAGAGCCAACATCTCTAGAAATATCAGCAAGTTTCTGGAGTGGGTGTTTTCCTCATGCTGCTCAATTGCTGAGATGTTTCTGGGTTAAAAACTGAAATATAAACTTGTGCTAGGACGAGGCCCTGGACGCGTTAGAGACAACTACAAAGAGTCTGTCCACTGCTCATTTCAAAATTAAGTTGAAATGGTGATTGAACTCCAATTTCTCTGGTGATTGTTATGGTGAATCATCCAGGGGCTTGAGATTCAGAGGGAAGGGACCACTTTGATGTTACCTGCAGAGACCTACTCCCTAGAGTCTCAACAAAAAAGTGTCCATGTTAGATACCACATGATCTCTTTTGAGGCTTTTTTGCTTCTGTAGTTAACTATGGAGACAGCAATACCAAAAATACAGCATGGAAAAAAGGTGCCAGAATATCTAAGGGGCCAAAAAGACTCGAAGGTATTGTTGGCTTGTGATGGTGGCAGACTATCTACTGTAGAAACCTCAGAATCTTTCTGGAAAGGCACTGCTCGCCTCATGAGAAGGTCTGAAGCCTTTGGGAAATATTCTGAATGGCAAAGTGTTCCCACATGAGACATCTTGTTAAAAGAAGTGGGAGTCATTTCAAGGTGGTATAAAGTGCCATGGAAAGCTTGCCAGGTGGCATATGGAAAATTCAAGTGGTGTGTGCAGGAGTGCACAGAGGGGTGGGAGGCTCTCAGAAGCCCTAGGAGAAGCGGCCAACAAGCAGCAAGATGATATTTCTGACACTGCACTGATAGTTACAAGAAAAGACTGGCTGAACATGGCTTTAAGTGCAGCCTGTGACAAGCAACAAGCCAAACCACCAGGTGATAGAGAGCTTTCCTGTCCTCAGCAGATGTACATTACAACCGGGGTAGATCAGGGGAATGTATTCAATCCAGTCTACACTCTCCTGCACAGTCAGACCTTCCTGGGTGAAAGGCAGAAGGTGCTTTTCAAACCTGGACTGTTTTTGACAGTGTTTCATAAAACTCCTGAAGAGCTGGGGGGGGGCTGAACACCCTCCTCCTGAGTACTAAACAGCTACCCACACCTTCTGTCAAGTACATCTGTTATTGCCAACCACATCATCAACACCTCTATTTACATCTTCACACATTTTTAATTCATCTCACCTCCAAACTGTGTGCACACACTACTATCCCCACCTGCTTCCCCAAAACTCAACCACACACAACTAATGGAAGAGTTTCATGTGAAACAGAGAACCAGATTCTTGGGCAGCCTGTGATGGAGGCCACAAAGCTCCCTCAAGAGCTCCAAGATGGGTAGGTGAAAGCCAGCTCTCATCAAGAAATCCATCCTCTACCTTAAGGGGCCTCCAAGCCTCTAACTGAGAGATGCTGAGAAGCTCCACAAAAGAAAGCATTAGGCAGTGTTTGCTCTGTTCTCAGTATCTTTCTCCACTACTGATCATAGTAGGAGACAGACAGTTGAACTACACAAATCTTTGGTCGGACACTGGTCATCTTTTGTAGGATCTGTTATTGGCACAAAGCTGTGACATCCAACCATAGGTAAACTCTCCTTGGAGAAAGGAATCTGAGCATGTCCCATCAAATCCTGACTGGCCCACAGGGCTCCAGGCAGCCCAGAGATGAAGTGGTGTGCACTGACATTACCCTGCAGGCCTGTGGTGAGCACACACACATCACAGGCTCTACTCCTCTCAAAGAGGTAACAGCAAGAGGAAGTCAAGAGAGGCAGAAGAGCTGCTGCAAATCCATATGCACATCAAAGCATATTTAGATGTGTCTCTAGATTTTCACATATGTAGAATCTGTTCTGAAATCTGTTTTCCTGAGTGTGAATCTGCTCTGAAATCTGTTTTTCTGGACAACTGCTAACAGAAGTGATATTAGCCATCCAATACAACACTTGCTAATTATACCACTGTTTACCAACATTGCATCTAAACATTGAAATTTTCTTCCCATTTTTCCTTTATGGCTGGAGTATCCTATTGGCTTGATACACATGTACTTCAGTAAGTGCCCACATTATATGAAGGATTTATAGGAGGGAAAGAGTGGCATGGTAAGATGCTGAAACAAAACTGCATCAGTGTTCAGTAACATACTCAAGAACAGATGACAACTGTCCTAAGGCAGTGGCAGTAAACCATCAATCAACCTCCTTAGTGTTTAATGCATATCTAGCCCACTTGGCCTAAACCCAAGACTATTCAGTTTGGTTTACTTTTTGCATGCCTATCTCTGTATTGACATTGCAAACAAAAGGACCTTTCAGTTGAATCTTGTATTTAGATTCCCTTTTCTGTTTTAAGAGTAATGTCTTGTCTCACAGGGATGAGAGGAAAATAAGCCCATTATGCACATATTAAGCATGAGATTAGAAATTTAATGTCAACAAATTATAAAATATTGCTCCTTGCTTTTATTAATCTTCCAGGAAGATGAAAAAAAAAAATATTTGCAGAAGTCATTTAGCCACAATGATTTACTCTGGTGTGCATCATCAGTTAGGGAAAGAAAAGGACCTAAATCTAGATGTGAACTCCATCATGGGCATCAAGAGACAGAACCAGGATTAAATGGGATGTTAAATTTTGGATGGAGTAATGAAAACAAAAGCCAGAATTGCTCTAGGGTGATGAAACACTCCTGGAAAATCTACACTTCGGGAAATGTGTGGTGTAGCTTCTGTGCTCTTCTAATTCCTTTGCAGCAGAGCCATCCCATTCAGTATGAAGAATTTTGCCTCTAGAAACCTAAGACATACACGAGTACATTGTGAAATAATGAGAAGCCATTAGAACTATAGAGCATCTCTGAGGGAATCTGTCTTTCCTCCTGACTCCAAATACAATTCCTCCAAGAATTCTTTCATTTGGACTGTTCCTGGTGCACAAGAAGAAATAGAAATAAAAAAATCAATCTCTCAGGAAGTTTTAAGAAAATGAACCATGGAATACAAGGCTGTTCTAAGAAAAATGAGGACAGACTTAGTATTAACTCAGGCTTACATGGTTATTGTGCTAGGGAGCTATAGAAAGTGACTGATATTATCCAGTCTGTACTTATCAAATAACAACTGATAGGTGTTGTGTGGGGTTTTTACACAATTTAAAAATATATGTAATATATATACATACATACACTTGTAGAAAGAGATACCTTAGTCCTATTTACAAAGGACTCGAGCATTTCATGCGAAGGAGGAAGTTTCTAGTACCTCTGAAGCAAACCATACTCATGATTTATTTTTCCTTTCTTTAATATTTCTATTCACATCTACATTCTTTCTTACAGGGATAAACCTCCCTTGCTGTGCCCTTACACAGTGCAGGTTATTGGCTCTTCACAGGTTCAATTCACATTTGCATTTCAGTCAGAAATGGATCAGAGATGCCAACAGAGCTCCAGATACTGGTCTTTATAGTTCACGTGTGCTAACACCCCGCCCTGAAAGATTTCCAGGAATTTTCCAATTCATTCAGAGAAACATTCATCCCCTTAAATTGTAATTAAAAGGCAAACAAAACCCTGAGGGGGCCAAAGCCAGGCTCTCTCAGGGTATCCAGAACATCTCACCTATTGTTTTTCATGCAATTACTCATTTCTCAGCGCTATTTGGATCTTATTCATCCCACTCTGAGGGAGGAGAAACACACAGAAATCACAAGTTGCCCCGTTCAACATCATCACACATGTGGGCACTTTCCTGTCTGAAGTGAGACTTTGGCTCCGCAGGATTCTCCTCCCACCCCATCATATCCAAATGCAAAGGACAGCAATGTAAAAAAAGGCAAACAAACCTCTTTAGTGTCAAGGAATCAAAGGCAGAGCGTCAGGGAGAGGTATTTTTCCTCACTCTTCCAATCCAGTGAAGGTACTATCTGACTCCCACAGTGTTTTCATCAGCTGTCAAATATATCTCACATATCTGACAGTTACAAAAGATATTTAATATCAGTGTGTTACAAAACTTCTAAGTACTGATCACTGATTTTTCCATAACAGTAACAGGGGTTTAGTGAAAGAGAAATATTTTTGGTACTTAATTGCTATGTAAGTCAGCGTCACTGCAGATTTCAAGAGGGTTTTGTGCCCAAAAGACTTCCCAGTTCTGTGAATGTGAATGACTGAAACTAAAATGGGAAATGTAATTACAAAGTTTTGTACATAAATTGCTTTTGTGTGAAAGCTAAAGGGAGAAATACTATTCCTTCTCCTTCTGTCCCCCTCCCATTGCAGAAGGGAATTGATTGAACCTCATTTACTGCTCTCTAGGAAGAAATCATTCAGCCAGAAACCTCCCAGGGCGCTTCCGTTGGTTGAACAAAAGCTCGAAATGTCACTGCAGCTACAAACGGGCACAGCCTCTTACCCCAAGGGCTTCTGTGGGGGCACCAGGAGGAGCAGTGGCCTGCGGGTTTCTTCCTCTCATACTGCTTTATTGGCAGGATAATGTGGCTGTTTCCTTCAGCCAGAAGTGCCGTGGGAGTGGCACACAGAGCAGTTCCTGGCCGGGGTTCAAACATAATTTATAGCCAGGTGTGGCCTTTCATTGCTGCCCGTGCTAGCTGGTTCAAGGGGCACTCTGACAAGCACCTGCATCCATGAGGTTCATGTAAGATAAATGTACTTGGTCTCAGTTTTGTTGGAGAGATTTACAGTTGCTTGAGCCTTTTCCTGAAAGTGTGGGATACTTTATTCTCAGTCCCCTGCAGTAACGGAGTGGTGGCACCAGGGCACTGAAGAAATCAGGACACCAAATGCGGCTGAGCATCCTGATCTTCCCAGGCTTTGAAAGTCTGTTCCAGTGTCTCTGTTACGGTGTTACCCACCGACACAGCTGGCAAGGATGGCTCACCTTGTCTTACAGACCCACCCCTCAGACACGTCTCTTGCACTTCTACTGCCTTTAGACACACTTGAACTTCATGTTCTTTAGTCCCACATAAATTATAGTTTGTAAGCAACCTCAGTTACTGCGAGCCATCTTTTTCACCTCTCAGCATCTCTGCCCTTGTTTCATCACTGCTTTCCCCATGCATGCTGTGTCTTCTTGCCACTGGAGGAGCACACACAATGCTGTCACAAAGTGCAAATGCTGGATGCTGCTGGTGGATGTTTTCAGCTTGGTCTAGACTCCTATATAGCTGTTTACTTTTTTAGGGAAACCAGGATGTTGTGCATCAAGTGTGACTCCCAAGTAACAGAGATGTAGCACCAAGTCCCACTAAATAAAGTTCTACCAACAGAACTGCTCTCTGCCAGTAAGTTACTTTGGATGTTGTTTGGGTTTGCACAGGCTTTGCCAGCCTAGGGGCAATATTAGTTGTATCCCCTGGAAGCTGTTTGATGGCAGTGCTACTCAGGAGAAATGCTGATTACGTGGGTCTGACCTGTGTTGGTTCCCTACTGACGTTGCTTTGCCTTGAAATGGTTTCACTGGGGGTGAAGAGCAAACATATGTTACAGCACTATCACTTGCAGTGCTACACAGGTGGCTAAATCCATCATCATACGGCATCCACTGCAGGCAAACTAGCTGTGAAAAGGCACAATGCCAGCCAAATACAGACATGAATAGACAGAATGAAAACAAAACAAAAACAAACAAACAAACCCCCCAAACCAAACCAAACAAACAAAAAAAAAAAAGGGAAAAACCCCAAACACAACCCCTCCCCCCCCCCCAAAAAAAAAAACCAAAACAAGCCTCTATTTAATCCAAGGCCATGAAATACACAACTCATGAATGGTATATTTATAGTAAGTGAATTCAAGGAAGCAGCTGAAGAATGAGGGGCAGGGGGCTGGGGATATAAAATTCAGAAGGTGCTTTTCAAACTTCTGCTGCACAGAAAAAAATGAGCTGCCTAAATTGGGTGTATTTCTTTCTTTCTTTAATTTTTTTAGCATCATGTGTACAGGTGCATAAAGTGCACATAGAGATGGCCATTTAGAATTGAAACACTTGCCATCTAATTGTGAATTCTCCACAAACCTGTGCCTGTACACACATTAGTAGTGTGCAAACACTTATGGAGAATTCAATCCCTGGGTTATCTGTGTTTTTGAAATCTAGGAAGTCATTTGCACCTGTTGTTGGGCTGAAAGTGTCACTGCCAAAAGAAAATGGTTCGCATAAAACACAGTCGGAAAGGCAAGAAAAACTGCTTATCACAGTCAAACAAATTATCACATGACTACTTCTTAGGTCTCTTTCAGGAGAATAAACAAGTGATTAAAAATTTAAAAGAAACAGAACACAAAGTGAGGTTTTGTAGTTTCCCCCGTTCAAGTGATTTCTCATGCATAAACACTGTGCTCTCTTCACACATCCTTCTCCACCAAGTTCCTCTGTACCTGCACAATGCCCTTTTAAAAAGGCAGTCTCACTTCTTACCAAGAAAAGACTGGCACAGCAGAAGCGCAAACTTCAGAGACTGAACTGAGAGACTTGCTGAAAGCCTTCAGAAGAGTGGCAGTCATGAAGAGAAATGCAAAATGGTTACTTTCTTTTGTAAATGACCTAGTTTAGTAAGAGAACGTTTCTAAATTGCCTGCTTTTGCCCTACTCATAGAAACGTCAGTATAACGACAAGGATACTCACGGCACCTACACCAGCTGATCCTATAATTTGCATTCTTCAATTTCTGTGAGCCAGATCTCCGTATGAGCCAAGTCTATTAGGTATCACCCTCCTTCCACAAAAATTAAACTGCAGTTTAATTTACTGAAATAGACCCCAAATCTACTAGAAACCTTAGGCACACGGAGGCAGCCACCACAGTATATAATCTGACTAAGAAAATGGTATAGGATTGCAGTATGCAAAGACTACTCAGTCTCAAGCACACACTTAAGTCTATCTTGATTCTGTACAGCATATACTCAATCTCAAATGATACCCTGGAGATTTAAATACATACTTAAGTTCTTTATGAAAAGAAGTAGAGGGTAAAAACATAATATTTAATTCTAAAATGAATTATTCTTCTATTCAGCCTGTGTTCTCAGGAATTTGATTGTGATAGTTGCCAACTCCATGTCGAAAAACATCACACTCCTTTTAAACCCAGAAAGCCATTTCTAGGTATATTCAAGAAAGAGCTGTTGTCATCTTGGTACACAGGAAGAGAAAGTGCACATACTCCAGCAGAACAAGAGCTTAGGCAGGCCTGCTTCACATCTCTGCTGAGGGGCTGTGCTCTCAAAGATCTGTTTCTTAAATTGTGGAGCACGGGCTCTGTAGGAGCGAGCAGACAAAGCTCAGCATTTCACTTGGATTTAGTAAAAACAAGGGGATAGATGTATCTGATAAGTCCTGAAGAAATTCTGTTCAATGCTGGAAAAAATTAATCCATAAAGAGAAAAAAATCAGCCCCATTCAAACTACATAATGAAAATCTGCATTAGGGCTTGGTACAGGAAGAGAGAATTGAGCATCTCTCTCAAAGCACCACTGAGTACAAACGAGATCAAACTCTAAAAGGTTCAGCCAAGTCATATTTTGAATTTAAATTGATCTTATTTGGTTGGCTTTAGTAATAATTGTTTCTGAGGTATCCTGGAAAGATATTACCTGAATGACTGCATGTGCATTCATTTTCTTATCGTTTTACTTTTCTGGTTTTCTTAAAGGAAACTCACAAAACTTACAGTGTGTAACCTGTTTGTTGGGCTTTCACAGTGTGCACTTCCCATTAGCCTTCAAACACTTGAATCAAAAATCATGTAAAAATGGGTAAATAAATGCAGCTTTCAGTTCCTTCGATTTTAAGACTGTATTCTGAAATCAAGAAAGAAACCACTCTAAAATGCCATATAAATATAAATCAGCTGCTGCTTAAGCCCCAGTTAAACCAGGCTTCTAAGGTGCATTTCAGTGACTTTCTTCAGCATGCCCAATAAAGTCCCACTAAAAATACACGTAAGTCCAAACAAAATAATACTTAAGTCCAAATGAAATCAGTGTGGCTTAAAAACCAGTAGTCAAAACTTAGTGTGTATTATAGCATTTCACTAAATTTAGCTGATGAGCTGAAACAGATTTCTCTTCTAAATAAACACAGGCATATATGTTATTTACAGGCAGCCTCCAGTAGCTACAAAACCCCTCCATTTGTATCAATATCAATAGTAATGCATTAAATATTTAAAAGTGTGCCTTGTATTAACATGAAGTATTTTCACTCAGATATAAATTAAGTCAGTTTCATGATGTTGCGGTTCTTTACAAGTTTTTTTTCCCTTCAAACAGCCTCTAATCTAAGAACGTCGTGAAACTGTCCTTGCAGAAATTCCATAAATCAAGCATTGCAGATAGTGAGGGCAGGGATGTATCAAGCAATGTATACACTGAAAGAGATGTCTGATGTCAAAAAAACCCCTCTGAAACATTTCTGGAGCATGAGTTTTGGTCAGATGTGCAGAACAGGTAGGTGCCTGTAGTTTAGTCTGAACTCCCCTCCTCTCCAAAGCCAAATCAAACCAATCACAAAAGTCTTACTTGGAATCACAGATTGGACTCAGGCATGGCTGAGCACCTGCCAGAACCCTGTTATGAACTGCATTATTTTTTAATAAATGGAAGATGAAATATTTATTCCATCTTTTTATAGAGCTGTCAGTTGCACTGAATACCTGAGACTCAAAGTGATGGTGATACCGTATCCTCTGACCTGAAGGGAAAAGGTTGCAGCGAGGTGGAGCTGCGTAAATTGTAGCCCAGCCACAGGAAAGACATTTCCAAGCAAAGGGACCATATATATGCATTATTCTGCGTGGCACCTGCTGCTCCATTGAAGTCTGACAAAGCCAGTTCAGAGTAGTTTTTCTGTCCCATGTGACAGAGGCTCTCTGACCTGGCACTTTTTAGTACCTGGTAATTTCAATACTGCATTAGCACCTTTAGTGATTGTTCCCCGATTGGGAGCAAGCCAGAATGGTTGTGACTTTGTTTTAAGGCAGTATATCCACAGGATGGGGAAGGATCCACAGTCCCTACACGAGCACACAGCACACCTTAAGAGCCAAACCTCTTGTCTTCAGCTTCCAAAGATTACTGCAATTTAAAGAAATCAATACCAAGCTGTGGTCAGGAGTCCTGTAATCTATTAGCTGAGGGTTCAAGCCTGCAATGATCACCGAAAGTTCTTTACCACTAAAGAGTATCCAAAGGGTCAGAGAAGTTACAAAAAAGAGTAGCCTGTGTAGGGGACAGATTTCCACAAGTTTTCACAGCATAGGATCCTACCAGTTCCCTCCCTTTCAAGTCACAGAGCTCCACAAGCTGAGGGGGGTGGGTGGAGGTGAGTTATCTCTCTGAAGGGATGAGAGGACAGATCTGATTGCAATGGAGTGGCCTGTACCAGCAGCCATAGCCAGCACCATGGAGAGGAGGTTCAAGAACTGCACTGAGTCCCTACTGCCTGCTGAAGTCCCTGTCATCCCTTGCAGATTAAAGCTATTGCTGCTAAACCAGAGCAGCTGTCAGGGAGAGTAGGGTTGAAAAATGAGACTCATTTACGCTGAAAATGAGTGCAGTACAGAGACGAACACTATCCCTCAGCCAGGTGGATACCAAATCTGAGACGTGTTCAGATACAACAGCTCAGATCTGAAATCTAAAGTGTTATTCTGCTGCAGTGGGGCTCGTGGTCTTGCGTGGCTACATTGCTGCTTAATCCAACCTGTTTTAAACCTGCATGTCTCCTCTTCTGGGTAACAGAACTGGCAGCTATGTACCACAGGACAGGAAAAAGGAGCAAAGTATCCCAGCTCTCACAGTTGGCCAGCAGTAAAATGAGAGGAAAAGTCAAACCCCACTGGAGGGCCACTTCCTACTTTCTCCAAGGTAGCATTTAAGTCAATCTGGAATGGCTCTTACAAGAAGAAATGTTTATTCTGCAACTCCTATTAGGAATGCAAGAGTTACTGAATAAACTGGTGAGTAGATACTATCACACTTGTGCTAAGTGGAGCTAAAGAGATCTTTGGAGAGTTCAGAAACAGCAAAAACATTTCTCTTAAAGAATGTCTGATTAGAGCAGTATTTGGGAACAGTGAAAGCAGTAAGCAAGCAGTCCATAAAAGGCTGGAAGATCCTGTGGGTGCTTACCATGGGGATGTCTCTGAATTTCACAGTACAGTGCAAGTAGAATGAGGGAAAGGTCCAGCATGGTGAAAACTGAATGGCACTGAAAGTTGCCATGTTCATTTTGCTCTGGACATCATTAAAAACCAAACCAGAAAAGTTCTATCCTGAAATTACCTTAAAAACTAGGTATACTGCCAGCCACAGCACTTTGGAGCCAAAGGCTTCCAAGTGGAGACCTACCAGCCAAGCTCCCAGCTCCAAAGAAGCCTGGGATTGCCAGGGTCCAAGGCTCATGGCAAATCCCATCTGAGGAAAATGTCAATCTCAATGATAACTTTTTATCGTGAATCATATTGCATTCCCTTTGAGAGGAGCAAAATGCTTCTCTGAAACAAGACAGCCATTCTGAGCCTAATTCCAGGCAGATTCAAAGCCTGTGTTATCCCAAATACTGTGTTTGGGTGCCAAAATTTTTATGATGTTTGGAGCACTGCACTTCATAACAAAAACCCTGCACAAAGGTATAGGATGCCCTCAAGAGAGAGACTGTTTATTATCTGCAGTGTCTTTTTTAATCAAGAACTTCAAGGTTGTTTTTTATCTGCAGTGCCTTTTTTAATCAGTAGGAAGACTTCCAGTTGGCTTAACACTGGGATGGGAGAGAAAAGTGGGGAAAAAGAAAAACTGCCCAAGGTAGCACAACCCTTCGTTGTCGCATACCTGTGCCCCACCGCAATACTTTTCACACAAAGAGGTCCCTTTACAAACATTAATCAGCAGGATTTGCTCTTGCTTTTAAGTGTACAGAACTGGAGGGAAATTAGCAGGCTGTGATGTAATTTTAATTGCATTAATATGCAATAAAAGTATGTCCTTGGCAGAAAATGCTATTACTGTAGTACTTATTGGTTTAAATATTCAATACAACTGTCTTCTTCAGAGCTCCTTTTCTAATTACACTTTTTATTTTCTACCATCTATTTGTGTTCCTAAAATCATTTTGGAAACTAATGACTACTTTCAGGTTGGCAATATTCCATTCTTTTTAATACATCCAAGTGAGATTTAATTTGAAATCTGACATCACCTTAAAATATTAATAAGATCAGGGTAGTTTTACAGTATATATCCATCTTGATGATTGAAAGGAGCTTGCAGGCTTTAGGTACATTTTAAAGAGTGAAAAAAATTATGTGTGAGAAACGTATCAATATGCAGATGAGTCTAAATCCATAGAGAAACCAGAACAGCACAGATCAAATGGAGGAGCTGAAGTGCAGCTTTTGTTGCCGATTTTTTTTTACCATCAAAGCCAGAGACTCCCTGAAAACTACCCAAAGGGAGAGAATTCCTGGAACTCACTATAAGACAGAAATAACCCTATGTCCTCCCACAGGGATACTGTGCCACGCCACCCAAGTCCTCGAGCAGCTCCACACACAATTCCTGTCACCCCTTCTCAGCTCCCTCCCTGGCAGAGATCAGAGCTGCCCAAGGCCAGCCTTGTGGGCTGTAACCACTCAGCAACTCCCTTCCTGGGGGAACGGTGACATTTCCAACTCATCCTCCTATTCAAATCGCTCTGTTTTCATTCAGCTTCGCATCAGTGGCTCGGGCCAGGGCGGAGCAGCAATTGGGAAAACGTCTTTAAACTTGTGGCACAGCAGCTGTTAAGTCTGAGGAGATGTTAAGCTCCTTTTGAGAATCATGAGAGTTTGAACAACAGGAGCCAGGGCACAAAAGCAGAGCCTGAGTGCAGGAGAAGCAACGGGAGGGGAGAAGGAGCTTCTCTGAATGGCTGAAAGAAAAGGTTAAAAATGGGCTTTGCTTTGCTGGGATTGGGTATGTTAATACTTACTGCCAGAAAACAACACTGTAAACCCAGAAAACCTGGGAAATTCATAAAAACACGTATCATGATCCCAAGAGGGAAGAGGAACTGAAACACAGCTTTTTTCCTTGGGTGCCAACACAGAGAACACTAAATTTCAGAATCTGAAAGAAGGAAAATGCCTGCAATGTTACAGCTCCTAGTGTGACTCATGAAAGAAAACTTGGCATACATTTTTTTTCACGGAAACACGACCAGATCAAACATGTACAACTGACAGATTTGTGTTTTTCAGAATATCAGATACCAACAATGTACAACTTAGAACTGCAACAGTGACAGACACTGCAACGCACTCAGTGCAAGACAAGAAGGATGGCAATCACAAGTGATGAGAAATCCCAAGACTGGCAGGGTCAAAACCCCAGTTCTATATTTATTATTTTAACCATGTACTGTGCCTATCCAAACCATCTCTGGAGATGCCAGTGCTGCTTCTTAGTGGTAACAAAGCTGTATAAAAGTTGTGTTTTGAATGGATAATCAAAGACTAGAAGAGGCCTGCAGAGACTTCCCTCAGTTTCTGGAGGATGGATATAACTTCTTTGCCTGAACAAAAGAGAACACTGCATTTCTCAGGAGCTCACGAGTTACAAGCAGAACTGCACTAGTGCCCCTAATCATGCTTAATTTCAGTATCATACACAGCAGTACTAAAGTTTTGTGTCCCCAGTCCTACACTCCTCAGAAAAGGATGAAACAAACTGCAAACTAACTCACAAAAGGAAAATGCTTTCCGTTTTACATGTTGTGCTCCTACAAGAACCTTCACAATGCAGCACTCTGGTGTAATCACTGTTATGGCCTCTTATTACTATTCTGACTCTGCCTCATCTTTGTCACTCAGAAGAACAAAGAGCATGTGAAAGACTGAAGAAAGTGCAGCACAGTGCCCATTACTGCCACTGAAAACTGCTAAAGGTGCAACACTTCTAAAGGGAAATTACTTTAAATGTCAGATTTGCAAGAAAGCAATAAATTCCAGGCTCTGGGCTAACTGAAAGTTCCAAGTAGTGTCACATGCAGTGATGACACAAAGGATCAGAAATTCCAATATAAAAGCACAGAGCATATCATGCAGCCAACAGAAGAAGATTAGCAAATGCCATTCAATCTAGTATATTTTTATTTTTTTATGGGAAGCCATGGGGGGAAATGAAATGACTAATTGCCAACTGTTGACAACTGCTGTTTCAAACACCCAAATATTGTAGGTACTTTAAAGTTACTGTCTGTCTAGTTTGTGACACATTTATTCATTTCTTTCCCCTTAAAAAAATCCTGAGAGACATTTTCATGTAAATGTAAGCATCCTTCAAAATGTTGCATGTATCACCACTTCATTCTTGACATTTTAACCCACATTACTGTCACCATTTTTTGCCTGCCAGACAAAGAGAAAAGAAAATAAGTCTTGGTATATTAAAATGCTTCAGTGGTGCCAAATCCTTCTCTGAACAAGTAAAATCAACTCAAAATTACCCCAACTGCCCAAAGGAAGTGAAGCACTAATACCACTCTATTTCTTCCTTGCACCTGTTGAAGTTCATGCATAGTCTGTTGCCTTAACATTTGATAATGCAGCAACCTGACTTACTGTTTTGTCAGGGGGAAAGTAAAGGTATTTAGCCTTAAAAAAGATCCCTGCTACAAACGTGCTGTTGCCATTGGATGCATAAGGAAAGATCTCATTAATTTCAATTAGACATACACCAATGGAAAGCTGTGCAGAAAAAGAAAAAAAACCCAAACATTACTCATGCAACCTTCACTTTTAGAAGTTTTTGCATTAAAAAAACCCCACATCTCAGATGATTACTCTTACAAAACAAAATATACTCGAGATGGCTTAGAGAACACTAGTGATTTAATACCTCAGTCTTTCTGTTAATAGCTGTGATACTTTAATTGATGTTTTTTGTTCAGCTTTCACAAAAGAGAGGTTTATCAGAAGCAGATAATTAATTTTGCCTAGGATGACTTCCAGTTTAGCCCACCAAAGCCAAATACTAGCATTCATCCTAAAATGTGACTTACTATCTAAAGGCAACAAATCTATCTCTAAGCATCAGATTATTTTCTGTGAAGAACCTGAGAAGTCTGAATCAGCTGGAATAAATATAGCAAGGATTCATAATTCCCTCCACTTTTATTTGCCATTTACATGACTTTTTATTGAGGTTAAATGCCACTACATATGCTGAGGAGAAAACAGGTTCAGCATGGAATGCCTTCTTTGAAATACGTGATTTAGCATCAAGTACACAAGATCAGTTTGTTGAAGCAGGAGACAGTTTCATGCAAAACTGGATGACCCCCAGAAAACGTACTGCAAACATTACTTAAGTGTGTGTTTTATTAAAAACATTGTTGCTAGTCAGAACCAACTATTTTAATTGTACCATAAAAGATATTTATGATATCATGTCAAGACTGCCTACAGAGGTGCTCAGGAAAGTAACGGTGATGCTCAAAGAGCCAGGGAACTGTCCATGCAAGGCAAAGCATTTCCAAACTCTTGACTGAAAGGAAGAACACTTTATGCCCAATGCCACCGGTTTTGTCACTCAGGACAGCACTGAAGGAGGTGCTCAGCAGAAAGAGATCTCTGTGAGCAGAGATGCCCTCCTGGACAGAGATCCAAAGCCACGCACACGGGTAGGAGGCAAAGTCTCACTGAAATTAAGATCTAGGTTGTGATTCTTTCTGCCTCTCCTTGCTTGTGAAGCTGCTGTGAAGCTGGAGAGAGCCCAGTGCAAGAGTCCTGGGAGGCTAGAAGAGCACACTGCTCTCCTTGCAGACATCCCAGACCCACATCTGTAATCACTACCCATTAATTTAGCTGCTCTGATGACTGCAGAGAAAGGACTGCTGAACATCAATGCCAAAGAGCTGTCAAAGGAATCACTACAGTCCTGTTTTGCCCAAAGAAAAATAAATAGTGCATGTTGCCCTATGTATTCATTAATCTGTATGTCCATTTAAACTCTTTGGTACTTTAAAAATAAATGCCAGTACTCACTGAATGTAAATATTTATAATACAAGGAAATTATTTTAATACAATGCTTAAAACTGCAAATTTTGTTAAACTAGGGAACAACTCAAAACTCAGGGAAAAAACACTATAAGATTATGTGTTTACCAGACCCCATCTGGTTTCAAAAGTATGTATCTCTAGTATTAAAAAAAGATATTTTTTCCCTCAGGAATGCCAAACACTGTTCTTCATGAATATGCATAATTAGATGTTCTCTGTGAGTGAGAAGTAGTAATTAATTCAGTGTTAAACATCACAACCTATTACTTGAACTCCATAGCAACCAACACTGCCAAAAGAGAAAATGAAATTTCAAAGCCTATTTTTAAGTTATTACTGTTACACATTTCCCAAAATTTCAAAGCAAGCTCGAACTATTTTTAGATACAGACAATTCAAGTTAACTTCTCTAATTGAAGAGACAACTAATGATTTTTTGTTTGATTTTTAAAAAGGCCTGATGGCAGGGGATTACTGTTTCCCTGACGCTCAGGGCTTTGAAGGCAGAGGAGAGGAAAGATAGCCAATATTCACAGTAGTCACTCTGTGGGATGTAATCCCAGTGCTTTTCAGTTGGAGACACACTGATCTCCCTGACTGCTCTGAATGACCAGGCCCTCATGGGGGGGTTTAGGGTCTGACCTTAATGCTAGAGCCAGTGATTAGCCTGGATTAAGTGGGGATGTTTGTACCTTTGTGTTTCCTTCTTTACCCCAACAAAGCCATAAGGGACTGCAATGGAGCTCACAGTCTTTGGCTCAGGGAGATGGGAACAGTGAAATTAAAATCAGTGACATTAAGATGGCAAGTTCCAGCACACAGGGGGATGTGACTACAGATCCCTGGGAATGTTGGTCTAAAGCAAAAGGGTAGTAAAGAGTGACACTTCCTCAGAAAAAAAAAAGCCATGGCAGAAATACAAATCATCCTCTGGGTGGAGGAAAGATAGCACATGTCGCTAGAGGAGGGGTTTGACACACACCTTGAGCACATCCTGTCCCTTAAATTCAGGTGTTCTAAAAGCAGCAGGTCAGACTGTTAAGGACAGGTAAAAAGGGCAGCATGAGCTGATGCAAGGAAATAGTCAAGACTCCATTAACAAACCATCAAGTATTACAAGAAACTGTCATGTAAGTATTTTAATAGAAGAAGAAAGCCAACAAAACTGTCTGCTACTCAGGGAAACCTTGCTTAGGGATGTCACCTAGAAAGCTGAAATTTGGAAAGCCTTCTTTTGTATCATCATTTTATTAAACATCAATTACCTCTCAGTACTTGCAACAGATGGTGAGACATCAATTCTGAAAGAGGAAATGAAAGGATTTGAGAATCCCCTGGTAAATCAGACATTTTTAGTTTGGTTTGGCTTTTCTTGAAGAACTGCTGGGTGAACTGCTGGCATTTATCTTGGAGGCCCCCTGGGATACAGCAAAGACTGCAAATTGCAAACAACAAAAAGGAGGAGCCACAGAATTATAAATGCAACACCTTAGCTTCAGTTCCCAGAACTGTAACAGAATAAATAATCAAACTGCTTGTAAATTCCTTAAAAAGAAACCCCAAACCAAATCAAAACAAAACAAAACAAACCCAAACAAAAACACAAACAAACAAAAACCCCAAGAAGAAGAATAAGAGACAGCATGGATTTGTCAGGAATAAACCCCCTCAAACCAATCTGATTTCCTTTTGTGACAGGATAATGCCCTTTGCAGAACAGAGAAAAACAGTAGATGTCATATTGCTTTACTTAAGTGGCTTTAACTCTAATTTCATGTGAAATTCTCTAAAACAGTGGAAATATAAGAATACTCTAGAAATGGTTGGGAAAGGCTATCCAGAAAGAAAACATGCACGGCTCATCATAAATAAAGAGGGATGCATTCAATGATATTGCACAGGTAAGTGTCCTAAGTGTGGCATTATTGAGCATTTGTCTTAATGAACTAAATGATGGGGGGGGAAAGTTTGTTAAATATCACTCATCTGGGAGGCACTTTAAGTGTATTGGAAAGGAAGACTTCAAAATTTCTCAGCAAACTGGAGAATACTCATTGCATGTGCTGCTTGTGAGCAGTGTCATGTTCTACACCCCTGCAGAAACCATCAGGTGTGTTCCTGCAAGCGAGCAAACACATTGCTGCTCTACAGACCACAAAGGTGCACATGACCACTGTTTCATCACACCCTTGGGAAGACTAAAATCGTCTGAAAGCAGTGCATGAGGAGAGGTACAGCTTGTGAGATGCACAAAGGGAATCTTTTTCCCCCCTCAAACTCAAAAAGGTGCTCTGAGCACCCGCTGAGTTCAGTGTGTTGCATTTTGAAGCAGGAATGACCACCCGAAGCAAGCTCGGGGGCAGCACGGTGGAGATTGATCAGAGCTTTGCAAAACATGACTTTGGGGGAAAGACTGAACAAACCAGGCTTACTGCCTTGAAAAGACTGACAAAAACTTAGAAGCAGCAGCTACTTCAAAGAGGAATAGTCTGTTCCTCACGTTCAGAGGATTCAAGTGCTGAAACTGCACAAAAAAAAGCCCCTCTAAGGTTAGATACAATTGAAAGTATAATGAAATGAACTTAAAGATCAACAGGATGCCTGGGGTGGCTCTGGTGCCTCCATCATTGGAGGTCTTGAGGAATAGGCAAGAGACACATTTGCTTTTAGAGTGCAGGAAATGGACACAGACTTAGGACCTTTCAAGTTCTGTGAAGCAGAGACAAAGGATCCTTTGCAAGGGGGGAATAACAGGTAGAGGCATCGAGGAAAAACAACAACAACAACAATAACAACAAAATCTGGATGACATTTTGAAAACCACTCAGTATTAGACACACCTGTGTCCTTATGAGGATGTGGAAGGAACAGTCACACCAGCACTGCACAGGGAAGTGCTTTAACTGAGGCCAAAGCAGGCAGGGCTGGGTGCCTTGGGAATGCCGACTGCTACAGTCAAAGCACGTTCAGTGTGTCAGAGATTGCCAGATCAGCTTTCACTTAAGAATCAGACACAGGCAGAGTGAGACATTTCATTACACACAGGCAACAGGTGAGTATCTGAATGGATGAAAGGCTCAGCTAACCAGGGTGCTCACTCCACCTGCTGGATTGCTGATTCTGCTTCCTGGGCAAGCCAGCACTGCCTGACAGTGGCAGTGTATTAGCAATTCACTTCCAGTGCAAAAAGGCAGCTCTTAGGTCAAGTTCTCATTGCACTTCTGGTGTTTCTAAAACATTTCTGAAGAAAGATTAAAAGACAATTTTCATTTTTAAGCCACAAGATCCCTTTCATCAGAGCAGAAAAGACATTCGACAGTAAATGGAGAGGGGCCTGAGTTCCCCCAGCAGGCTACTGGATGAAATGCGAAATCACTGTGCTAGGCAAAACTTCTGCAGATTCCCCTCCTGCAATCTGTGAACAGCAAGTTGCAGTAATTAGTCAGGTATTTGTATTGCACTCAAAAGCAAGACTTCAACACATCTTACCAGCTGAGGGCTAAAAGAATGATCACCATTCTCTCCTTTCTCTGAGATGAAGCTATTTAGGGAACCTGGAGTTGAACAGTGAAACTACAAAGCATCTGGCCTGTAACTTGCTGACACTCCAAGGCTGCTCCTCAGCTGATGGAAAATGGCCTGACTCTGCTCACTGCACTAATTGCTACTCATTGAGGTATCCTGGGGAAAGACAAAAAATACCCCTGTCATGACAGTAATGGGAAAAAAAAATCCAAAACAAGCACCCTCAAAAAAACCTAGATAAGCAAATGGAAAACGCTGCAGTGCAGACTCGACTCTGGTGGCAGTGCTGGGGAGGGACAGGTATGGCAGTGGGAGTGCACCATCAGGTGAAGTGGGATGTAAACAGTGGGATGTGCATGCACATTGATAACACCAGTGCTTCTGAGGCTGATTTTTCCATACCTGTGACCAGCTAACCAACAGTGACCAAACTTTCTTTCCCAAAGCATGAAGGTGAAAACCTAAAGGACATAAAGTGGGGAACAAGCACTGCATGCAATGAACATGCCACTTTGAGAGTGACAGTCTCTGGGCTGGGACATTTCTGATTAAAGAGCAGGGAACTCTCAGTGAGAGGCTACCACTTCTGGGACACAAAGCACTGCTTTCCCAAGTGAATCTTAGCTATCAATTACCCACTGCTGCATGAGGGTATAAGGGCTATGACTCAAATTATTTCATTTTAAGAAAAGATCTTATAGGATCAATAAGATGTCCTGTGATAAAAACCCATGAATTGAAAAACATAATAGAAAAAAATGCACATTGAGTGTTTTGCAGTCACATCCCTGGCTTTCAAGAATTCTTTTCCCTAAAGGCTACTTCAACTCTTACTGCTTATTTTTTTCACTCATCTGAGCAATTTGGATGTTTAAGAAGCCTGTGCAACACTGGATGAGCAGCAGAGCTTTTAGAGCAAGAAAAAGCCACTGCATGCACCCACCACAGAGGCAGTCAGATCATGCAGCTGAAATGGTAAGATCCTACTCTTTGTGGTCACAAAATTCATTCTGCTTGTACCATTTTTTCTTACCATGCTAAAGAAATAACTACAAATAAAAACAACAAAAAGAGTTTGCAAAAATTGTCTACGTGAACATTACAGATAAAAAACCCTCATCTCTTGAAATACTTTTCTCCACTAAAACACAAGGGCCCTGCATTTTAATGTATGTTCTCAAACAGTTCCTGATTTCCTAAAACAGTTTGAGGGCTATTTTAAGGTTAATTTGATATTGTACTGCTATTTGTGCAGGGGTATCTTAAGCAATTAAGAGAGAGAATGTAACAGATAGGGGGGAAATACACAAACTTAAACCTGTTTGGAAAGCAATTTTCCAGTTCTTAGTTCCAAAGGTGATGCTTAAAGCCACAGAAGGCAGGAATCCTGTGTCTGCAGGGATGGAATTGATCCTGAGATTGCAGGTAGTTCACTGTCTATGTGTGAGGCAGATTTCTAACCATCCCCTCTGGAAAGGCCAGAGACCCATCACTTCTGCCAGGCAGCCACCAGGCATCTCTCCTTTAGGATCTCCTTGCTTCCAGGTCTGGAGAAGGCAAGGGAGGAAAAGAGCTAAGCACAGTCAGAAAAAATCAAACCATCCAGGAGCTAACCAGGAACCATGGGGCCATTCAAATCCTGCTGCTGTCACAGCCTTGTCCCTGTCTGCAAGAGCCTCTTGATCAGCTTTGGACGGCTTTGGGAAGCTTTAGCCAAGTTTGAAAGAGGAAGAGAGGCCTCCAAGGCAAGAGACTTCCTACAAGTGTGATGCAAATGAAAAGACTTGAATTAGCACTCTGAAGGTCCAGAGTCACAGGGAAGTAACTATGCAGTTTTCTTTTTGTTGGTATTTACATTGGATATGGTGCAGAATTACTATTTGCTCTCACATAGGAGGAAAAATTTAAGATGGGAGTGCACCAGATAAAATGCCCAGCATTTTAGGATGTGGAATAGTGTTACTGCATATTAACTCTATTTATGTAACACTGTACTCAGCTTAAAGAGACACACGTCCCTCTTGCACTAGGAAAGCATTATTAAAGTTACTACATGAAACAGACTTTGCTGCCTCTCAGGGTTGCCTGTACAATCCTAATTTTGGCCCTTTTGTCCACATGCTTTATGACACAGTTCTTAACTACATGTTCACATCCTTGTTTTTTAACCTAACCTTTGCATCACTCAGCACACAGAGCAGACCAGGCTAACTTAATGAGCAGCTATCTGCTTTGTTCCTTTCCTCTCCTTGTTCAGGGTGTGACCACTTCTCTCCTTCTCTATAGATTATACAAACCGGGCTCTCAAAGCAGCAGCAGCAACAATTTCATGGGGTTTCATGAGCTGTTCTCTACAATCAGTAGCAAGATTATTTACTAAAATCTAATAAATCTTGATCGAACATTAGCTTACAGTTTAAAATATGCTTATTAGTTTGCTAAATATGGGCAGCTTTGCCCGGAGACAGGAATGGGCATCCCTTTCACCAAACTGCTGATGGGAGGCATTGTCTCTACCCAAAACAGTGAATGCATCTTTGAAGGCAGGCAGGACGACAGACTGCATTATTCATTCTTCCTAACAGAGGGTTTGAGGAGAGCAGAGATGCAGGTAAAGTCACTGTGGTGCAGTTTACATCGTGGGTGTGCAGCTCAGGTGTGATTCCAAATGCTGATATCATAATAGCATGCTCTGCCCTAGCCTAGTCATTAAATGACGGGGCGTAGGGGTTCTGTCCAAAATTCCACAAGAAATAATTCCCCAGGAGGCACACCAACCCAAACTGAAGGGGTTTTGCAAAATTGCAAGCAACTGAAGAGAAGTTTTTAGCACAGAAGCGTAAGAGGGTGCTTGTAGTCCCAGTGGTGGTTTTCTTAATAATAGAGTGTGCTGTCAGCAGCTCGTGGTGGGCTGATTACAGTACAAAGCACTGTGGTGAACTGAACTGTGAAGCCTTCCCAGCACAGAAGAACCCATATCTAAAACCCAAGTGGTGTTCATCATGTCAAATTAGAAATTGAATAGCTGCCACTGAGGACAGCAAAGGCAAAGGGAAGAGCAGACTACAGGAAAGCATAACATTCTGACTGCTGAGAATGAAAAGGCAAAGCTGAAGTAGACCCGGGATAAACATGCTTGCTATTGCTAAACCTGGCTTGATCAGAACACCTGACAGTAGGAGCTGAAACTTGCTCATCCTCTGCCTCGCTAATCTGAAGACTATAAAGAATTGCAAGTCAGTGCTTGGAATTTGAAATAGTAATGCTGGCTTCAAAAATCACAAGTTGTTGATTTTGTTGTTATTTTAAAATAAGTACATATTCAACAGTTCTAAATTTACCTTTTCTTGTGACCTTACAGATATACTCTCTCCTGCTTTCTCCACACAAAGTGGAAAAAAGAAAAAACAATTAAATGGAGAGTCATTATGTCAGGAAATTAATGCCTGGCATTAAGAAAAGCAATGTATTTTATGAATTTTTTTCCCTGTGAGACACAACACATCCTTTTTCATAATTAGTTGCCCTTTGGTATTAAGTTGGCCTTTGCCATTCCGTACTGCTAGATATGACAGTGATGAGGTTGAAGAAACCTACTGAAAGAAGATTTAGTGGCCTATTTCTCCTGGCCTCTGGCCCCTGTTCACAAAACTCTGAATTACTCCTGTGTGTCACAAAGTGCCTCGGAACAGAAGCACAGGCACTGAGGTTCAGCCACTGCACTGCTGAGGCCGGAGTGGATGCATTCAGCCAGAAACACGCATGGTTTTGAATCCAAACCATTAAAACTCTGCCCGCAGCAGGGATCTCCTGCAGGAGGAAGCCTACTCTAGGAGAATTTTATTTCATATTTATTTAGATCCCAGTAGTTACAACAGCGTACAATGTTGATTTCCAAAGAACACATCCTGGGAAACTCGTCAAGAAGGAATGATAAATAGATCAATGAACTTATATTTCCATGTCAGTAGGAGGAAGACAAGCGAGAAATCAGTCTGACAGTGCTGCTGGGGTGGTAAAAGGATATTTAACAGCAACCAAGTGTAAAACCCAAATTAAGGATTTGAAAGCCAAACAGGAGTCAATTTGACAAATACCAATGTATCAATGTAAATGTAAATCATCCATTACTCTCATTTGCTAGGGGAGTGAGAGTTTATCTGATTTATGCATCCTCTTGGTAAGACACTGTGCCAAACTGCAGTTAGGATTTCTAAACAGCCAGAGCTCCACACTGCATGACTAATGGCAACAAGGCACGGGACCAGTGGCCCTAAATTTTGCCACCCACATTGCCGCAGCCTGCTGGCTAAACCAAGTCTCAGACTGGATGGCCAGAGGAGCACTTCACACTGCACAAGCAGATGACTTTACACCACACTGATTATAAATGTTTGACAGACTGTGATTTCTCGAGCTCTTTCAGTACAGAAGATGCAGCTGTAATGCTCTGGATTTGCACTGAAGTTGGCAATTGGCTCCCCTTTCTCTCCTCCCAACATCTCTAGTCTGTGAGCAGTGCCTGTGGTAACCTGAAGTTTTTAAATAATGCATGTGGTGAAGAAATGGTTGTGTGCCTGGAAAAGATGGAATGTCAACAAAAATAGGACTGATGTAAAAGGCAGTGCTCTTAGGAAGGAAGAGAAAAATGAGCTTATTGCACTACTTGCTTCCCACCAAAATTGTAACTTTTCATAAACTCATTAGAGTAGTTTGTCTGGAAGGGACCTTTAAAATCCAACCCTCCTGCAATGAGCAGGGACATTCTCAACTAGATCAGGTTGCTCAGCATCCTGTCCAGCCTGACCTTGAGTGCTCCCAGGGACTGGGCATCCACCAGGTCTCTGGGCAAGCTGTTCCAGTGTTTTACAATCCTCATTGTAAAAAACTTCTGCCTTGTATCTAATGTAAATCAACCATCCCTCAGTTTAAAACTTTTACTCCTTGTCCTGCTGCCAACGACCCTGTAACAAGTTTGTCCCAATCTTTCTTAGAAGCACCCTTTGAATACTGAAAGGCTGCAATAAGGTCTCCCCAGAGCCTTTTCTTCTCCAAGCTGAACAACCCCAAGTCTCTCAAAGTTTTCTTCACAGAAGAGATATTCTGGTATAACTTGTTTTTGTGGCCCTTGAACCTGCTCAAGCAGCACTGAGGACTCCAGAGTGGGACACAGTGCTGCAGGTGGGGTCTTACCAGAGCAGCACAGAGAGGGACAATCACCTCCCTCCACCTGCTAGTCATGCTTCTTTAGATGCAGCCCAGAATACGCTTGGCCTTTCTGGGCTGCAAGCACACACTGACAACTCATGTCCAGCCTCCCATCCACCAGCACCCCAAAGTCCTTCTCCACAGGGCTGCTGTTAATCCCTTCATCCCCTAACTCACATGTATACCAGGTGTTGCCTGGACCCAGGTGCAGGACCTCGTACTTGGCCTTGTTGAACCTCACAAACCCTCACAACGACACACCCTTTGAGCTTGTGAATTTTCCCTCATATTAGTTTAAATGAGTATTTATTTGCAAAACAATCCCTGACATTGTATGAGGCCACAGAATTATGTGAATTCCCATTGATAGGTGTGAAACCATGGCAGAATACATACAGTATAATCAAGGGGGAAAGCCCAAAGTTTTTGCCATCAGCTTCTCCAATCAAGTGCTTAACTGACTACAGGCCTTGATTTTCCTTTCAATTCCTAACACCAGGCTGCTTTGGTCCTTCCGTGTATTATCTGTACACTTATTAGCTCCCAGCTGGACAGAGGCTTCAGCAGAGTGGATGCCACTAGGTGGCCACTGCAATATTTTTACCTGCTGACCAGCTTACCTCCAGACAGTGCTGATACACCAAAGCACACACTCTCAAATAGTGCCTGAGGGTTATTTTTCTACAGGGACTGTCCTAGCAGGAGAAAGAGAAGTTGTTACCTGACATGGGTGACATTTCAAAGCCCCTGTTCATCACTAAGCTGGCCTCAGGACCTACAACCACCTTGCACACCACTGTTGGGAATCACAAGACCCCTCAGCAAGAGAAGAGCTTGTCCACCACTGCATACCAGTCTGCCCTGCAAGGGGCAACCAAGCTGGCACTTCAGCAACTCCCAACTCTCTCCCACTGACAGGCAAGTATGAAGCTTTCCAAACTAGCCATGGCAGAAGAGCAGGAGAGCAGCCTCCTCCTAAGCCAATTCTCACTCTGCATTGCAATTATTTCCTGGACAAAACCTAACAAATTCAGATCGTGCCCTTTAAGTGACTGGCCCTCCTGCAAAGCATGCAGTGCTCCTCTGCTCAGCTGGCACCAGGAAGCAGAATTTAATGTTTGATTGCTTTTCCTCTACTGCCAAGGAAGGGAGGTAGCCAGAGAACTAGAGGGTTTGTATGTCTGCAGAATATATTTTTATCTATTCAAATGGGTGATTAGGAAACTTGAATAGTACAATGCCCTAAAATGGAGAAAACACAGAAAGTCAGCAAACTTGATAAAGCTACAACTACCTTGCACTTGTAATCACCCCCCTCACATCACATTAATTTCCTTTTTAAGATAAAATTCCAGTAAGTATTCATACATACCATACTTTTTCAGAAAAACTGATGGAAGTATTCAAGGGACAAGCAGTATTTAATTGCTCAGAAACCCATCCCATAATCCAGAAAAGTAATTTTTACTCTTTTCCATATTTACTTAACAGCCTTCAGGAGACAAGTTCCAAGTTCCATATTTGGAGTGCAGCATTTCTTTGCTGCTTGTGTTGCTCAGTCTCTTTTGAGAAGGTATTATGGAGTGAGCAGGGGAAGAAATCACCCCTAATTATTTTCATGTCAGTTTGTTTAGTGATTCCCAACTGGGAATTACATGTACAACACACTGCTCTAAAGACTGCATGTCTTTACATAAGCAGCACGGAAAGGAAAATGTGTGAAGCAATGGGCAACGCGGTTTTCCCAGTAACTTCAATCATGAAATGGTTCATGTCATTGCAGAGAGCTTTACAGACATCACAAGAGACTGATTTTTGACAAGAACTGTCCATCATTATGGCATATGTATGAGAAGAAGGCAAACCTTGCTTATCACTTATGCCTGGTTCTCCTTCTGCTGTTTATTTTGGGGAGTGGGAAGGAAAGAACAACACTACCTCCCAAAGATTCCTCCCCCTGTAAGACAGGATATTAGCATTTTTAATGAGATTCACACAAGTGAGCTGCATTTTGAAAAATAACAAAAAAAAAAAAAACAAACAAAAAAAAACCAAAACAAACCCAAAAAAAACAAAACCCAAAAAACTTTACTTGCATGGGAAGAAAACCTCAACAAAATAAACCACCCTCTCTAAGATTCACCCAGATTGTACATGGCTGACCTGCCTCCAAAAACCAATGGGATTTTTTTCCCTCCCTGGAAATCAGCCTGGGACCCAGAGGTAGTACATGGATCAAACAGGTGCTCAGGAGAGGGTCTTTCTCCCTCTTCTTCACACTGCATAAAAAGGACACACAATCACAGGCAATGTACTTTAAGATACTGCACCAGACAACTGGCTTCCACCTGAGGTAAAATAAAGCCCTGAACTAGCCCAGACTGCCATGGCACAGAAACTCTTCCATCAAGGCTTCATTTCATGGCAGAAGAATGGTCCACAGAAGCACATTCCTTGAAGTGCTACCTTCAAGTAAAAAACTCTTTTATTCAGCTATACCTCTATGCATACCACAAAAGAAATACCATGAGCGCACAAACTCTAGAAGAATTGGGATCCAACCTAACATTCAAACTTTATGAGTTTGTCTCACTGCAGAATCCATTTTCAACCCAGGTCAGAAGCAGCTCCTGAAATGCTGGGCTAAGTTTGGTGGGCTCACAGAGAGAATTCTCTGCTCATTGGAAACCAGTGTGTGAATCTGCTTACAAAGCCCACTAAGAGAGGCAGGAAAGATACTTCAGAGCACATAAAAAGGGGTGTAGGTGCAGGGAGCCAGCACGGCACTGCACGGTTACCCACTCACACAAGCACTGGGTGTCCCCACAAAAACCAGATGCAGCTTAAGCTTTGCCATGCAGGAAACTCATCTGTGCTGTGCATTTCCTTTGTGCCCCCCCTCCAAATCTCTCCGCTGTTTTCATCTCTTTCTTTCTCCTTGATTACAAGGCACAAGTCCTTGTGGTATTTTGGGACTGGATTTGATATCCCATGAAGTCTTTCACTGATTGTGAAGCTTTCCTAATTGGCAACACACGGAATATTTTCCACTTTCTGCCTACTTGCATTCATTTTAGATCTCGTATGCAGAAGGGTATGCACACGTACAGAACCCGTATGGAAAGTCTTGGAAGCAACTCAACATTTGTTCTTTTTGTGGCACATACTTTCTTTGTAGCAAGGTGTTTGATTAGGTCCAGGTTTTCCAGGTGAGAGTCATCCTTCCTTCAGGCCTAAGCAGGCTACCCTTAGCTGGCTAATCCCAGTCAACTTCAACTATAGTGTCAAACTGAACCTGTTTGACAGGAATAAATACCAGTGATTATAAAAAAATATTCTGAAACTACATTTTAGTTTTATGCCACCAGCATTGCAAAGGCAAACAGCCATAGATATGTGGGTACCTCAGCGTATTAATATTAGTTTGTGCTCTCAGCTTCGATCATTTACAGGTCAGAGGGAAAAAAATTCATCCTAAAATAATTTGCAGGTGTGATAAAAACATCACCTGAAACACATCTTCTTGTTCATACTGTATATTTGATGTATCTACCCCTTTCACCTGTCAAAGAAACAAGGACAGTCATGAACTTCAATACAAAGATAAACCACTGCAGGATGTTTATTCCAAAAAGTGAACTTCATCTGAGAAATCTTATCTTTAAGGCTAGTAAATGACTGTTATTTCTAAGATACTGGTTGGCACAAAGCCACGGGATTTGCAATTAAAATATGCAAAACCAGAGTGGAATAGTGCTGTGTGCGTAAATTATGCATGTTTCTTATTAAATCAAATCCCTTTACCTCCTCTTCTCCTCCCTTCCTCCACTTATTACACAACTTGTCATCTCTTATTTACATGCCACATGATGCACAACCCAAATAGAGAGGGCAAACATCCACAATATGTGCAGCAAAGGGAGATATTTGCATTTAGGACATGAATATGCATTAGGAGGCAACGCATTCCAGATCCATGTTTCAAAAGTGAGACTGTTTATTTTGACAAGCTTATTGCTAGAATTGCCACTCCGTGCTCCCCCATGCCCTGACAGCATGAGCTGGTGCTCTGACTGAATACACAACACCCATCCTAGAAAGAGCCGAGACCCTGCTAAGCCACGTTCAAAGCCATGGACTGAGAAGGAAGTCACAGCACTGGCAGATGGAAGCAGAAAGTTCTTGGGTGCAGAGGGAGAATCCATTCATAGCCTTCTCTCTTTTCCCCTCCTTTTTTTTTTTTCCCCTCCTCTGCTCAATGTGACTTTTCTGCAAAATCAGAGAATTTCTCTGCAGAACTGGCATCTGCTAGAAAAAAAAAGTACTATTTATGAAATTAGCATTGAAAAAGGCTAGTTTTGTTTCTGAAATCAAAATGGGAAACTAGCCTTCAAAGGAAAGCAGATAACCTCCTTCTGCATTCCTTTTTTTTCTTCTTTTTCCCCCTCTGTTTTTGTCTCTGGCTTTCAAGTAAATGTGTAAGGCGTAAATGTACTTGTTCCTGGAATGTGCATCTCTATAAAGAGCACAACAGCACTTGTTGGCCTCATAGAGGTGGTGCAAGCATAAATTAACTGATAAACAAGTGTTACATGAAGAGGTACATAAGCTAGGCAGAAAAAGAGTAAGACAAGCCTCCTGGCCCAAGGCACTGAGCTCTAGAATCCAGCCTCTGCCACAGGGCAGCTTTAATTCTCAACCCTATGTAATTCCCAGTTCCACATCTACTGGTACAAAGGAATGATGCTTGCCCTCCTCTCTAAAATGCCTGAAGAAATAAGAATTAGACAGTTTGGGGTGCGAGTGGCCAAAGTTTAGAGAGGAGATGGATTGCCTTGTTTTTGTAAAACAGAAATGTCAATTTTCTCATTACATTTTTCAAATATTTATATAAAAATATAAAAACACTGGAATACATTCTTCTCTCTCAGCCAAAACGTTTTAACATATGGTTGCTTGAAAAGCACTCAGGAGTTCTCAAATGTACAGAGAGAAGTGTTTTCCTCTCAAATGTTTTAAGATAGCAGCTTCCTCATAAGTCTCTGGCTCCCCCAGTTCAGGGAATTTCCTAACACTTTGTGAAATGCATGGAAAAACAAATATTCTGTTTTCTACTCCTCTACTTTGCTTTTCTTTTACTTTGAGTTGATGCAAACTCAGAGCTCCTGCTGCTTTCCACAGATCTACATGGGGTTTTTGGCAACTTTCTCCAGAGCTTCTGAGCAGCTGTCTAGAAGCAGCAGTCAGTGCAGCCAAATACTCAAGGCTTTGAGCAATGGGACATGGAACATTCACCACAATGAAGGAACTGAAGAGGTGAGCAGTGATTTATCATATGACAACCTCAGAGAATTTGTCAGATATATTAGAATTTGACAAGGGGTTTTGTTGCTTTGGTTTGGTGGTTTTTGTTGTTTGTGTTTTTTTGGTTGGTTGAGGTTTTTTTGGGGGGCTGTTTTGTTTTGTTGTTGTTGCTTTTGTTTTTTTGGGGTTTTGTCTGTTTGTCTGGTTGGTTTTTAACCACATAAAACAGCCCAGACATCCATGGCATTTCATGGAAACAAACTGACACTCTACTGCATGAAGTTCACAATACAAAGTTTTTGGTTGGTTGATTTTGGTTGTTTTATGCAAGGACAACAAAGGCAAGATTTAGAGAAGGGCTGGGAGAGGAAAGATATGGTTTGCATAGAAATACAAATGAATGGTTATTTGACATACAACCTCCATTATATTCACAGTCTTTTAAAATACATATTCTGATAGGCTGGTTGCCTGATCAGAATTCAATAGACTATACAGAAGCTCATATGAATTTGTAGAATCATAGAATTATTTAGGTTACAAAAGATCTCTAAGATCATCACGTCCAACTGTTAACTCAGCACTGCCAAGCCCACCACTAAACCTGCCCCAAACCACCTCTACAGGTCTCTTAAATACCTTCAGGGATGGTGACTCTACCAGTTCCCTGGCCAGCCTGTTACAATGGTCAATAACCATTTTGGTGAAGAAATTTTTCATAATATCCAGTTTAAACCTCCCCTGGTGCAACCTGAGGCCACTTCCTCTTGTCCTGTCAATTGTTACTTGGGAGAAAAGCACTACATTGATCTGCTTACACTTCCTGGCCACCCAGAGAAAAACATTGTGCTATCAACTGTTGAGCATCCTTAAGAGAATAGCTGGACTTCAGAAAATTTGGGTCACGACACTGATTTCACACGTACCTTATTGTGTCTTTTGTAGTTCCACTTAAAGTTTGAAACCATGTCTTATACCATCTGAAATTCACTTACACTTGCTTGCCAAATTCAAGATCCAGAACGAAAAGTATAAAATGCAGCCAATACCACCAAAACAGAAGAGAACACAATTCAGGAGCCTCTCTCTGTAAGTTATGCCATAGCAGAAAGACAAGAACAATGAAATCTTGTTTGGTTTTTTCTTATGACAGGGTAAGGAGGGACTGTGCTTGGCAATTCTGTCCATCTGCAAAATGCTTGAGCTAGCCACTTTAGATCCAAATCACTGCTCCAGTCCCCTGGAGCTGCTGAAGGCCTCACTGACACTGGAAGGATTGGGGCTAAAAGGTAAGGATGGATTCAGTGCACTGAGTGGTGTATTGGAGTGACAAGAGATACCAAACAAAGGTTTTCTGGTGATGGGTTCCTGATGCTGGTGAAGGACTGGAGGGATTCTGCTTTTCTGCACAGGAAAAGGTTTCTGATGTAGCTTCATCAGGTTTTCTACTGCACACAGAATACTCAGGGGAACACCACAATTAATTTTGTGAACCAGTAAGAAAGGCCACGGGGTGACACAGTCCTACCCTGCAGATACACTATATTCCATTCTTTCTGTTTCAGTCTGTTTTGCAGTTCCTGCAGTTCTGCACCCCACAGTAACAGAAATGCTTCCACAGCTTTTGCTGAATCACATATTTTTATATTACACCCTGCACCACATGCCAAAAAAGAGAAATGGAATAAACTGAAGCACCATAAAAAGGGTAAGAAATTCCATAAGCTTTCAGTTCTTGTTTCTGGCCAGCACAATGAAAACTGTAAGCTTCCTTATGCAGCGGATGCACAGAATCCACTGCTGCAGTCAATTAGACTATGAAACTAGACCAAAGCACATAAGTATATGCTACAAGCAGAAAATCTTATGCAAATAGCAGGGCTGCCTGTTACATAACCTCAGGGGAAGAAATAATTTTGACATATGAGACAAATGAGGTAAGGAGAATAAGTCTTTCAATGCTATAAGTCTCTTCATGTTACTTTGTCAGGAAAAAGGCAATCAAGTGGTAGCACTTGTCAGTATCTACAATAATTGCTCATTTTCTTCACGTTTTTGTGCAGGGAAAAAAAAAAGAAAAAAAAAAACACGAACTACCCAATTCCAGCCAAGCCTAACCCAGCTAAGGTGCTGTTCTTCCACACAGCACCAGCAACTTCCCATCCTCACTTCTCCCAAGCTTCAAAAGGTGTGTGCACAGTCACAAGCCAAACCTGGTGCAGGAAATGATCCAGCATAGGCCACAAGGCAGCAAGGACACGCTCCTCCCCATGGTTACCACAACAGCGTCATTTCCCACAGCACCGCACAACCCTCTAGAGACCAAGACAAAAACCAAGCCACACTTGGTCACTCCAAGGTAAGAACTAGTAATTGTCTAAGGGGAAATGGTCCCTCCCTGAAGGCATCCCTAAGACAGTGGACTTGCCACGAGTTGCATGGTTCCAGAGAGATGCTGCCCACTGCTGAAGCTCAGTTTGAGGAAGCCCCTTAGATAAAGGAGAGCTTCCTTTCCACAGTCAGTGGGATACCACTGATTCATGCACGCTGAGACAAGGCTGTGCAGAAATGTTTGTAGGATCAGTATCAAATAACCACATTCCTCTTCAAAAGCTCTCTATATAAACTGCAGGAAGATTCACTCCAATTATATATTTCATGACTAATTATTCTAATTAAACTGACTGGTAGCATATTAGTGATTCAGACAGAAAACAAAATATTCAGACTTTACATTCTCCTCCTCCACACTCCAGTGAAATCTCTAATGTATCTTGTGATGTTTTATTTATCTCGATCCAAAGGCAAAAATACACTGAGCTTTTTTGGTTTTTTTTTTAAAAAAAATCAGCTTCCTCCAGCCTCTTACCTGAAATCCTCCCAGTACAGGGAGATGGTGATGCTGTTTAATGGCATCCTCACTGTGTCACAGTTCCAGTTTATAAAACTTTCCTGTTTGGTGTACACTTCCCCACACCATCTACAAGCTCCACTACAAGTAGCTGCCATCCACTACCACGAGTTGCCTGTTGGCAGTTTTGCCTTCTATTGCAGCTACCATGCTCCCAAGGTTCTCATCCCAGGGAATTTCCAGGAATTAATGACTCACTGCTCTAGCCCCAGCCCCAGCTGCTTGCAATCCCATCTGTGTATGTCTGTGAGGGGCTGAGTGCTCTGTGGAGAGCTGGACCAAAAATCACTGATCATTGTGCTTCAGACACCTACTTGTCTTGCTGAGAATGGATCCCCCCGTGGTTTTGTGCTTTTGAGAATAAAGCTAAGGACATGGCTGTCTTGTGTCAGTCTGTATGAGCAAAGCATCATTATATCCCTCTATTTGCATAGGGCTTTTCAAAAACATCCAGAAAATCTTCATTAAAGTGGTTCAAAGCCAAGTGCTCAGGGTAGGACTTTCCAGATGGAGACTACCTGTGCAACAACAGCTTCTCTTTTGGCTGTTGATTCCCTCCTTTCCTTCAGCTCATCCCACAGGTCTGCATTCTCACAGGGGGCACAGGGCCCTCCATACTCCCAAATGGAGTCCTAAATACCACTAAAGGATTGTTTCTTCCCCCCATGCCCTTTCACCCTGAATAAATCAATACACAGAATCTACTGCAGTGTGTATGAACGTTTTACTGATGAAAAGACTGTCTTCAAATGCTGAACAGCCATGGTACAACTGGCTACTTCAAGTCTCGTGGGGTTTCTTTTGTGAAACTTTTGAATGTCTTCCTATTGACCTAAGGAACAAGTTCTGTGCATAAGCAAAAGAGAAGAAATACATGAAATCAAATGTTTGATAAATCAAAAGAGCCTAGATTCATTTCTTTGTCTGGTTGGTATTCTTAAGATGTCTGGCTTTGTAGGACCAAGAGGAGAAGATCATGATCTGCAGCCAAATGTGACTGGGAATTGGAAGTTCTTCAAAATCTGAAGATCTCAGCACCACACTGTCAAATCAATTCCTCACCAAGCACTCAAATAAAATAATAAAAAAGAAGAATTTAAATTACCCTACAAGGTGCTGGCCCAGAGTTCCAATTGCTTCTAAAGTAAGATCCAGGTGCTCTTAAAAGTCTAAAGCAGCCTTTTAATTTTAAATTACTCTTCACTGCATGTGTCACGAATGATGATCTTTAAAAAGCTTGGCTAAATCAAAACACTCCATATTGCAGGATAATTGCTTTAAAAAAGGGGGAAAAAAGGCAAAAAAGCTGCATGAAGATAGCCCCAGCCAAGTCAAGTGACAAGCCACATTTAATATTTTCTCTGAGCAAAAGACAACAAAGAAATAACCAAGTACATTTTGCTCTCTTTTTTTCTGTACTTCAAATAAAAACTTTCACTCCAAGGTAAGCTACTAGGTCATTTCAACTATGTCAGCCTTACTACTACTCAGAGACCTATCACTATGATTATTTTATTGTAAGAGCACCTGGAGACCTAGGTAATGTTCTTACTACTCCTTGCAAGTAAAACAAGATGTGTTTCCTGCCCTTAGCAGCTCCTACATAAGTAGTTTATGAACACACACAACAGCGTGGCAGGCAACTGGGAAAAACTCACCAGAGCAAAAGGACTACCTCAGGTCTGGGTTTGCATACATATATTTTTAGAATATAACTTCAATTTGTGAAATTGGACACAAGGTCCCTGAGAGGGTTTAAGAGATCACCTTTAGAAGTGGTGCTGAAGAACACATCCCTCACACCGAAACCTACTGGAATCTGCCACATAAAACATCACTCTTCAGACACACCATGATTTCCAAGACCTATCACTTTCACACAGAGGTATTGCAACTTCAGCCCAAAAGGCAAGAGTAACAACGTGGAGAGCATCCATCAGTGAAGTACAATCCCTCCTTAACTATGTGCCGAGATTTGGGTCTGAAAAGAGTATTGCACTGAGACTGAGAACAGGATAGAAAGTTAGAATTGAAAGTTTGAAAGTTAGGTTGGAAAACATCTTTAAGATCATCGAGTCCAGTCATTATCCTAACACTGCCAAAGGAGGACTTTGAAATACCTCCAGGAATGGTAGTTGTGGAGAGTCCCTGAGCAGCCTCTTCCAAAGCTCAGTAACCATTTGGGTGAAGAATTTTTTTCTCATATCCAACCTAAACCTACCATGATGTAACTTGAAGCTATTTAGTCTTGCTGTCTGTGAGGAGAGACTGACACTCAACTCACTACAAACTCCTTTCAGGTAGTTGTGGAGAACAGTAACATCTCTCAGTCTCCTTTCCAGGCTAAACAAACCTGGTCCCCTCAGCCCCTCCTCATAGGACTCGTCCTCCAGAACAGATAAGCTTTCTAGAGTTCTCTAAAGTCAGGAAGCTTTGATGCAACTATTTTAAAACATTCATGAAGAGGTCAAATGAACAAAATTTTCCATCCTCACAGCAGAGATGTCCTTCAAAGTAAACTCAGATCCAAAAGTCTATTCCCCAGACTTTTCTGAGGACCACACTCTGCTGCTCTCCAGGCTGCATTAAAGTTTCCATGCTATTGGATTTTAGAAAGGCTTATTTTGATTCTACATTATTGTGTGTTGTGTTTTATCTTGCTCTCCCTCGTTCTCACATTCAAACATACCATGCCTAAATAAAATGCAGGGGGGGTTGAGCCCTTTCAGCCAGATCATTCAGGACTTTCAGTTGCTGGAAACGAGGTTTCCCAGGGCTGTAATGAGAGTGCTGGTCACAAAGTAAGGTGTAGTCTGGGATTTTGAATACTGTCTGAAGGTAATATAGAGCTATAAGGAAATGAACAGTAATGTTGTGAAAAAGCTGAACCAGCTGCTTTCAGAATCAACAAATCCATCATAAACTTTTCACTTCAATACTGTGTGACACAGACCAGCCCTCCTCTGAATATCATGCTGTAACACCAACTTCTGGCACACAGCGGATTTCTGAATGACAAACAGAACTTGGTCAGCAACCAAGTTCTGCACACATATTATATGACCTTTCCAGCTTTCCCTCTCCACATCTGTAATGAAAGGGAAAGGAAAAGGCAGGCAGATGGTCAGTCAATTACGTATTCTGGCCTCAAAGATCCCCAGGAGTAGGCAAATTATACAACAGCTCACAAGAGACGTGGAGATAAAAGTGTGGGCTCTTTAAATAGACTGACCTCGAACTCCAGCTGAAATCAGCAGAAAAAGCAGAGTGATACCAGGAAAAGGAGGAAAAAGTAATTAGCCTGCATCAGCTGTGCTCCAGTTAAATGAGTGAGAGCACAGGGCTGCTTTGAAAGAGGATACCCAGGTGGAAAGATGTGCACTAGGACAGTGTAAACTGTGAACTTCATCATTATGTCAGAATCTTACCTCAAAATATTCCCAACTGATATAATTAAAATGTATTCAAAAACACAGACTTCCTTGGTTTCAAAATTAATGAAAGATGCATGTAGTCCTTGAGGTTCTTAGCATTATCCTTCTAGAAATACCACAACCATGACCAGCTGATGCCCAGCTTAGGAGAGAACATGTACAGCTCTTCTAAATTATAAAGAAAACTAGCAGGCCTTTGAATGGCCCCTTAAAGTGCAATAATGATTTCTTTCATTCTTTAACTCAGACTACATGAATTGGGAAGGTTTCTGTCATAAAATGAAAGCTCAGACACGAAAATATTATCCAGTTGAAAGAGTGTGTCATTTTTCATTAAAGCTGGGCCTTGCAACCACCTTCTTTCCCACAGAACACAGGGGCACCTGAAGGTCAGGACACGACCACTTTAAGTTGTGCAACATCAGATCGATCCCAAAAAGCAAAGTCTGGAAAATAAATCTTAAAAAACAAGCATGCAAGCCCTCTGAGGACTTTATTTTTGTGCCAATGCTGCAATTTAGTGCTCAGCTGCAAATTCAAAACCAACCAGAAATCTCTAGAAGTTAAAAAACAGCATCAAATACAAGTCGAAATGAAAAAATAACAGTTTTGGGTAGAATCAGAGTTGCGTGTATAATTTTAATTTGTTTTAAAGATAAGTCTCACTCTCTACCACAGGATTAGTTATGGTCAACAGTTTCCAATATTATTAGAGAATCTCAATGAATTCCCAGTAAAAAATATAAGTTATATATATACATAAAAAAAAAAAAGGGAAAACTTGACTGTAAAATTTTGGACATGACTTCATTACAGAGCTATTACGCCAAATATGGGAGAAGATCAAGTAAATGCCACTATATTAAAGAAGAAATAATGAACAATCCTTACCAAATGACATGAAGCCGAGCCAGGGGAGCTTTAGGGTGCATATTAGGAGCAGCTTTTTTCCCCAGAGTGTGGTGGGACACTGGAACAGGCTCCCCAGGGAAGTGGCCACAGCACCCAGTCAGTCAGACCTCAAGAAACTTTTGGCCATTGCACATGGTGTCATTGTTGGGGCTGTCCCGTGCAGGGCCAGAGGTTGGACTTGGGGGATCCTTGTGGGTCCCTCCCAACTCAGGATCTTCCATGACAGCTTTTTTATCAAAAGAAGGAATAAGACTAACGAGAAGATGGTTGAGGATCCACTTTGAGGTTTCCGTTAAAGAACTAAGGAAGCAAGCAGGCAAGCACAGGGCCTTCAACAAAATGAAGCACACACTGGGCTGTCAACAGAGTACTGAAACACTGGGTGACAACAGCATAAAGCCAATAACTTCAAACAGAGAAGCAAAGGCAGTATTCTAGTGCAGATATTCTAGAACTGCTAGTGCATGTTCCCGTGCAGAAGAGGACAGACACACTTGTGGCAGGTGACAGGCACAATGTCAGCTGGAGAAGTGCAAATACAGTCTTAAAACAGCAAATGCCACTGTCAGTAAAAACAGTTCCTGCATCCATGTGGCACCCAAAGGGCAGCCAGGGGATTAATGCTGTTGAAACTAGTCCAGTTCACTTGGCAGTGACACGGCACAAGCTTTTAAGTTTACCCAAATTACAAGGCTACAGCAGACTAATCAGCCCTCAAACAGCATTTAAAGTTAAATACAAGAAGATACAATGATCATCCTGATGTTCCCCTGAAGAAGCATATAAAAGTGATGCAGTGCACTCGGTTCTACGCCACAATCATGCAGGAGCTGGCAGGTGCAACAGTAAGGCAATGAGTTTTTCCAAATATTTGAAAAAAGCCTCAAACCTCAGATTTTTCTCAATTGTTATTTTTTTAAAATTGATTTGGAAAACAAACTCAAAAGCCTCTGGTGAAGTTTATTGTGACAAATTCAAATTACCGGAATGGATGGTTTTCTGCCTCAAAAACACAGTGACCTGGGTTAGTGGTGTGGAAGGAAACTGAACATCTCCCAAAATGGTCAGATTTACCTCAGATAGTTGCAGTTAATATTTTATGATGAATTTCAAACTGAATTATAAAGAAACTGGCTGAACAATACACTGTAGGTCTTTGAACACAGAAATTATTCATAGGGAGCTACAGCAATGATTCCAATTCCAACGACTTACATGCTCTTCTACAGGAGACTGTTTGGACCAAGAACTGACTTATCAAATATTCTTATTTTCCCATCTTTAAGCATGACATTTTGAACCAAAGGCAGGCAAATTCAGATAGATCACTTAAGCAATCTACACTCAACTAGTAGAGATTTTGTGTGGATTGTCCACAGTGCCCTAAAATTTTCTTAGCAACTAAGCACCTTGGTAGAGCCAGGATTGGTAAAGGCACTTTGCTTTGCTGTCAGCAGCAGGGGCACGGTGGTGACAGCAGCCACTCCAAGCCCTCCACCAGGAAAAGGGGACTTTTTCAGCCCTGTAGCTTCACTCCTCTTCAGAGACTACTCTTACTGTTAGTGAATTAGTTTTGGAGAACACAAAGGGTAGTAAAGAATCAAGAGGATAAACCATGATTCTGATGTTTCGCTTAGAGAAAGTGTGAAACACCGAATGCAAAGTTGCAACAAAAGCACAAGAACACCACTTCTGGCAGTGAGGTGGTCTGCAGATGGTCTTCTGGTGGGCAAAAAGCCCCTCCTCTTTATTTTTATTTTTTTAAGGTAATTTTAAGAAGATGAAAAACCTGCTTTTCATGAAGCTGTCACTCCTTTTATATATGGAAATCAGGATGGGAGGGAGTAATTTATCTAGACATACACTCTGACTCTTTCTTCTGCCTTGTGTGTGCTCTGAGCCCCCACCAGCATCACATACAAGATGAACATTACAAGCTGAGTAAGAAGTCCCAACGCAGGCTATGCAGAGTTGATGCAATGGGGATCTGCTTGGATTTCCTGGTTTGACATGCAAAATTATAAAGCCCTCAAGGAGAGAGGAGGGGGGAAAACAAAAGTCAATCCATTCAATTTTTGGAATAAACAATCAGGCAAAACCTGAAAATATCTGTCAACAGAGGAGGTCAGCACATCTCTAAGGAAATGAAATTTGGATGTTTCAGTTCTCAGATTTCATGGAGTCTGTATTCTGGCCTCATTGTAACATAGCTAATGCAGTATATTTTAAAGTCACTACCAAACATGAGGGAAGATGAAAAACAGAACTTCCAGTGAAAGTGCTTTTATTTTCCTTTGCTTAAACTCCATCCATTCATATCCATAGCACTTTGCCTTTGTTATGTCCTGGTTTTAAACCAAACCAGCTTAATGAACTCGGTCTCCATGGCCAATCAGTATTTGAATGGGAGACTTTTCAAGAACATCCCCAGTAACTCAGACTGTTTTTCTAAATCACCTGCTCTCAGAGTTTCATATCTGCTCTTTTCTCTTCAGGAAACAATTTGTATTAGGCCCTAAACCCCTTCACAGTGAAAGCAGAAGAGGCTCAAGCAGCTGACCATGTCTCAGTTCCATTCTGATGCTCTAGAGTTAAGCATCAGTGTACCAAACCAGTTAGGTGAATTATCTACTTACAAAGCAGCTCCAAAGATTCCTCTTTACTGGAGGTTTATCACAATCTGTCAGACTACTGAAGTCAAGTCAAGCTTAAAATCTGTCCTGGAGATGTGTGAAGTTTGTGTATCTGAAATAAATAGCTCATGAGAGGCAGGCACATCACTGAGGTAACCTGAAATGTGCGTCTGCCTGCCCATGATAAAAGCAGTCTTAGACTCTTCATCCAAGTCTAAAATATTACATATCTGAGGGACAGATAATTAAACTGCAGGAAAACAGAAAACAGAGCAAAAGATCTTTTTTTTCTTTTTTTTTAATGTTGTGCTGCTGGTGGCAGTGTAGTGACTCCTCTCACACAGAACTAGTCTTTTTCCTTTTGGCTAGTGCCAAAGAATGCTCCATGCAGTCAATATATGTTTAATGCTACATGTAGTGATAATGCATCCCCACCATTTCACAGGTTTGGACTAGATTTCCACAATGTCCTACCTAAGGTTGTTCAGCCACACGAGCTCCTGGTACTCTGTGCTACCTCCATCAGGAATCAAAGCTTTTGTGTGTTTTTTTCCCCTCTCTCTAAGTAGCAGCAGAATTTCTCCAATTATTTCATATATTTTAATAATGTCTATGGTTTCCTTTTTAGTGAATGCTTCTGAAAAAGCTCTGCTGAGGAATTATATCTGCAAAAACCTTGCATGAGAAAACACACCCTAGCTTTTATTTTACAGTCTTCCTTCCTTAAGCTCATCCTTTATGGCCATCAATTCTTTTATCTCGACCTGCAAGGGAGCCATAGCTGAAGGTTTTCCACCATCTCCACATTCTCTGTCCATGTTACCTTGTCTCTGCCCCTCAGGATTGTATGAAAACAAAGACAACTCTCCCTCTGTAAGCATCTCCACCTGATGAGAACACCATTCTGCTTAAAGGCTGTCCTTACATTGTGTGTGTGCACAAAAGCTCGAGTGTTCCTTTTTGTGTGATCAGGGATTACTGCCACACGTGTTAGAGAAAGGCTGATTTCTTTCTGGAATAGGAGAGAATAATTACATTCAAAAGAGGACAGCTGCAAGCCCTCACATTTACTCCTGGACAATAAACATCATCCATCCATCCTCAGTCTTACCTGTGTGACAGAAAACTTCATGTCTATTCTATAAACATAAACGCTGACAAGATTACCAAGCGAGTTATTCAGGGTTAAGAAGGAGTGGGAGCACTATAAAGCCTTCCTTTTCCTGACATCTTCCTGAGATAATTTTGAAAACATTTTCAATGGTCTCTTCTTTTTTTTTTTCCTCCCCTTACCTTAGTCATACAACAAAACTACAAGGCTTGACCTGGTTCAAAAAGTGAATATTAGAAGAATCTTGTTTTATTGTATATATGTATATAAATGTATGTATATATACATACATACACACACACACATATATATGAGTGTATTTGTATATACATGACTGAGAATGTTATTTAAGAGTCACAGCTTCCTTTCATGGAAAGTTATCCTGAGAAAGAGTAGCAAAAAGTTAATGAAGCATGAATTGAGAACCATCAAACAGACAGCATGGCTAAAGGCAGTATTTGGAAGAATGATTAGAACTGAAGGATGATTAGAAATGCTGATGAAAGTGCAATAACAACAAAGAAATATCTGGAACTACTGGGGGAGGGGGGTGGAAAGTAATTCAACTACCCTGTTTCTGTGGGGGAAAAAACCACATTTTTAATAACAAAAAGAAAAATATTTTGTCAGCCATAGTATTTTGAGCAAATGTCATAAATACAAGAATAGATGAGAGCCTCTCAGTTGTTTCTTGACATTTCATGCTTGCAATCAACTTACTCAACAATTGAGACAAAGGCAGAAATTCCACTCCAGATGGAACAATACACAAATGTTTGCAGAGCCACAGAGAAATGTGACAGTTGAACACCCGTGGCAGTCCCCTCCTTCTCAGGCACCCACTGAGGATGGCTGCTGGAGGGTGGTTATACAGACGCTGTTCACCAGAGAGGAACAGAGTTCCTCAACCGTTCCCATAATCCCTGATCCACTGGAACAGGATGCAAACAAGTACAGGTGACTCAGGTTTTCATAAACTAGTGCAGTATTGAACTGATTTTTAAGCATGCAACTATTTCCTAACATAGAAAAGGCACGGTATAATCCCACAGATCTTTGGATTCCTTCCTTTCTGTGGCTCTCCCAGTGGCTGATTTAACAGGCAGAAGGCTCTTGGAAGTTGGTCCCAGAATCAGGGAGAGACCATGGATCTTTTACCACCTCACATATTAGTGTTCCCTTCTGACTTCCCAGGAGTACACCAGGATTTATTCATTTATATAAACTGTGAGAAAGAAAACTCTTCACTCTCACATGACTTAAGGGAGCAGACCTGAAGAGATCCAGTTGGACAGACACAGGAGCCAACCTCCAGCTCTGACAGAGAGAAAGCAGCCAGCCCAAATATGACCATTCTCACTAAGAAAACAGATTTTTACTTTCTCTCCTTTGCACATGCATTACATTTCACAAACTGCACTACAGAGGCAGAAAATGATGTTTGAGTGAGTGCAATAATTCAATATTTCATATGGATTGACTCAACATGACAGTGTTTGTCTTCAGCTGAGACAATCTGTCTCATTCAAATGAGTTCAAGTCTAAAGACTAGCTGATTTAAAAAGACGAGGGGGAAAAAGCACTGTGGCTATCTTTAAATGCTAAGACAAGAAGGAGGCTCAAAAAAAGCAGCAGTGATGGATGAGATAAAAGCAAGAAAGAGTTATTATACAATGGATTTCAAATGAATAGGCAGTTATTACTACCTAGGATGGACAAAGAAAAATCTCATCAAAACCTAATGATGTTCATATTTCTGAACTAGGCACAGGAGGAAGAAGTTCCCAGTCCCAGTTTCTGAACAAATATTTGCCAACACAAAAATTTTACCGCCTTTAGTTTTCAGACTTCAGACTTTGCATAAGTAGTTGGAAAAGACCTGGGAGAGGAAGAGAGCTCTTTTTAACAAGATAGTTAATATAAAATGCAGTTCCAGGTTGTGAGTTTATGCAGACATATTTGTAGAAATTTACTCAGTGCTTTAGGGGCCAGACAAATTATCATGAGAGGTGCTCTGGAGGATATGGACAAAAACCTCATAGGGGATTCCCTTCATGTGAAGAACTTCTCTTTTTCCTGAAAGAGTTAATGACAGGAGGTCTTCAACAGACAAATCCTCGGAAGGTGCCTCCAAAATACTAAGTCTTGGAAAGTAAAATATCCAATTAGATGAATTCAGGCCAAGAACAGGCCAGGATAAAATACTCAATAAGCCCACAGTCTGACCCCACAGACTTCCAATGCTGCTTGAAAAGGATGAGCTGTTTTTGACAGTCACACCATACAGAAAGACTTCAAGGAAACGTATCAGGAACAGAAAGCAGAAGCTAAAAGCAAATCTTGGCAGCAATAGAGGTTACCAAGTAAGCAAAGAAACACTCATTAGCATCAACCTAGACTTGATGAAAAAGGGAGAAAGACAAGTATGATGTTGAACTCTGAGGAAGAAATAAAACATAAAGACATATAGACAGGCACACTGTCGTGGTATAATCACAGCCTTCAGTTTGATAAATTTAAACAAGATGGGTCTAATGGCACCTGAAAAGCTCTTCTGCATCATCTTTTGGGAATATTAGTTGGGAAATTAATGCAGCAGGACTGCTCCTGTTTCTTTTTAAGTCCAAAGGTCCATAATCAACACCTGCACTGACAGATCAGGGCACAGATCTCTTAGTGTACAAGTGGTGTACAAGACCAAGTGCTCTGAAGACCTGAGTGATCTGAGGAGTAGGGGCCAATCAGCTCCCTGCCAGCTCCAAGTCAGGAAAGGTAGGACCTTGGCCACATTGTGGCTTGATTAGAAAGAATCCTGTTGCCTTTCTTCAACCACAGTCTGCATGAATCCAAAGATATTTACAATAACTCTATCCATTAGAGCCTCTGTTTCATTAAAGACTGACCTAAGCTTTGGCCAGAGAATATTCAGGCAGCAGTTCCAATTATCAGCCCCATTCTACATTCAGAAGAGAAAAACTCCCAAATCTACAAATGAACCAGAAGATTTCCACAATGAGAAGAGCTCATTTCATAACCTCTGAGTGAAAGCACCTCCTTGCCACCAAATTGTGCATAATCTCATATAAAACATCTCATCAGAATGTTTTAATTTTCTTCCTTTGTCAGAGAAAAATGTTCCTAAGATGTTCATCTTACTGTTACTTCATTACTTACATTTAATTTTATATAGGATATTTGTTCACCTAGTTGAAACCTTGGAGTGAAATCAGAAAAATAACATCTCAAATATACTCTGGCATTGACTAGAGTATTATTAAAGAAATTGATAGTTTCTTAATTTTAATAATTAAAAAAAAATAAAACCCCAAACCCACTCAACACACCAGCCCAGTGTGAAGCAGAGAATAAATCCCAAACCACTGCCTCAAAGGCTCTGAACAACAGAGTTTGGCACTGCATCTCTAAAATACTCGGAAAGAAGGATGGTTCAAATAACAATCCAAGCCAACCCATGTTCCTTGATGGCTTAGATGTGTTGAATCTTCAAAATATAGGGCATAATGGTGGCCTTTTTATACAGTGACAGATGACTCAGAAGAATAGAATCCCTAAGGGCACTGAGAAAATGAACAGGGATTTTCACAGTGCCTATTCTAATACAGGAACAAGAAACTTAAAATTAATCAGCCAGTGGAAAGTTCAAAAAATACAAGTAGCATTCCTTTATTCAACCAGCACTTAAGCTGCACAACCCTTATGTCCCAGGATATCCTGAAAGTTATTCGTTAAATACAAAAACTTCTAAAATTACTTGAACTAAGTTACAGAAGTTATTCTACCAACTTTTTTTAATTATTTATTTACAAAGGTACAAATTCCTGTTTAAGAACTCCCTGAGCTGCAGATCACTGAAGGATGGCAGAACAGGATGGAAAGACACTTTTATTTCTCTGATCTAACATTTCTTCATTGTCACCAGCTAGCAACTGGATGCAAGATGGGGTTATAAAGGCTTCAAGCCTCATTCTGTAAGGCTGGTGGTGGTAGTTTTTGTTTCTGATCACTGAAATTTACAATTCTATTAAATGCTTCATCTATTACCTTATTCATCTACATAAACTAAAAAGGATGTATTTATTTGCATTTATTTATACATGGGGTTTTTTTTCCCCCTCTTCACAGTATTTTTGTAGTTATTTTGGAACAGTTTGGTGGAGTCAAGGAATATATCATCCCACAGACTCCCCTATTTCATGGCTTGTTGGCTTCTGCAGTGGGCTGTAGCAGCCACAGATGGATAACAGGAAAAACACTTTTGGGTATCTATGGAAACAAGTAGCTGAAAGTCTGCCTCAAGGTCTTCTCTTCCACGTCAGGAAGGGGAAGGGAATCTCCTCCACTCTCCAAGGTGGAGAGGAGGAAAACAGGGCAGCAGGTGCTGGGGATGGAAAAGGGGAGTTGAGGCAGAGGAGGGAGAAGGATGCTGGAACTGAGAAATGGAAGGAAAGGGATGGCAGGACTAAGGGGAAACCCAAATACAGATGAAGAGGTAGACTGTGTCTTCCTGTAGCCTGATTCCTTTTAGCCTGTTTGTGAGACTCCACTGGCATTCTGCACTTTAACCACCTCCTTGCATTCCTGAGCTCACTGATTTCTACCATCTGTTTGCACAAGGGGCTGTGTGGATGTGCAGGTTAATGATCAAAGAGAAAAAAAGAAAAAGAAAAAATTAACAAGAAAATTGAGTTTTGTTTGTTTAATCTTGCCATTTCAATCCTTGAAATGTCATATAAGTGAATAACTTTTATTTTAAAAATACCAAAGTTAAAAGTAGTCATTTTGCCCTACACATTTTTATCAAAGCTGAGTTTCACCAAAATTGCAACTTCAGGTAAGATTTAAACAAAAAAACCTCTTTCAGTAAAGAAACTTACCCATCCAAACAATTTCACCCAGTTCCATCAACACAAATTTTAGCAAATGCATGTTGTCTTTGGGTGCTGCTTTATTTGCTCAGCAGTTACTTCAGGTTTAATAAAATTGTGGGTGATAAGCAAAAACACCAGCTGGCTGTTCAAATCCACAAGGCAGCAAATACTCTGTGTGTGCTGCTGAGAGCCCAAAGAGTACAACTACAGCAAGCCCTTCCCAACTTCCAAACCTCGTTACTTCTCTTCAACATCAGAGCATGATGTTGAGCAACATCAGACATCATGTTCCACCTGCTACATCGGGCCACATGACACCTCCTGATCTCTTGGAAATCTTGTATGACCAGACACAGCAACTTACTCAGTTTTCAAAATAACACGTGTTATGGGGACTCGCCACATGCAGGCAACAGCCTGTGAACAGGTCCAAGCTGCTGCCTTAGGAATGAAGAATTAATGACAATGTCAGTGCTAGCACATCTAAGCTGAGGATTCCAATGCTATAAACAATTAACATTTATTGCACATGGACATCCACACTGCAGGTGAGTAAAATGACCACTGGAGGATTGGAATTTATCATCACGTCCGCCAGTCATTCACCATCTGAAGCTTATTACGGTCATTAAACTCCTTGAACACATTGAAATCAACAAGGAAAAACAGCCATCAAAGCATTATTTTAAACAAACAGTTTAAGTACAACATTTGGCCACCCTGCAAGTGTGTACCTGCCTAAAATTAAGGTCAGAAGAGCTGAAATTGAGCCCCCAGATAGCATAATCTTAAGTTCCGCTGTATAATACCCTGCCATGTCAGGCTAAAAATACAAATTTCATGTGAGAGAAAGAGTAAACTGCAGATTTCTCTGGGAGACACAGGACATCATTTACATTCCAAATTGGTGGAGACAGTGCTTTTCAGACAGCATCAACATTCATAGGCAGGGAAATGTGGCAGGCATTTATATGTGCACATTTGTGCACGTGTGGGTTTGTTTGTAGGGAAACAGCTACAGGATGTCTCCTGTAGGGTAGGGGTAGGGAAGCAGCACATCTGTCCCAGAACTGGGGACAACCCCCTGCAAGATTCTTTGAGCACTTGTCCATGACCTGCCTGTGTTCCTCATGGTGTCACATCTGAGGATTGTGTCCATGGTCAAAGCATCCAGGTCTGTCAATCTCACCCCAGTTCCTGGGAAGCTGATACACAATTAATCCTGGGAACCATTTCTAGTCTAGCTGAAGGCCAATGACAAGAAGTTGACCACGGGGGTCAGTATTGGATCCAGTCCTGTTTCACACCTTCATTAATGATCTGGATGATGGGGTAGACTGTGCCCTTAGCAAGTTTGTAGGTGACACACCTGGAGCACTGAGGGGCATCTTATCATGTGTGTTAACACCTGAAGGGGGTGCAAACACAACAGAGCAGGCATTCTTCTCACTGGTGGCTGGTGACAGTACCAGAGGAGATGGCCTCTGGCTGAAACACAGCAACATCAGGAAACACTTTTTTACTTGTGACAACAACCAAGCACTGGCACAGGTTGCCCAAGGAGCAAAGGGAATCTTTCTACTCAGATTCAAAAACTGACATTGTCTTGGGAAACTGGCTGTAGGTGTCCCCACTTAAGCAGGATGGACCTCTTAAGGTCCATTCCAGCCTCACCAATTCAGTGTCTGAAAGAAAAAAAATGAAAAACAACAACAACAAACCAAACCGAACAAAAACCACAAAAAACAAAAACAACAACAAAAAAACACCAAACAAAAAACGATGACAAAAAAACCCCAAACAAAAAAAAAACAAAAAAACCCCACAACAAACAAACAAACAAACCCACCACAAAACCCCCAAAACTAAACAAACCAGTAAAACTACAATTTTAAAAAAAAATAAATTATATGCCATTTCCAATCTCTGGAAACTGCATCTACCCACTCTACTAGAGCATAACCACATTTTCATTCTATATTTACGTGTGCAGGCGGCATAATTTACACAAACACACACATGCACACACACAGTACTGCAGACTTGAAAAAAAAAAAACCCCAACTCCTCAGCAACAGGATGACATGTTCTATCAAAGCCTTCCAAGAGACAAATGTGCACAAATTCCTTACTTGCAGGGATTATCTGAATCTGCAGAGTGAGCCACTCGCATCGTGGTGCCTCTCCTGGCATGCACAATGCAAACCCACAAGCCGCAGCTGCATCTGGCTGAAGAGCAGCTGTGCAGCCTCTTCCCACAGATCTCTAAAGCATCCAAGACCACAACCTGCATTTCAGACACCTCCCACCCAGCTACTTCATGCTGGTAAAACCTCCACACAACCAGAGGATGTGATCAGTATGCACGTTTCAGTAATCCCATGTCTCTTTGGAGATGTCCAACCTCTGAGGTATCTGGAAATTCGAGACAATTTCATGAAGGCACTAAATTCATTTATACAAAACTCCTTGGTTCTGCTCCTGTTTGGGTTGCCATTTAGTGATTTCTGTGTTACATATACTCACTTCACTGGAAACTAGATTTATTCTTTTTTAATTATTAGTTTGTCTGCTTCTCAGGTCATGCTAGATCATTGATTGCCATCAGCAGAAGATTCTTCCAGCCAAATTATATCTTCATCTATACCTGAGTGGCTCTGTCCAATTTAGCTCAGCAATTGCAACTTAATTAAAAGTTCTGTTGAGAATGTGCTGGCCAGAAAAGACTCATCATGTCAGAGCTGTATTTGCTCTGCAGCACTGATAGGAACATGAACTAATAAAGCCTTTTTATTCATACTCAGATGAAAGCTCTGGGCTCTCATTAGGCTGTAAGAGCAACTGATGTACAACGAGAATCGTATCAGCAGGCAGATCTGTCCTGCAAGAATTCCTCAATTCAGAGAATCACTCTCCAAATTAAAAACCACACCAAAGAAAGGGAATCTCTGCTGCAATATCAGAATTTGTGATTTAAATCTACTTACCTGCTTATAATGTGCCAGAGAAATAGTATGTGAAATGAACTCAAAGTTATTCAGAGAACTGCAACAGCACAAAAGTTCTCATTCTGTTCTTTCCAAACAGGGGCATTTCACTTAATTTGACCTTTAACACATTACATGGTTAAGTCCTGCTATTTGTGTGGTTACACACAGTGCAACTAAATGCTTCTTTCTACACAGCTGGCTAAAATTACTTCTTTTTTCAGGCTAACTATTGTATCACCTTAAATTTCAATTACATGGGCACACTGATTTTGTAGCAGTAAGACAACTGTGAGAGTTTCACGGTCTGGTTTTCCACCAGGGATTTATCTAATGGTTCCACAAGAGAAAACTAAGAAAAGAAGAAGAATACCATCCAAAAAAAACAACTTAATTTTGCTATGCTGGTGCCAACTCTGCACTGGAAAAGTTTCAGAGGTCCATAGGCCAAAACCAGACAATTGGAATAAATGGAACAAAATCCCCAAAGTCTGACAAACTTGGCTCAAAACGCTAAATTAAAAGACCATTGAATTTAGGATTTTGCTTTCTGCCTATGCTCACAGTTATTATTTCTATCTTCTCATATATAACACAATCTTATGCTGAATGCTGAAACTCTTGAAAAGAGAGAGATGAATTCAAACTCAAAATGAACTGGATATAACACATTCCTAACTTTCTCTTGTGTACTTTCTGTTTTCTTTTTGAAGTCACACCTTTCAGCATGACTAACCATAAACACTCAAGTATAACTTCTAAGCAAAATAACCAACAAGATGTCATTAAAAATAATACATTCCATTCCAACATTTCTCTTTCAATTTATCTAAGACATCCTATTTCCATCTATCAATGAAATCATTTCCACGATCAGGTAAAATAACATGAAGCAGAATTTTAATCAAACATGCAATCTGCAATACAAGGCAAATTGATATAGTCAACACATTAGTTTTACTAACTTCAACTATGCATCCAACTGTAATGCTTAAAATTGGCAAATCGAGCTACTCTGTCACCAAATAAATACCCCTTCCTTCCACAGCATTTTTCTTCTTTCTGTTGTAACATCTAATGGTCATTATCATTATCCCTGCTATTATATAGCTTTTATGAAACAAGAGGCCTAAAGGGAAAAGTTTTATGATGCTTCACTCTTTATTCATGTTGATTTTTAATCTGGACTCCAAAGAGAAGCTCAAAGTTTCTGATTCAACGTGTGTTAGACTTAATGGAAAATCTCCTTTCACTCTTACAAGATTACACCACAGGCTTCAAGCTGCTTTTTATCATTCTTGCCATTTGAAATTTGCCTCAGTTTGTCTATGCCATCCGAAAGCATCAGAAGAATCATTTTTATTTTATTAAACACTCACCTCAAACCATTGGCCGTGCGACTGCATTTTAAGGATGACACAAGGATCCGGTTTGGAGAGGGCATCCCTGTCTGATATGCCTTTGCATGCAACTCGCAATTCCACTTTTGTCAGGCATGGGCTGTTAAAAATTCCCAGGGTATTGGCTGCTGATTCATAGATGTTGCTCATTTTCTTCATTCCTTGTTCTGAAAGAAAGAAAAAGGTCTATGAAGAACGGTGCACACACAATGTAGCCCTTCCCTCCCTTCCAGAAGCCAAAGCAAAGGTGTGCTAGACAGTAGCTGTGAATGAGATCCAGAGCAAGAGGGGGAAAATAAAATCAAAGGAATGCCTATAGAAAAAAAGAAATCGTAGTCTCTGTTCCTGGTTACATAGCAAGGCTTCCCCAGGTCAGAAGATAGATAGGATGGTAATTCCAAATTTCTCCTGATAACACCTTAACAAGGCTAAATTAAACCTGTACAGCACTCCTCCAATCTGCTTTCATGTATCTATAGTCCATCTAACATGCATGTCCTTCTTATACAAACTTACAAAAACACCACAGAAGGCCCCTTTCATGTCCACCTTAAATTCCAAAAGACATTTCTCTGTTTCCACACTTAGTGCAGAAGATTTCCTCCCTCCATTCCCAAGCAAGTGGGCAAGACTGATGTTCTAAGCAGAAGGGCAGGGTATTTATGCTGGCAGATCTTGTTGGTACACAGTGTTTGCTCTTTTGGGTCAGGAGTCACAGTGACATGAACACAAGTGGCTGGAGTAGCTGGGACCTCAGGCCCTTACTTTGTAATGAACATCTCCACCACCAATCCTGTAGCTCCAACTTTTGCTCTCAGCAGAAGCAACAAAAGCATTTTAACATAGAGCTTAGCAAAAATCACTGTATGATTATTATAGCATAATTAAGAAGATTATGAGAACACTCTAATTTGCTCATTTGTTCTGAGCTTCAGAGCCTGACCCCCCAAAATTTGTCTCCTCATGGAAGGATTTGTGTCTTCACCACCTTACCCCGTGCCTAAGAGGTGCAAAAAATTAATCTCACACTTCTAGAGGGCAGATTTGTCTTGGCAGTTTATCAAGAAGATAATTTTGTGGCCTGTTTCAAATCTTTTCAAACTGCCTCTTCCACAGCACTCTGTTCTCAGAGGTTAATGATTCTTGAGGATTGTTTCAACAGAAGTTAAATTTTGGAGCTGTGGAAATGAAAGTGAAGTTTTCTTTCCCCAAAACTGTGAAGTTTAAAAATAAACTCAAAACCCACAAAACCACACCTAGACAGTTTTCCTTTGAATTGTAAAGGCACAATTAGAAAGGTACATCTTAATTCAGAATAAGAGGAGTTGGCAATACAGTGTAGACCTCTAATATATACAGATAAACTTCACGATGTGAGTCTGAACGACGAGGCAGGTGATCTGCCCCCCTTGCAAATGAGAGAAAAACTTACTAACAGTTTATAATTCTTCCAATCTATTGAAATCTATACAACAACTTGCCATATGACTGTTCATCTGCTGTGAACACTTCAGCCTGCTGGATTTGATGTGTTTCTAAGGGAAGTGAGTGTAGATGGACTCCAACCACCCTCCCCGGCTCAGGCTCTACAGGCATATTTATGCTAAAACAGGCTTGAATTGTGAGCCACACCACAACCATAGTGCCTGACATCCTAAGATCAAACGAGTCTCCTTCAGCTCTTCCCAGCTGCTTGTAAATACTGTCACCTGAACTATTGGACCTTGGATTTAGTGTTAGGAAAGAACCATGACTAAGAAAAAATGCAAAACTAAACAAAATATGAAAAGGTAATGATATCAGGCTACGTTATAAAGCCTAAAGAGCAATCTCAGCTTCTACACACTGTACTCTTACAGTCTAGTTTAGCTTCTCATCCATTTTTAGCTGAGTCCCAACACTCAGATCTCAAAGTCTTTCACACAGTTGGGAACAATTCAAAAGCAACCGTCAATTCACATCAGCGACGGCAAGATCGTGGTTCTGACTTGAACGCAATGGCAAGCAGAGGGAATTGAGCTCTGCCACGACTGGAACTACTCTGATACAACCACAGTTCGAGAAGCAACCACCTGCCTGCAAGAGGGACCTGAAATCTGGGCCCCCAGGTGTGCATGTTGAGAACTGACTGGAAAAAGTGTGACCAAAAGTGATGATCTAAACCAATGTTTGGAGACTGGTTTGCTTTTGTTGCCCCCCCCC